>CALNVZ010000674.1:6853630-6889608 GCA_940671915.1 Paracentrotus lividus | reverse complement strand
TTTCAACTGTATTTCTAATATATACAATAAACTAGAGTCTGTAAATTTTCATGGGAGTATTGACGAAAATAAAGGAATTTGACTAAATATAACCATCACTACTCTACTTTTATTGATAGTAATACAATATTTATTACCCATGCAAATAAAACCAACAGTGCATTAACACTAGGATAAATGATTATACACAAAGTATGAAATGTCAATGCACTGTTGGCAATTGAGCTATTAAATCTTGTTAATCCAATTTTGTCTCTATTTTCTCATTATACATTTCGATTTTGATTCTAATAACCCCTATTTTAAGCCTATTTTCTTCCCCTTCCCCCATTTCCCCCTATTTCCCCCATTAATTTGTCATGGAAAAGTTATGTAGATTAATGAGGAACTAGGAAGAAATATTTTGGAAAAAATATATATATTTGCAAAAAAATAAAAATGAAGATTATCAGACTTTTAGTTAGTTATGGGTCGGCTATAACTGCCGAGACCTAGTACGAATCCTCCAGTACTTTTTCGGGTCAGTAACTGGAACATCAGGGGAGATTAATTTCGTTTTCTGTTTCATCCCTGTTTTCCATTTTTCCAAGTATTTTTGTTTGTTGTTGTTTATGTGCACAGGGCTTCTTTTTGTACACCAACTTCGCAAAACTAAATTTGCTTATCGGGGGGTGGGTGGGGGGTGGGTACGCGAAAATCTAGAGGGAATTGCAGTTATCTGTGGTTCCGCACGATGTTGCATAACTCCCATCGTGCATAGGCGAATTTGTATAACACCAGGCCCATGGCTCGCGTCAGGGTTACGACAGAAATTGTGATCCCAAGGCCTATATATTGGACCATATACGGGGTCGGCGGTAAACCTGTGTCCGTGGGCGTGTGTGAGGACCACTTTTGACAGGTGCGGTTGTTCTCTGTGACAGAGACAATGCCTCTGTAGTCGGAGGCATCGGAAGGGTGAAGCATTCGCTGGATCCGCCAAACACGACATTTTAGCAGAAAGAAGAGAAAAGAACATACAAAAATATTAGGACTATTTAATTTTAAAATCTATTGCTTTGTTGCAAACGATATACGAAGGCGCAAATTATTTCCTCCTTTTCAGCACATAATGTGCGATAAGAAAGGAAAGGAAAGACGAAGACGACTGTGAGCGGACTTTTGATGGACAGATGAAGATTATTGTCCAAGACTGATACACTATCAGTGCATTGAAAGATCATTGAGTCCAACATGTCTTATGCAGTCTTTATTGATGATGATGTTTTTCCTTCTTCGCGTATTATGGCATGCTGCTTTTGGATTTAAATTAAAGAATATGAAAAATTGCAATAAAAAAAATAAAAAAATAAAAAAAAATCATTTATTAGCCTTCCTTGCGTTGATGAGATAAGTGTTAATCGTCTCGGATCCGCATGTCGTATCTGCAATGTAAATGACATGAAATACGCGCTGTGATTTGGTGGCGCTGGTAATGGTCACGTGGCATTTATGATTTCTTGTATATAAAATATTGCAAAGATCGATATACCGTTTGGACGGAAAACAATATCCTGTACTGTCTATTAAATTAAAGAGTAGTATATCATGCATTTTGCAATAAAAATGCCAAATTTAATGTCCTACCTTTTGTTGATGAGATAAATGTTGTCTCGGATGCCGCATTGGTATTTGCAATGAATGCATTTAATGTTAACGCATTATTTTCTATATGAATGAACTACGCGCTGGTGATTGGTTGATGTAGTGATACACGTGGCACCAAATCGGTTTTGGTATACAAATAATATTGCACTCTACCGTTGGAAAGAAATCCCTTATCTCCTGTTGTCTATATGATTAAAGAGTAGTTATGAATATATATGCAATAAAAATCCAAATTAATTAGCCTACCTTTGTTGATGAGATAGATGTTGTCATCTCGATGCCACATTATGTACTGCAATGAATGTGTTTAACATTATTAAGCCTATCTAAATACAATATGAAATGCGCGCATGTGATTGGTTGGATATAGTCATGATCGCGTGGCATTGATGGTTTTTGGTATAGGCCTATATATTGCACGATCGTATACCGTTGGAAGGAAATCCGTTATCCTCAAAAACGTCAATTTGACGTTAGAGAGTAATTATGAAAATTTGCAATACAATTCAAATAATTCATAATCGGTAGATTAGTTACATATGACATGAAATACGCGCTGTTGATTAGTTTTGGATTAATAATGATCACGGAAGGCATTGATGGTTTTTTGGTGTTGCACGATCGTATACCGTTGGAGAATCCCTCATCTCTCCGCCCTGTTGAAAAACACACAATCTTTCACAGTGTGAACACAAAGCGTGAACACTGTGGACTAGTGTGTTTCACGTTGTGCCCTACTGTTTCCAGGAGTGACACTGTGAAAATGAGCCAAATCCTTACAGTCGACTCTGTGTACACATGTGCACAGAGTCCGAATCCTTCACAATGTGACGAGTGTGTGTGGATTTGGTCCATCTTCACGATGTTTCCACAGTTTGGACACACTGTGATTGACTCTGTGTTCTTCCCGGCAGGGTCACACATGTCTGTTTACCAAACACATACACGCATATAATGCCGTGTTAACGTTTCCCCTTTTCTGATTAAGCTTTTTTTTTTTTTTTTTTTTTTTTTTTTTTTTTTTTTTTTTTTTTTTTTTTTTTTTTTTTTTACAAAGATCATAGTCAGGCTTCGGATGTTATGATATAACAGCTACTTCAAAAAAAAATTGCCAAAAGTGATTTTTCACTTTTATCTGTTCAATGACACCACAAGGAACAACTTCCAACTTGGTGTCAAATTTCTAATGGCCATCTTGACCATCTGAGGGGTCAAAATGGGGTCAATAAGGGTCAATTTTCAAAAATGCTTTTTAAAATGTATCGTAAGACACAGCAAATTGTTTGTCTTGTTATACTGAACAAAAAAGTGAACAGGGTCATGTACCCCTGACCTTCCGTTGAAAAGTTATTGCCGGAAAGGTCAAAAGGTCAAAGAACTTTCATTTCAGGGCAAAATATAATAAAATTATAGAGAACAACACATTTGAACGTTATGGGGTGTGTACGTATTACATGTACAAACATACCTTATTGCATGGTTCTAATTTGGAGATGTTTGAAATTATTCCTTCTACAATATAGAAAAAATCATATCATACATATTTCTTATCACCTTGCTTAATATTTTTGGAATAATCTATATAATTATGATGATTGTAACCATATTTCCTCGTCTGTCATCGTAAGTATTATTTAACAATGTAATAATTTCACTTTAAAAAAAAACACGTATCCATTATGTTCTTTAGGCAAATCAAATCAAAGACGTAATGTAGATATTCATCCACAAGATCAGCATTCTACTAAAGGTATTGTAGTACAAGATCTGCTGGTCCATTTGTACCTGATAATTAACACAGAAGGTCGTCTTCATCTTCTATTTCTTCAGTGAGGTCTTCAGTGTTTTCACACCCATCGGAACATTCACAGGCATCTGTGCATACCATCATATTTTTTTTGCAACCGCATCTATTTGTGGCGCATGATCCTCGGCAAGAACACCGGCGAAGTTCAAGCAAAGCTTCTGGTGCTGGTGGATTGGTACACATAATTGGTATTAACTGTCCATCTACCAATTTCCAGGAGTGCTCTGACGCTGGAGGAAGGCGAGGACATGGCTCACAGGACGTCTTCCAAACCAGAGCCATGAAGAATGATCTTTCCATGTGTGGTTTTAGAGTACCAGAGTTGGAGGAAGTTGCCGACCCTCTTCGCCATTCTGAGCGAATAACATCCACCTCAGTTCCTTTGTAGACTCTGACTTAGTGCTAGCTGTGCTGTAGAGTTGACACACATACTTGTCCAATTCTTTTAGGATCCATTGTGGCGGTTCTTCTGTCGAGCCAAAGATGGTGAATGCAGCCAATGTGGTATCATCGCATTGCAGGAATGTCTTTAAATGGCTTGCCACACCCTTGCCAGCAAATGTTCCTGTGTTGTCTGTACCCTTGAGAGTATATACCATCCTATGATCGAGTGCCTCAGCCCTTTTCTTTCCAAGTTTCTGATAGCTTTCCCAGATAGAGAGTCTTTCACCTTGTTTTCTCACAAGTGGTGTCCTTTGAGGAAGTAAGGAATAACATCCTGTCAACAGAACAAACACATCTGTGTCCACAGAAAATATGTCTAACTTCGCAGTTGGCTCCTTACGATTAACATCGAAAGCATTGAGTATGACAAGTTGATCTCCTTCTTCCAATGTGTGACGTCCATCTAGCAATTATGGCATAGATACTATATCCTGCAGGTCGCAATTGGCTGTTATACTGGTGTGGTGCATGACTAGCACTTTCTTTGTGGAGTGCTTGAAGTGACACAATACCTTATCTGCTAGGTATTCTGTTAATTCAGCTTTGGTCTCGATGTGTGCCAGGAAGGACTTCACATTCCTGATTTCTGTGTTGTCATTTACATTGTAGTGGATAGATGTTTATTTATTTATTTATTTATTTATTCCTCTTTCAATGGTTTTTTTTTTCGTATTTACAATGATATTGCAATTTACATATTTACAACATAATAAATATTACAAAAAACTATAACAATGTGAAATTGAAAGAGAAGGAGACCGACTAATAAGCAGAGCTTGTAGAGTGAAGGCCTCCTTTAAAATTACACAATATTTTTATGAATTATTACTTAACTACACAAAAAATAAAAACAAACATTATTGTTTGAGTATTTACACAGATCAAACTTAAAACAGTGGTAAATATATACAGAGAAAAATAATTAATAAATATGTAACACGCTATAGAAATACATTAAACTAATATGTATCTAAAAGAAAACTTTTAAACCTTCTTTTGAAAATTTGTATTGAATTACATTGTATAATCTCATTTGAAAGAGAATTCCATAGCTTTGGACCAGTAAAAACAAATGTCTTTTGTGCTAATGATGTTCTATTCAAAGGTAAATGAAATATAAGGAGCTCGCCTGTCGTGTGAAATGGTTATGAATCGAATCATTTTTTACAAACATTTTAGTAAAAGGCAACGGTAATTGTTTATTGACAAACTTGTACATTAACTGTCCGAGCTGAAAAGTATACAAATCCTTAATTTTCAAAACCGTATTTGTCGAAAACAGGTTATTTGTATGTGCCCGGAATTCTGCATTATTAATAACACGAATCGCTCTTTTTTGTAATATAAATAGTCTATTAATGTGGGAGGTTGCTGCATTACCCCATGCAACAAGTCAATAATTCAAATAAGGAAGAATTAACGTGGAGTATAAGGATAACATAATGTGATTGGGTAGGAAGTGATTTAGTTTGCTCATGACACCAACGTTGCGAGCAATGATTTTACAAATATTGTCAATGTGAGATTTCCAAGAAAGTTTTTCATCCATGACCAGTCCCAAAAATTTAGTAGATCGCACTCTTTGAATGATAGTATCATTTAAAATGATATGATTCGGCACAAGTCATAATCTTGTTGCTGAATAGCATGTAGCTAGTTTTGTCTAAGACTAAGTTAAGAGACAGTTTGTTTGCTTTTATCCAATTACGGTAGAAACACTTCTTAGTTCGTCATTGAATATTTGCGTCAATTGCTCTGGGTCAGTATGAGACAAAAAATATATTGGAGTCGTCAGCAAAGAGTATAAATTGAAGCAATCTAGATGACTTCTCAATGTCATTTATGTAAATAATGAACAATAATGGACCAAGGATGCTCCCCTGTGGAACTCCACAAATGACAGGTTTAAGTTCAGACATATGACCATTAAGTGAAACAAACTGGGAACGCCCATTAAGATAATTTTTGAACTACGTCAGGGGTTCTCCTCTAATTCCATAGTGAGAAAGTTTATGAAGGAGAATATCACGATCAACCGTATCAAATGCTTTAGAAAAATCTAAATACAAGCCAATTATATTAGACAACCGGTCAGAAGCTTTGGCAATTGTTTGAATTAAAGATAGTATCGCATGGGTCGTGTTACTTTTTTCTCGGAAGCCTAATTGACTCTCAGAGAGGATGTTATGTTTAAAAAAAAAACTCATGGTTCGTATGTGAACTATGTGTTCGTACGTTGATTGTTTTGTTCTCTTGTTGTTTCTTTGAGGGATCCTGGTAGGTACTGGTCAAACAGGATAAGGACTTCGTTGTATGGACATGTAGGACATAAACATTTCATTGTCAGGCTTATCATTTTTATTCATATCATCTAAAAATCATAAATTGAACAATTAAATAAAATATGGCTGCGTTGAAAGTGATTACATTGCATTTTGGGGGCAGTAAGGGCAAAAATTAGCGCCATCAAGTAACACCAAAAAAAAAGGTTTTTATTGTTTCAGGAATAATTTCTATCAACTCCAAAATAAGAATCATTAAATAAAACATTTTTTACATGTAAATAAACACTCCAAAACATGAAACTTACCCGTTCTTAACAGGGTATAACATACCTAGCCTGAAATGAAAGTTCGATGACCTTTTGACCTTTTCGTCAATAGCTTCTTATCGGAAGGTCAGGGGTATGTGACCCTGTACACTTTTTTGTTCAGTATATCATGACAAACAATTTGCTGTGACACTCGATACATTTCGAGCATTTTTGAAAATTGACCCATATTGACCCATGTTTGACCCCTCAGAGAGTTTGTGTCAGTGGTTGTGTACACCACTTGTGTGTGTATCAGTGGCGGATCCAGGATTTCATGAGAGGGGGGGGGGCAAAATAGGACTTTCGGATTTTCCCTTACAAAAATGTCCTGTGGTAATTCCTGTGGTAACTGGTTTTACCACACAAATTACCACAGGAATACCTCATACCACAGGAATATGTGTGGTAATATACCATTGAGTCGTGTGGTAACGAGAATTGGTGCCTGTGGTATTCCTGTGGTACCAAAATTACCACACAAAATACCGCAGGAATATCTTATACCACAGGAAATGTGTGGTAATATACTTTAGATTCGTGTGGTATTCCTGTGGTACCCAAATTACCACACAAAATACCACAGGAATATCTCATACCATAGGAAGTGTGTGGTAATATAACATAGAGTCGTGTGGTAATGAAAATGGGTGTATGTTGTATTCCTGTGGTACCTAAATTACCACACAAAATACCACAAGAAGATCTCATACCACAGAAAATGTGTGGTAGTATAACATAGAGTTATGTGTTAAAGATAATGGCTGCCTGTGGTATTCCTATGGTACCCAGAGTACCACACAAAGTACCACATGAATATCTAAAACTACAGGAAATGTGTGGTAATATACCATAGAATCGTGTGGTGATAAAAATGGGTACCTGTGTTGTTCCAGATGTACCAAAATTACTACAAAAAAAAATACAAAAATCATATCACAGGAAATGTGGGGTAATATATCATGGAGTCGTGTGGGAATGAAAATGGGTGTCTGTGGTATTCCTGTATAGTACCTACATTACCACACAAAATACCACAGGAAGATCTCATACAACAGGTATTAATGTGTTGTAATAACATATAGAGTTGTGTGGTAATTAAAATGGGTGTCTGTGGTATTCCTGTGGTACCTAAATTACCACACAAATACCATAGGAAGATCTCATACCACAGGATATGTGTGGTAATATAACACAGAATTATGTGGTAATAATAATGGCTGTCTGTGGTATTCCTGTGGTACCCAGAGTACCACACAAAGTACCACATGAATATCTAATACTACAGGAAATGAGTGTGGTAATATAGAGTCGTGTGGTAATGAAAATGGGTACCTGTGGTATTCCTGTGGTACCTCAATTACAACACAAAATACAACAGGAAAATTTCATACCACAGGAAATGTGGGGTAATATATCATGGAGTCGTGTGGGAATGAAAATGGGTGTCTGTGGTATTCCTGTATAGTACCTATATTACCACACAAAATACCATAGGAAGATCTCATACAACAGGTAATGTGTTGTACATATAGAGTTGCGTGGTAATTAAAATGGGTGTCTGTGGTATTCCTGTGGTACCTAAATTACCACACAAATACCATAGGAAGATCTCGTACCACAGGAAATGTGTGGTAATATAACACAGAGTTATGTGGTAATGATAATGGGTGTCTGTGGTATTCCTGTGGTACCCAGAGTACCACACAAAGTACCACATGCATATCTAATACTACAGGAAATGAGTGTGGTAATATAGAGTCGTGTGGTGATGAAAATGGGTACCTGTGGTATTCATGTGGTACCTAAATTACAACATAAAATAAAACAGGAATATCTCATACCACAGGAAATGTGGGGTAATATATCACGGAGTCGTGTGGAAATGAAAATGGGTGTCTGTGCATGGTATTCCTGTACAGTCTGTGTGGAAAAAAATATTTAGGTATCAAATCATCTCAAATGATGTGTGAATGTGGTACCAACTTAAAGCCAAAAGATTCTGATCTCACTGATGCATTTTGTTTTGTATAATTTGCTTTTGTAAAACAAAAGTTATCATAATTTTTGTGCGGCGATGAGCTAATCGAAATAGTACACATCTTTTGTCTCGGTGAGCTGAATTCATGGCTATTATATGTGCAAAACCCGAGAAGCATGTGCAATAAGAATATGTTTTCTTGATTATGGAAAACTTGTCATATCTCAAGATCTACAGCACCAAATGGGTGAAATAAATTGCAGAAGAAAGCCTGATTTTCCTAGTTTATTTAAATATCAAACACTTTAAGAATGTGATTAATTTTCATACATAAAAAACTATTTTCCAACTGTACCATTTTATTTGACACAGACGGTAGTACTTACCCGTATTACCACATAAAATACCACAGAAAGATCTCATACCACAGGAAATATGTGGTAACATTATATATATTCATGTGTTAATCAACAACAATATCAGAGCAGATTACCACACATCACCACACAGTACCTACCACATACTGATACCACATGAATGTATAACAGGAATATACCGCGATATGTGTAGGTGTGTGTGTATGAGTATGTGTGTTTGTATTGTGTGTGTGTGTGTGTGTGTGAAGGATAATCATACCACAGGAAATATGTGGTAATATACCAGAGTCGTGTGGTATAATACCACAGGAATACCACACACTTGTTACCACAGGATCCAAATACCACTCACTATTATATAATTTGTGTGTGTGTGTGTGTGTGTGTGCGCGTGCGTGTGTGTGTATGTGGATATATGTGCATGAGTGTGACAGTAGTTAAACAATATTTTGGTGTAGTTTCCCTTGTGGTCTCAGGATTCTCTTTTAGGCCTACTAGCTTTACAGGAAGGGATATTAGACCAAATGGGAATTAATTAGACCAAATGGTAATGTGACCAACTGATTGAAGACAAACAACCAAGAGGGATTAGACCAAATGGGCGCATTAGTCAAAGTGGATTTACACCAAGGGTTAGTTTCCTGCTGAAGTGTAGAAGTCGTGTGGTATTCCTGTGGTATTTTCATTTGGTATTATGGTAATTAGCTCATTTGCATAAAATGATTTTGTACGCACAAATCAGTATTTTTTTTAATTTATGTGGTAAATGTCCCAATTTTACCACAGGATTCGTGTGGTAAAAATGTCCCAATTTTACCACAGGATTCGTGTGGTAAAATGTCCTGTGGTAATTACCACAGGATTACCACAGGACATTACCACAGGATTACCACAGGACATTTTTGTAAGGGTTGGTACACCCAATTTTTTTTTTCCCGTCACATTGGGCGAACAAAAAGTACATCAAAATTTGTTCACGTCACGCTGACCGTGCGATAAGCGGGGAGGTGGGGGGGGGGGGGGGGGGGGGGAGATGAGGGGTGTATAAGTTACTTGTCAGACCTGCTTTTATTTTCCCGTGGATGGGGTCATGTCTCGGCCAGCAAGAAGGTCATCATGTATTGGCCATACGGGTAAGGCTAGATGAGTCAATCAGGTCGGCAATCCCCCTCCCTACCTTTTTTTTTGCTGGGGGCCCCATGGATCAGCGCCTGTGTATGGTGTTTGTTTGGCATGTCTTTTTCATTATACAAGTAATATCATAAAATATTTCAAAATATGTTTTAATGTTTACCCTGCCACTTGGCGCAAAGAATTTTGAGGTTTTGTAAACATTAATTTTTTTTGGTCCTGTATTCAGTTGTACATTACAAAGATCAATATGAAAAGAGTACCAAAAGTTCAAAAGTTTCACATCAATGAACACAAGACTTTAAACAAGACATCTTTGTGAGTTTATTTAGTTAACTCATTTTATTGAGTAACATAACTAATTGTTTTGAGTACATTGCACAAACTAATCTAGTGAGTAACGCTTTACATACTCAGCTCAGAGAGTCAGTAAGTAAAGGTTGCACAAATTGCAGTCTGACCTCGAAAAGGGGTGCAAATTTGACTTCATGCAATGAGACGTTTAAGGTCCATTTTCAGGGTGCGGGGACACGTATGGGTAGCACTTTTTCTTTGAGTGACCCCCCCCCCCCCGGGGTTCTACTCACATCAGTGCATCATCAGATTTAATCGGTCTAAGTTCACACCTGCTTATTTCTATCATGCCGACATGGTAATCTAGCTGTTAGTGTTATCAGACGATGTATATCATCGGAACATTCCAAATATCATGATAAAAACAGGCAAACAAACAAACAAAAAGGAATAGGACTAGTCCTAAGACAATAAGAGCATGCAGGCTCTCCGCTCTCCGTTCCGCTATACATGTACGTACGTACGCGTAGAACATACCTCGTGCAGTGGCATATATATCCCGCGGCGCCAGTGCAGTCTCGATGTCCGTACTCGTGATCCGAGTAGGCGTACCGGGCGCAACATGTAAAAGTACCATAGCCAGTAAAATTACTCTCAAGGACTTTCACGAGACTTGAGACGTACGAAGACGTGTCGTAGTTTACTCATCTAGTGAATTACAGGCTATATACACACAAAAAATAAGAACCCTTAAAATGGAATTTCTGGTAACTCATGGTGTGGACAAGAAGGTGATCAAGAGTAGCTCTAGTAACATCACTGAAGTCAAAAGGGACGTACGAAAGGCATTCAGTATTATGCCACATATGTAACCGTCAAACTACAGAAGTTCTATCAGGACTGGGGTGAATATATCGACGTAGAAGATGGTGAAGAAATTGAGGATAAGGCAAGATTTATGGTCAATACGTCAGTGATGGCAGATTTTGGCTCATTGTTATGTCCAATGTCCGCAAGCAGTTCAACACTCTCAGGGGATTTTCCTGTATTTGACTTGAGTTGTGTAGAAGACGAGCCGATGGTAATTAGTGAGACCGATGAATCGCCACCAGTATCTCAAGAGAAAATATTGGGCTCACAGCCAGGTTCTTCTGGGGCGAAGAGGGATCCACAGCCAGGATCTTCTGGGATGACGGTAGATAGACAGTCATGTTCTTCTGGCGCGAAGGGGGATCCACAGCCAGGATCTTTTGGGATGAAGATAGATGGACAGTCATGTTCTTCTTGGGCGAAGAGGGATCCACAGCCAGGATCTTCTGGGATGAAGATAGATGGACAGTCATGTTCTTCTGGGGCAAAGAGGGATCCACAGCCAGGATCTTCTGGGATGAAGATAGATGGACAGTCATGTTCTTCTGGGGCAAAGATGGATCCACAGCCAGGATCTTCTGGGATGAAGATAGATGCACAACCACACTCCTCTGGTGGGAATGGCCAACGACTTTCCAACTTTCCAAGGTTTGTACCCGAACAAGTGTTGTCATGGTAACCACATATTTTTTTTGCCAAAATCTTGTGGAATAAATTTGCTTTCACAATTTTTAAGCAATTGAAATCAAAATTGTTGTACATGTTGGCATCGGGGTAGAGATGTGCAAGCCATACTTTTCTGGTTTGTAGGACAAAGTGCTGCCATGGTAACTGCAATTTTTAAATCCTTTATCACAGGAGTCAGATCTGCTGGAGCGGGGGTATTAATCACCTTCAGTGATAGATCTTGTTTTTTTGTGTTGCAATGCTATATTCTTTTATGATTGAAAGGATTTTTGTAAATCTCATTTGCTGGTTAAATTAAAACAAAAGTGCAGCATTTCCCTTCCTTTTTATACATTGTAGGAAACCTGGAAAAGGAGACTTTGCGACAAATTCAGAAATGAGCGTAAGATCGTTAGAAAGAGAGGGGAGGCGGATGCTGTGGGCCTTCGCAAAACTAAGAAAACAAAGAAGTGTACAGATTTTCTTCCTGGGGAAGACGAGGACTCGATGAATGCTCATATCCAGTAAGCAATTATATGGAAATAGCATTTTTATCATTTGTTATATGTGTACACTATGAAATAGAATTAGAAATACAATTTTCATTATTCAGTGATATCATTTGAAAAAATGCCCTAAATACTAGTATCTAAGCGTGGACCTACTAACACTATCTAAGGCATTTATCCGTTTTCTTTAATAAATAATACAAGTATAGGTAATGGTGTTGAAAGGTGGAATTTATTCTTCAGAGTAAAAGAAAATAGATGTTAATTGTTAATTCTAGATATCACATTTTAGTATGATAGTTTCTCGGTTCCATTGTTAAATATTGTAATCCTTGGCACGGTTTCTTGAAATACAATACTGAAGAAAATAGTTTTCAGGTTTTTTTCCACTTTGCAGAAATTCCACACAAGTCACAATATACAAAGTATAATGATATTAAAGAGAAAAAAAGAAAATAATTTTGTTACTGAATAATTATAGAAGTAATTGATTGTTATTATTGTTAAATCTTTCCATGTTTCTATTGATAACTTTCAGTTCAAGGATATTGAACGTAATTTCCTTACTGATGATACATTTTAAGAGTAAGTCAAAGCAGATTTCATTTTTCTTAGGGGGGGGGGGGATGAGAAGTGACAAATTTAGAAATCAGAAAAAAAAAACAATAAAAGAATATACTACATTAGTAGAAATCAAACTACCCTAATCTGTCTCTTAATCTCATTCTTTGTAGGGCGATGCAACTGGAATCAAGGAAAAGAAACCCAGACAGAGAAAAGGTGTCCAAACTCATGGACATCACATTTCACCGAAGGCGAAGTTTATTCAGCACTGGGCTTGGGATTCCAGAATTTCTCGATCAGTATCCATGTCTTTTGTGGAAAAATGAGGAACCTTTACATGTCCGATTGACAAGAAATCTAAATTCATTCTCAAATTTTAAAGGGATAAAGAAACACCACACTAGAAAGTTTGGACACTGGCATAAATTACCATGGGTAGGCATTGAATAGTGCCCTTTGTCTTATTTTATGCAGATCCCTTTGTTCATAAAAACATGTGAAAGTACTTTTAGAAGTAACCTTTGATGCTTGCTTGGTGAAAATGAAAATATCAGAGATTGATTGGTTTATACCACCAATTTCCTTGGTATTTGACTCTTTGGTTTCCAGATGCTTCAGGAAATGTCTAAGATGATGAACAGCAATATCAGCGTTGATGAATTCAAAGCGAGACTTGAATCAGTGGCCCCAGCTTTGTTGTCCATGGCAAAGACCAAAGGAGACAATGGTAAGACTTTTTTGGGATGATATAATCTGAAAGAATGTGCCTTAGTTCAAGAAAGGGTAACCCAGTTCCATAAGCAGATTATTCTCCTATCAGTTTAATTTGTTTGTTGAATAATACATTTTCCACAAGCCAGTATGCCAGTCTTACATTTTATACCCAATTTATTGCAATTCACTAGTTGCAGGGCAGTATGTATGAAATTCAGTTGTCTGTCTTGTTTTGTTGGATCACCCTCAAATCCAGCATATGCATACTAAACTGACAATGATTTATAAGATTTTGAGAGATTAGATAAGTGGTCTTACAGGTCATCATTTTGTTGAAAATGTGTCATTCTTGCGCAACCTGTGTAAATTCTGTGTGACAGATTACGTAAAAAGTCAGAATTTTCATCCATGCTAGGAAGATGACATCTGCTAAGATTTTTCAGTGATGAAGTCTAAGGTCAAAGGTTGATATAGCCTTCAATAGCAGGAAATAAGTTATTGCTAGATATATTTTAGAGGGGCCCTTTGGAATAACCAAAAATATACTTGGCTGATTCACAGTGGTGAATCTGTGTTGTGTTTTCTTGCATTTCACTGGTCAGTGTACCCGCAGTCACTATTCATCCCGATTTTTATACCTCACGGGCCAATGAATTCTTCAACCCCATAATAGAGCCATTTTAACTTCACCAGCAAGTTCAGCTCCATACCCAGTCCAAGACCAACCACCTATTTTATAACAAGAGCAATTTTGTTCATTTTATTTTTCAGACTGTAAACTGTCTGCTGCACTGTTGGCCTTGCCGGAACTTCTTCTAGAGAAATTGTCTACTATCATGGTCTTTGAAGTAAGTATTAAATAGATCCTTCATTGATTTTTTGATAGCCACAAATTAGTGACGTTAAAGGTCGGTCCCAGACGTAAATAATCATTTCTGATTGATACACGTATGTAAAAACCCAAACACACACACACGCCACAAATCCTGAAAATTGTCATATTTTTATATAAAACGACCTAAAGATTATTTGAATGAGAAAAAATATGCACAAAGGTATCATTAATTGGGAATAAAACAGCCATTTTGTTGTGTTTTTATATCGGCTTTCCTAAAAATCCCTAATTTGACCTGTAATGTCATTGGCCGTACTCTGCTGTTTTCACAATCAAACAATGACTTCTAGACGATACGTTTGCTGCCAAGGCACTCGAGTGGCTCAATAAACTTTAAAGTATGGTTTTGGCACATTATTCAGTCCGTCTCATAAGCAATATTTAAGGTATGATAGCTAAAAACGTAATTCATATGTATAATTTTCGCAAATGGAAATAAAAATAGAAATTGAAGCTTGCAGACGATGGACCTGTTAAAGTTTCAGTATTTCATTTCACATATTTAATTGTATTCGAACATGTGTTGCCATAGTAACCTTATAATTTTGCCAAAATCTTGTGGAATGAACGGATTTTCACAATGTTCAAGCAATTGAAATCAAATTTGGGGACGATGGCATTGAGGTAAAGATGTGCAAGTTATAGTTTTTTGGTTTGTAGGACAAAGCATTGCCATAGTAACTGCAATTTTGAAATCCTTTATCACAGGAGTCGGATCTGCTGGAGCGGGGGTATTAATCACCTTCAGTGATAGATCTTGTTAAAATAGTGAACATTTAAATGAAAGTTTTGCTAAAGCATGTAGTTTTTTTATTGGCAACTGAGGGCAGGGCTCAAAATTATCTATTTTTTTTCCTCTATTTTTTCCCCTGATCACTTTTGTGGCCTAAAATAGAATGTGGGTGAAAAATAAGATAAGCTATTGTAATTCATCATTACCCTGTCCTAGGTGCTTGGCAACAACATTTTTACAATGTTGTTTTATTGGCAACATCGTTCTTTTCTCCAATTTAAAGAAGCATATTTCATTTGCACCCATTACATTGTTATGGTCACTATGTGCACATAAACAATATCATTTAGTTGTATGTTGTGTGTGTGCTTGCATCTTAGGATGAAAGTGAAGCAAAGAAAGACACTCCCCCAGAGACAGAAGAATCAAAGAAGAACACCTCCAAGAGAGGCAAGTCAAAAGTTCATCCTCATATCAGAGTCACCCATGGAGACTACAAGATCTTCTGCGAAGGTGTCAAAATAGCATCTTCAGAATACACTGAAAACCTAACCTCGTCCGTCAGTGGACTGACTAGCTTTAAAGCTAGTCAGTCAAGACGGACTAGTTTTAAAGCTAGTGCGTCATGTTAGTCCGTCGAGACGGACTAGCTTACAACTGAATCCAAATCTCTCAACTTGACGGACGAGCTTTAAAGCTAGTCCGTCACACTTGATGTTAGTCCGTCGATGCGACGGACGAACTCAATAAAATTAGATAGGTAGCCTCAGTTTACCCATTAGAATGACCGACTAGGATTTGATACACATAGCTTGAATGTCGCTTACAATTGAAATGACTGACTAGCTTTTGAAATACACACAGATGCAATGTCAATTATTATCTCCATTGTAAATTTAGAGCGGCATGTTTCCGAACATAATCAAGTGAATACATTATTCTCAAACAAAGGTTGTTTTTATTTGACAATCTTAAAGCTTACGATACATAACATCAATCACGACAAGAATGCAATTCACGAGTAGGTTCAAACTATTGTTCTCCATTCTTTAATTACCGGCTAATTGAATACCTCGTTACTATAGAACCCAAGAATCTGGTCTATTCTTACTGGTGAATGCCTGGCTAAGCAACAGCAGTGAATACATTAAGGTGAATAGCATAGAGTGAACAACATGCGCATTGCGGAAAGGACATCATCTATTATTTGTATTGTGAATTCTATTTAATGAGCAAACTGTAAAGGAAGCAGATCCGATATACCCCGTAAAACTAAAGATTTTGATGATAATGGCCATCTCCTTCATGTGATATGTGTGAGTACTTTTTTTGAATTCCTTATTTTTCAGATCATAGATATCGTTATTTTTTCACATGGATTAATACTATCATCACCAACGCGAAACAAATTCTGTCTTGCCAAATTAATTTATAAATTGCGTGTGTGTTACTGACAACGATATAATGAATTCAATTCTAATTCTAAGAATTATATGTGCCACTATTTCTTTTAGATTACTATCTGAAAGAACAGAATATTGGATTAGAGGCGCGATTGCGGCATTTCTGAGGTGGCTCTCAAAAAAGTTATGCGTAGAAAATGCAAAAATAGGCATGCCTACAGGCTACAACAAACAAGACAATGATGATGCAAGCCATTGGCGGGGACGCCCGGGGGACAGTGGGGACCGTTTCACCCTCGATTTTTTTTCTGGGAGGATCGTCCCCCTTGATTTTTAAAGTGATCAGCTAGTGAAGCTAATAAAGAGGCAAAATGTATGTTGAATATAATGCTAAATGCTATTTTAAGGCCCCCCCCCCAGTCGTGACATCAAATCGCCGCAATGGAAGCAAGCATATAAAGTATAAATTCAAAATGCATATTATTAGCGTTATGGATTGCATCTAACTTGTTTGGCCGGGCTTCAGTGTAATTATTTCACATTTGATTTTCCAAATTAAATCTCAACATCACATTATTTGATAATTGCCATAATGTTAACTAATTGTGCTTCCTGTATTAATTCCTGTATTCTGATATCGTCATAATAAAATGATTTTGGCTTGAATTCTTGAATTTTTGTGAAAAAAAAATAATCGTATCTTTAAAATGTTTTCTCATATTTCAGATTTGACGTCTCTGACAAGCTGATGAAGCCATATTAAGCTATTCCGTAATGCTAGTCGGTCAAGACAGAAGTAAGAACATCGCGACAGACAAGCGCGACTGACTAGTTTTGACACCTTGACGGACTAGCTGTAAAACTAGTCCTGCTCAAAAGCTCGTCAGTCTGGGCATCACTACGACTAGCTTTTATGCTAGTCCATCAAACTAGTCGGTCAAAACGGACTAGCTTTAAAACTAGTCCGTCGTGACCGACTAGCATTAAAACTAGTCCGTCGTGACCGACTAACTTGACGGACTAGCTTTCAAGCTAGTCCGTAGAGACGGACGAGCTTTAAAGCTAGTCCGTAATAACCGGATAGTGTTGAAGGAAAACTAGTCCGTCGTGACTGACTAGCTTTAAAGCTAGTCAGTCTGGGCATCACTACGACTAGCTTTAAGGCTAGTCGGTCTACCCGTTTAGGTTTTCAGTGTACATTCCCGAAATTTGGTGCCTTCTTGTCGCGTATTTTGTCTATGACCTTGAGTACCCGGGGCCGTCAAAGAAAACCTTGACATTTATGGAGGTTAAGCTGTTTGGCATCCAAAAAAAAGAGAAACTTCCACGCTGTACTCATTCTCTTCTTAAAGAACTTGCCAAACTGAAATAATTCTGTTTCAGGCGAGACTTTTACCCTTAAAGTTCTGTGGATTTATTTTGCAGAGAATGCTTCATGGAAATAGTCCAATCTAACTTACAATTATACTTTATCTTGGCATATTGCAACAGGAAAAAAAAAGGTATTTTTAAACAAAAATATAGGTCAAACAGAATTATCAATGCATATCTTACTTGTACTGGGAGTAAATATACATGTACATGTAATGAATTACTGACATTCTTTCAAAAGTGAACATAAAGCAACATTAAGGAATTACCCTAGTAGTAGGCTTGATAAGGGCAAATATATGGCCAATCGCTGCATTTTATAGTACAGCTCTCTAATTTGGTACAAGTGATCCTTGGGTCGATCGAAAATTTTTCATCCAAAGAGACAAACTGTATCTATGCAAATTTGCCCTAATTTGCATAATTTATGCAAATTTATTCATAAATAATTAGAAATTATGCCAAACTCTGGGAAAATATTCAATAGATCAAGCAAAACAAATTAATGTATATATTTGAATAAATTTATGTAAGTAACACCCTAATTTGCGTAATTTATGCAAAAATAATAAATACGTTGTAAACCATCTCTCTAGATGGTACAGAAAGCTAACTTAGCAGATGTGTTCATTAGATCAAACTAAACAAAATTAGTTTGTCCTCATTTGCATAATATATGCAAACTTATGGATATTAGCATAGCAGTTGATTATCTTTGTATTATTTTTTTTCTCTTTCTTCCTTTACACAAAAGTTTGTGATTATTAGGAGTGTACATAAAACAATTTCATTAATCAATAACTATATTTGGAATACTATATTTAAGTGGCTCTTATGCATTATTGATGCACATTAGATCTTTTTTTTTGCATATCAATTGTGTTTTTTTCTTTAATGATTTTCTCCCTTATACCCCAAGGAAGTTTTGTGCCATATAAATTGTTTATATCTTCTATCATAATTGTTTTTATAGTATCACATATATCATCAAAATATCTGTACTATTTACTAATTTGCATAAATTATGCAAATTAAGTACTTATTTGCATATCTACTTAACTTATTTTGTATTATTGCTACTTTCAGATGTCTCATGAAAGTTTTGTCTGAAATTAATTTTTGTTTGGGGGTATGCATATATTTTTTATATATTTTTGAAGGAAATTACCTGATTTGGTACTAATTTGCATATTTATGCTAATTATTAGTTAATTTGCATAAATACAGATTGTCTCTTTGGATAAAAAGATCCTAATTGACCCAACGAAGGCACATTTGTGCCAAGTTTGACAACTGTACTAAAAAGTGCAGCGTTTGAGCCTTAACAAGCCTACTATAGCAGTGACTCCAAATAGAAATTTTCATTAAATAATAGAATTAACTGTATTGCTAGCCTACAGTAAAAGGAATCGAATTACAAAGTGCCACATAATTTCTAAATTTTTTCACATGACCACTTTACCTAATCTTAGTTTTAAACAACTGTTTTGTAACAAGTTGATTTTTTTTTTTCATAGATCCTTGATGAGAAGCTATTTTGCACAAATCTGTAATAATCTTACTGTTTAATACTGATAATACGGGCAGAGTAATTATGATCTTTTGCCAAACATGTTTGGTATTCTAAGGGTAGAATGTTTGTTTTTGCTTTTGTTTCATTGCCTGGCAATTACAATGGAGGAATGTAATACAGATATTTCTTGTTTGACTTTAATGTGGAAAGATTCTTAATGTTACTGAAATTTCTTCTCCTTGTACTCTGTAATCTCTAAGTGTGGTGGAAGAAATTAAGAAAAGGAACGTCCAGATTTGAGGTAAATTCAAGTCTTTGGTGTATTCTCCTTTTTGATAACACATGAATAGAATACCCACATACTCTAGAAGAGTAAAACTGTTTGAAACTTATAGGAGATCAGCAATAGTCTGATGCTAATTGGTATTGTTACTATTGGGATAATTATGACCTTTCTCCTTAAAAAGCCTAACGAAATCAATTCAGTGTGGAGTTACTCTAAAAGTTGCAGTCAATCATTTGCATTGAAAGAATGTATTGGCTAAGGTCACAGACTTGTACATATATAACACACGTTCCTGCTTGCCTTTAATATGCAAAGCTTCAACATGTTATTTATACTAGGTGCTGATAATGGCATCTGTTAAAGAGCAGGTGACTTCTTTTGCATAAAGCTGTAATTTTCTGATGATTGTTACTGATAATATTAGCAGAGTAATAATGACCTTTTGCCGAAATGTGTTGGTATTCTAAGGGTAGAATTTTTGTTTTTGCTTTTGTTTCATTGCCTGGCAATTACAATGGAGGAATGTAATACAGATACATGTATTTCTTGTTTGACTTTAATGTGGAAAGTTTCCTAATGTTACCGAAAGTTCTTCTCTTTGTACTCTGTAATCTATTGATGTGGTGGAAGAATTTAAGAAAGGGAAAGTCAGAATGTGAGGTAAATTCAAGTTTTTGTTGTATTTTCCTTTTTGATAACACATGAAAGAATACCCACATACTCTAGAAGAGCAAAACTGTACGGAAGATGCTAATCATCGTGGTAGAACAGTATACGAAATGAAGTTATTCAGTTGTCTCACGAAGTTTCAAACGTAGGAAATTGCGACGTTTCGGCTGCTACTGCAAGCCTTCATCTGGCAATGTGACGGAGCGCTGTTGCGAACGCAATTTATAGCGGTGGCGAGGATTCCGAGCGCAATTGTTTGGCTCCGCCGGAGCGGTAGCCGCGCTGTGATTGGTCAATGCGCTGTTGTTTGGCGCCGCCGAAGCGGAGGCCGCGCTGCTATTGGTCGAAAGTAAGGCGGGAACGGACGCTGCGTTGCTATTGGTCGGGGCGGCGGCGGGTGAGCTTGCGGACGTTGCAGGAATGCAAGTGGCTGGGTCGCCGTGATCGGAGAGTGCGGACGTGGATGAAATGCGGCGGGCTGCACCCCCGCTAGCAGTAGAGGGCGATGCATGGCGTCGGATAGTGGGTAACCATTCTTCAGGAATGTCAATGCCGTTGTCTCGGTTAATGTTGTTCGGATGTAAACGGATCTGGATCGCTTCTTTGACGCGTCTAGTGTCAGTGCTTGTCTTGCGCTATGCATCGGACTTCCTTCCAATCAGGTCGGTGATCGGAGTCCCACGCATGTTCTGCGACTGCCGAGCTGTCTGTGCGCCGATGCTGAACATCCCGACGATGCTCAGTCATTCTCTCGCCGACAGGTCTACCCGTTTCGCCGATGTAGACTTTGTCGCAAGTACCGCATGGTATCTTGTAGACAACTCCGTCGCGCCTGCTAGGAATGACTGGGTCCTTCGGTCGGACGAGCTGGTTGCGAATCGTAGTGTCTGACTTAAACAATTTCCTACGTTTGAAAACTTCGTGAGACAACTGAATAACTTCATTTCGCATACTGTTCTACCACGATGATTAGCATCTTCCGTACTATTGACCTTACGTATGGGCGCCTTGCCCTAAGGCTTGTTCGTCGACATGAACGCTGTTCGAAGAAACTCGCGCGTTTTACCAACCACCTCACCTTCCTTACGCGTTGCATCAAGAACTCCGTGATCCCGAAAGACCTCAAGATTCGCCCTCCTGCACCAACCAAAGCAGCACGTCTAATCGCCGAGAAGACCGCACGCCTATTCCTTCGTGAAAGAATCCGCTTAACTCGCATGACCATCAAGACCATCAAGAACGAAGTAGAGTCCACCACCTTCAAGATCAAGAACACACTCGCCGAAGAACACTGCAATAGTGTTCTCGAGTACAACGGCAACACTTATCGTCTAGAGTTCGACAAAGTCAAGACCCGCCAACAAGGGAAGTACACTAAGCTCACTGAACAGGGTAAGATTAATTCCGTTGAAAGCACTCATGGATGTGTGTCACTATAGTGTCAAAAATACTTGGATATTTGAGTGTGATCACTCATATATGCAAGTTCTCATTTTTTCTCAGCAATTCTCACTGTACTCGATTGTTAGTGTTTTCACCCGATCATCCACCAAGCCGTACCAAGCTGAAGAGAAACTCACTTGCACAATTATTTTACGTAATTGAACATGTAAAGTTTCTAAGGGATACTCAAGAAAAAAAAAATTATTGAGTATATAATATACTCAATAATTTTTTTTTCTTGAGTATTCCTAATTAACTTTACATGTTCTGGAAGAGCGGGTGTGTACTTTTAACAGAAACACAGATTCTGAAGTAAAAATACGTGATATACGAATAAAAGCACTCGCCTCCAAGAGTAGCAAACGGGTTTTACTCATGAAAACTAGTTCTTATTTTTATTATTATTAAGGCTCGCAATTAATGACATTTTAAGTGCAATATTTTAAAGTTCAACTTTTCTTCTTTCATTTTGCCATCAAATGCACTCCGAAAATGTCACGCATAGATACGTAGGAAGAATTTAAAGATTCATGACTTATTTCAATTTGCACAGAATAAGTGGAAGGGAAGCAACAGTCTGGCTTAATAAAGAGATGGTTCATTAGCATTTGTTTTATATTCTTTGTCTCCAAGAATCGGAGAATCAGAGACGTCACCAAGATGGTAATTATCTTATAGATATGAACATGTTCGATTTTCCCGCGACTTATGAGATGTCGCGAAGACTCATGCAGGAGACGTCTATCATGTTATTATTATTATTATTATTATTATTATTATTATATTATTATATTATTAGTATTGTTATTTTATCTTTTTTTTTTTTTTTTTTTTTTTTTTTTTGCTTTTTTAATTTTTTTTTATAGACATCTCAGAAAGATGTCCGCGACTAGTCTCAAAACTGTCTCAAACCCATCTCGAACTATTCCCGTCTCATGGCAAGTGAGATACCACCATTGCATTGCAGTTAAAGTTAGTTATATAATTTTTGCGAATCGAACAACTCAGGCGCGGATCCAGGGGGGGGGGTGGGGGGGGGCAGCGGAAAAGAGATTTTAATAATACAAGTCCATATTCGTTTACCGTTGATTTATGGCATGAAAGTTGTCTTCTCGGTTGTTCAGTCGTATTTACAATGCCTGTGGTAAATGCACATAAATTATGACATCAGTTAGTATATTACTTATGGTACCGAGTAAACAAAAAGGAGTGGGATAAAAAAAAAAAAAAAAATCAAAAATGGGTATTATATAGGCCTAGAAAATAACAGGGTGTTTGATCTTTCCTCTCTTCTCTCTCTCTCTCTCTCTCTTATAAAAAACAACAACACAATAAAAAATAAACGAGCAAAACAAAACAACAAAAGATTAATCCAACCTTCAATAGGAACAGTGCAGGCATAATTACATATTATCTTTTTTTTTTAATCAAAAGGTCACTATACTTACGCAACTCACATTGGCTACCCGTGAAAAATGCTTGACAATGGCAAATGAAACTCGTTTTAGTCTCCTCGCACCAGCCGTTTTCACATGACTGCATAAGACAGTCTTCAAAAATAGTTGTGTAAGGAAAAAAGAATAACATCGACAATTATAGTAATTGAGGAAGCTAAGTTTTAAGAAGCCCACCCTCCTTATATTGCAACAAAGCTACTATATATATAATTATGAACAAATAAATAAGTGCATGTTTTTATTTTCAAGCTCTCTGTTTATAAAATGGTTAAATCTCATTCATAACCATTAGCGTGTTCGACCATTTTATTCTCACTGACTGAAAACCCTTTTCTTCAAGAGACCAGTAGGTTTTTTCAGAAACAAAGGAAAAGAAAATCGAATTAACGAAAGCGATACATACAAAACTTGCGGAGCTGGAAATTTATCGTCAGTTATGAAATCGTGAAACTGGTTCATATTTCTCCCAAAACTGTTTACAGGTTTCATTTATAGTACTTTCCCAAATAAATAATAGCCATAAGATGCCAAGACAATGGCAAAGGAAAAAAGCAACACATAAAGTAGATTTGTTCCGTTGCCAAAATGGATTTAGTCCTGTATTACACAACACTATACAAGGTCATTATTGATGCAACTTTTTTTTTCCAAAGATACATAAGATATAGTCCGTTTATTGTGGTAAATATATTGTAATCTACTGCAATAAGTGAACTTTCAAAGTCATTAACCCCAATGGGAATGCCGTCTGCCTCTGAAGTGATGTCACCATAATTTGCTGTTATGTATAATGTTGAAAGTGTATAATCTTGTTCACTCTGCCATTATAGGCCTACTTGCCGAAAAGGCCTAATATAATACTTTGATTTTTGTAGTATCAAAGGCCCGAATTTACAAACGTGGTTTAGTTAGTCCATGGTCTAAATCAGGTGGTTTGTGAATACCAAAATTTAGACCATGGTCTAAATCCGTGGTTTAAACAATTGATTTAGACCATGGACTAACTAAACCACGTTTGTGAATTCGGGCCATAAAGTTTACATTATCCGAGCGTAACCCATATATAAATCTTAATTAATTATTATGAATATTGTTAAAAGATAACGAAAACGAACATGATATTTCTTAATACATCTAAATATTTATATAAAACATATACTATAACTCATGATAAAGGAAAATATGCATTGTTATGCGGAAAAACTGAAACTTTTCAAATGTAACAAAAAGAAAGAAAGAAAGAATTATGCTATATATAAACCACACGTTTAACCTCGCAATAATTTAACTACATTATCTCTTTACTCTTGTAGCTTGAACTTTTATCTTGATGCTATGTGTATTATGTTTGTATTAATTGTTATTGTTAAATAATATTTATTATCTGTTGTTATGTTGCCCTGCATGTATGTTAATTTCTCATGACCTGGGCGTAATCCGTTTCTTTTATGTTTGAAATTATGGTTACACATATGTTCCTTTGTTCAGTATTTTATTTGTAATAAAGTGATGAATTCCCCTTAGGTGGATTAATAACAACGTCTGATTTTAGCGCGCATACTCCTGGGCAACGGTACAAAGAAATCTTACTTTATTATGTTTACGGGTGATGTAGTTTATCTTCTGCCCTTGTATGGTTATCTATATCATGTATACAGTGTGTCCCAGAAAGAACTATACACTTTTGAAATGACTACCGATTAAGAAATATTTGGGTCTTGGGGGAAAGATTTATATGTAGATAAAGCTCATATTCTCAACTATTATTTGACACCAAAAAGTCCAAAATTGATGCATGCTTCAATGAGCAACGCCCACTTTTCTGAAGGTCGCAAAAATAAGGCTGAGCAGGAATTCGATATGCATTTACCACCTACATATTGGCGGCCAAAAGGGCAAGCATGAATAATGGCGTGAATCGACTAACAAAGACAACATAATCTAAGATACAAAACAAAAAAGTTAACCATCACATTTTACATAATATTGATGTTTATTTCTGACTTTTGGTTTATTTATGTCTTAAAATTAGCAGATTTATTACATTATTGTTATTGACCCTTTTGGCTGCCCATACGCAGGTGATAAATGAACAGCAAATTCCTGCGCAGCCTAGTTTTTGTGTCCGTCACAAAAGTACGTGGGCGTTGCTCATTGAAGCATGCATCATTTTGAGACTTTTTGGTGTCAAAAATAGTTGAGGATATGAGCTTTATCTTCATATAAATCTTTCCCCCAAGAACCATATATTTTTTTATTTGGTAGCCATTTCAAAAGTGTATAGTTCTTTCTGGGACACACTGTACTAAGACTATTATTGTTTTGTGAAAGCATATAAGAGACCTGTAGGCCAGACCTTTCGTCCACCGATATAATATATGATTCACAATGTTAAAATACTCGATTCCAAAATTATGATTTCACACTGTGAAATTCAGAAGTTCTCATACCCCCCCCCCTAAATGCAGCCCTCGCCCTTGATACGCCTCTTATATACCTACCAGGATATTTACAGGTCCGTATTCCATGCTTGTTTCTATTTTTAGAACATCTATTATCAAATGACATGAATGACGTCATTGGTATGTATTTGGGTATTGTTTGTATCATGCCATGGATTGGATGTTCTTTGACTGGGCACTGGCCGGTAAACATGGGTAATGTATAGTTCAGTTGGTACCCATCTTTGCATCTGGTTTCTTTCTGTTGCACCTCAATAGCTGCAGGAAATTTGAAATAAAAACAAACAAACAAACAAACAAACAAACAAATAGTGGCAACGGCATTAAAACAATATTAATGAGAAACAAGTGGATTAGTAAATTACGCGATGCGCAATATATGTCCCCGCCGATGATGTAAAATTCCCATTATATCACGATTAGTGCTATCACATAAGGCAAACGGAATCGAAATCGGGTAAAAAATTTGTAGCCAATGTACATTATAGTCAAAGTCAAGGTCAAAGGTCAAAGGGGTCAAAAGTCAAAATTCTGTGAAGAAATATTTGTAGTCCTCAGCTGGTGCTATCACAAAAGAAACGGAATCGAAATCGGATGAAAAATGGCGAAGGAGTAGGATTTGGTAGCCAATTAACAATATAGGTCAAAATCCAGGTCAAAGGTCAAAGGTCAAAATTCTGTGAAGAAGTTTTGTAGCAATCACCTAGTGCTATCACATAAAGCAAGCGGAATCAAATTGGATGAAAATGGTGAAGGAGTAGCATTTTGTAGCGAATGTACAATATAAGTAAAATCAAGGTCAAAGGGTCAAAAGTCAAAATTCCGTGAAGAAGTTTGTAGTCTCACATAGTGCTATTAATAAGCAAACGGAATCGAATCGATGAAAATGGCGAAGGAGTAGCATTTTTTAGCCAATTAACAATATAGGTCAAAACTCAAGTTCAAAGGTCAAAGGGGTCAAAAGTCAAAATTCCGTGAAGAAGTTTTGTAGTCCTCACCTAGTGCTATCACATAAAGCAGCGGAATCGAAATCGGATGAAAAATGGTGAAGGAGTAGCATTTTGTAGCCAATGTACAATATAAGTAAAATCAAGGTCAAAGGTCAAAGGGGACAAAAGTCAAAATTCCGCGAAAAAGTTTTGTAGTCCTCACCTAGTGCTATCACATAATGCAAAACGGAATCGAAATCGGATGAAAATGGCGAAGGAGTAGCATTTTTTAGCCATTAACAATATAGTCAAAATATCAAGGTCAAAGGTCAAGAGGGTCAAAAGTCAAAATTCCGTGAAGAAGTTTTGTAGTCTCACCTAGTGCTATCACATAAAGTAAACATAACGAAATCGGATGAAAAATGGCGAAGGAGTAGCATTTTGTAGCCAATTACATTATAGGTCAAAAATCAGGGTCAAAGGTCAAAGGTCAAAATTCTGTGAAGAAGTTTTGTAGCTATCACTAGTGCTATCCACATAAAGCAAACGGAATACGAAATCGGATGAAAAAATGGCGAAGGAGTAGCAAATTGAAGATTTTGATCACTACGGACGCACGGACGGAACGACGGACGGATGGACGGACGGACGGACACACAAACGTACGGAGCCCGTTTCATAGTCCCCTGCTCGAACTCGTTCGGCTGGGGACAATTAGCAAAACATTAAAGTGAGACCCGAACTGAATAACACTCTCATTGACTATGTGTTATAAAAAGATGGTCTAAAAATATACCTTTGAAATAACTAATAACAATACAGTGTTTAAATTAAACATAATTTAATTTGTATTGATAAACTAAAATGTTTTGAGGGGAAAAGTGTTTGTTTGCTATTTATTGGGTAACAATAAATTATTACAGTTTGACTTAATGTAATGGTGATGAAAAAGTGTTTTATCATTCATGGCCGGGATTATAAGACTACACTGCCAGGTATGTTGCATTAAGGGTAGGAATCAGGGCAGAATTGAGTATTTGAGGACTTTAGGTGGTGTTATATACAAGGCTGCGGGTTCGTATTGCTTTAAAGGTTTTAGAATTTTACTTTTAAAGTTACTAAATTTTGTAAATAATATGGACATTGCCTACCGTAGAAGTGGACTCATTCAAACCCCACAATAAATAAAGCATATTAAGTGTTTGAATTGCTGATATTTTCTAGAAATCATGGAATATGCAAAGAACCCAAGATGATATTCGATTTTACAAGATTCTTCGTATGTTGTTATATTTCATTCATAATTGACGTTGACCATAAAAAAAGTTTGATGTGAAAGATTTGTCACTTTTCATTTCTGAGAGCAGTAGAAGACAAGAAGCGGCCATTTCTGAAACATAGTGGTAGACAAAAGAACAAATAGATATGATAGCTATAAAGGGCTTATGCTAAAGTGTCGCGTTGTGGCGCGCGCGCGCGCGTTAAAAAGTGGAAATAATCGACACGAAATAAAAATAAGGTGTCTTTAAAGCGTCCTACAAAAAAGGAAAAGATTCAGAAATTGTTTGGCACGTATTGTATGGGTGGCGGTGTGTGTGTGTGTGGTGTGTTGTTGTGTGTGTGTGTGTGTGCGTGTTTGTGTGTGGTATGTGTGTGTTGGTGTGTGTGTGTGGTACTGCATGATGTAGTTTGGAATTTCGTGAAACAAATTAGCACAGGTATTCCCTTATTCCTTGGCAATTGGCTCATTCGGGACAGGACTTGTTTTAGATCAAACTATATTTCTCCTCCTCAAATTGCAGCATTAGAATTTTCCTTCTACTTCTACATCATTTCAATTATTTTATCAAATTGGCTCAATTGTCGATAATGTGTCAATAGTTTTAAAAAGCAATTAACGCGAATCGATATGTATTGATAATATGTTGCCAATTTAAGGATGTCTAAACAATTCCAGTAGTTACCTCACCTGACCTGGATCGAGTGCAGCACAATATGGATGAATTTCTTGGCGGATGGATGAATTTCTTGCGGAAAGAAATTAATGCCATGGCTGGGACTCGAATCTGGGACCCAAAACAAGTGTTGTAAATTTACTAGCAAAATGATGGTAGAAAAGTTTAGAATTTTCTTATTTTGACATATAGAGCCGTGACCTTGCATAGGCTTTATACTGCCTTATACTTTCATGATAAATTTCTTTGAAATTCGCAATTTAAACAATGTGAACGTGGACCAGGACCAGGAGTGGACCAGGACTAGACCATCGCGATTTCTGATTGCTGCTGATGTCATAGCTGCCGATAGCCGTAAACAGGATCGACCGAACTTTTCATATCGTTTTGGAACTATTAGTCACACAATTTTTGACATACACAAACACACACACACACACACATGCACACTAACCCCACACAAGGGCTTAAGCTAAAGTCTCGAGTCCGAAAAATGATAATCATTTCCAAAAATTTCACAAAAATCGATCCAGAATCTTTTCCTTTTTTCGTAGGACGCTTTTTTTCGTCGATTATTTCCACTTTTCAGCGCGCCACAACGCTACACTTAAAATTAGCATAAGCCCTATAAAGTGCGTCCCAAATAAAAGTAAACCCAACTTTAAAAGCCTCGTACTTATATTGTAATACTTATGTGTCAGTAATTTTTATATCATGACAAAAAGAGTAACTCATATTCTACCCATTGATACCAGAATTATTCCTGTACTGTAATGGAAGACTGAGTACTTGAGTTTTTAAAAAACTAGGGTCAAAAACAAAATGTATACCAAGTTTTATCAGAAGCAACCCTGGCTTTCTGATCATTCATTGTTTGAGGTCAGCCTTCCTGAGTCCATTTATAAGGGTGGTATCTCACTTCGCGGAGACGTCTCCGCGACAGAACAGAAAATTTCGTCTCCACGACAGATAAAAAGTATTAGAGACGTCTCAGATATCCCGGAGACGTCCGAGACGTCTCCGAGACGGATTTGGGACTACTTCACACTTTGTTTTCATAAATTGTCGCGGAGACGTCTCGGAGACGTCTCTAATACTGTTTATCCGTCGCGGAGACGAATGTTCTATTCTGTCGCGGAGACGTCTCCGTGAAGTGAGATACCACCCTAAGGGACAACAGATTACTTGCGCTATTGAAATTAAAGGGTTGCTTTTGTCCAAACTTGGTACAGGGAATTTTTACGCTTTTTTTTACGCACGTGCTCACCAGTTAGAACACAGGTATAAGTTTAGTATATCATCGAAAAGAATATGAGTGACTCTTTACACTCTAAAAACTGAAGTGCTGTTTTTAGCACGTTCACGTCAGCTGAAATTTCTGCAAAAATGGGCAAAAATGGCGTGACTTCGTTAGGATTCGATCCTGGGTCCCCTGGATGAGAAGCGCTTACGAGCACGTTAGACCAATTCACATCTCACGATTGCTAGTAGATCATATTGTTTCATCATGAACTTTCTTCAAAGTTGCCATAATTATCTACTATGCTTTCATAATTCAATCAAGATAGGGAGTTCTCCTTTGGTATATTGGTAACGTCAGCGGTACTCTTCCATGACTAGGTGAACCCGGTTCGAATCCCATACCGACCATGAACATTTTTTTGTTGATAAATTAGCACTTGGGTAAGTGCTAAAACAGAACTTCAGGTGCCGATTTAGCACTTCAAGTGCAGTCACTATACGAGCACCCAGAAATTTGCACTTCAGTTCTTAGAGTGTATTATGAAATAAATATCAAGGTCACACAAGCTATATGAGGCTCTATAAGTTGGGTTTACTTTTTTTCTGGGACGCACTGTATAGGGTGCCAAGACAACTGAGGGCAGAGGAAAACTGGAACACCCATCAGAAAAGATCAAATTTTATTTGTCCGTTGCCAATCATGATTTCGTCCTGTCTTGCAAAAACATTTTAATGGAACTTTATCCCACCGATTTATCAGTTTCTTTTAGTGAATATATTGTAACTATAATTAAGTTTCTTTACACATTTATCATTTTTTCTGGATAATAACGACATCGTATATGTTAAAGTAGTAAAGATAAAGTCATCTCGTTGGTCCGTGCTATTTGTCGCTTTTATCAACCAAACACTTCATTAAATATTCATGTAATTAAAAAGCTCTACAGCAGTTTTATTACAACGAATACAATATAATAATTCAATAATGCAATAAAGAATAATGATACATAATACGCGTTTCCATGCTTACCGTGCACGTTGTGATACACAAGCTTGATGAAGACCAAGAGTAGTATGTATTCCTATCATACAAGAAACATATTAATATGATAATGCGGCGGTCACATACACAACGCAAGACCGGCGCACTGAAATTTGTGAAAATTGTCGACGACGCGCACACAGAGCGTATACATAGACAACACATATTAAAATACGCGACGAATTCACAGCGTTAGCTGCGCGCGCTCGACGAATAAGTAACGCACAGCCAGCGCATACTTTGCGTTGGCCATGCGTCGTAGATGTGACTTTGCCATAATATAAAAGGGTTGGCTTGTTATAACACGCTCGTATTCCTCTATAAAACCATGATCATTTTAAAATACAATTCAGATTTAAGGCGATGGTCACAACACGTTGTATGGGCAACGCGCCTGGGGGTCGTGTGGCCTAGTGGTTAAAGCATTGGACTCATGATTGCAAGGTTGTGAGTTCGAATCCCAGCTCGTCCATTATCTCACTTTAATTAAAAAGGCCCAAGAGTATTCCTGTCGTCTATAAGGTCAGCCACTGTCATGACTATGACGATTAACTTAGACGTAAAATGCTTCTATGTAATTGGTTATATACAGCTTGGTGTTGATCAGCTTTGAAAGCTGCTTTACCGAGTTCCTACGGGAGTTACTTTAACAGAAACAGAAACAGAAACAGAAGCCTCACTCTACGACTATCCGTACTTTTTTTTTTTTTTTTTTTTTTTTTTTTTTAGACACGCACGTTGCAGGTAGACTACGACACCACGGTAGGAGGATTTTAACAATACTTGTCCTACAGAAACGTACGAATTCATTTCAACCATTGATCATTTTCATGTAGGCCTCCTTACGTGACATGTATGTTAACGTATTATATGGTAAAGAGAGTGAATATAAAACGAAATCTTAATTTAAGGACGTTGCACAGTTGAAACCCAAACCATGACAAGTTCACAAATTTTGCACAGAGTTACTTTGGTATCTATGTATGCCAAAATGCAAAAATAATATAGGTTCATGTGCTTGATTTTTTGCTACGGAACTTTGAAGTTGCCATATTGGATGGCATGTAAAGTACGCGTAATTTAAGAAATTGCCTCTGTTAGACTCGCAAGTGCAACAAACAAGTAAAATCGTCATTACTTTGTCAAAACCGTATCAAACTTTATCAACCTTCCCGGTTTGTTACAAAGTTTATACCAAAGATGGGTACATTGTTTAAACTGGCACATTTGTACTTATTTTTGAGAGCAGCAGCGCCCTCAATGTGGCAAAAAGGGTGCGTGAAATGGCAAAAACCATATCTTAAGGCTTGGAATCTACAAGAAATAAAAAAGTATAGTTTAAGGTGCACTTTTTTTAAAAACCATGACAGTCTCATCCAATTTTGCAAAGTGTAGAGGGATTCATCATATATATGTAGAAAGTTTAAAAAGGGGTCCATGTGCTCGTTTTCGAACTATCGGCGCCCGAATACTCGCAAATCGGCTTGAAAAGTCACAAAAACCGCCGAAAACGTCAAAAAGGCGTGAAAATCCACTCTAAATTGCACTTGATTCAAAATTATGCTCCAAACATTCAAAATCCATGTCATTTTCATAAAAAGTGCAAAGTTGTAAAGGAATACGTACTCAACGGGTAGAAACATTCAAAAAAGGGGTCCATGTGCTCGTTTTTAAGTTATCGGAGCCCGAATAGTTGCGCATGTGCTTGAAAGTTAACCACAAAAACGCGCCGAAAACGTCAAACAAGTCGTGGAATCCAACCTATATTACATTTGATTTCAAAATCATGCTGCTCCGAAACATTCAAAGCCATGTCAAGTTCATCAAAATTGCCAAGTTGTAGAGGAAATAAACTAAAAGAGTAGGGCATTTAAAAAATGGGGGTCCATGTGCTCGTTTCAAAATATTGGCGCTGTAATAGTGGCGAGTCGACTTGAAAACCACCGATACGTGCCAAAAATACTCAAAATATGAACCTTATACTATATTTTCGACTTATTCAAAATCCTGTTCCCAAATATTTACAATTCATCATATCCATTCGCAACTCTAGAATAACACGAACATGCACCAACATAAATGCATTACATATCTCTGCAAGTAGGTAATAATGAACAAAAAGAAGGAATAAATAACATATTTATAAAGTTCATTTCTTTTAACTCTTTGAACGCTGGATTGCCCACGAGCGCTGTATATTTTTCCATTGTGACGTATTAAATAATGCGCGCCCAGGATGCGCGGTCAAGATGCGCAGAAACTAAACTGTGCAACGTCCTTAAAAATATCTCTATAAAAAATTAAAAAAAAAAAAAAACCTGTGTAGCTTTTTGCTTCCGAAAGTTCACTTGTCATAAGGTTTGATGTTCCAAGGTTTGCTTGTCCAAAAATGAAATGGTTCGAATTTTCGAATGATCCTAATATCTAATTCGGACGAATGAACCCTTATTTCATTTTTCGGACGAATGAACCTTTTTCATTTACGGACGAGTGAACCTTATTACAGTTTCGGGCGAATGAACCTTCGGAACAACGAACCCTATTTCATTGTCGGACGAATGAACCCTACTCCTTTTTCGGGCAAATGGACCCTATTTCAAATTCGGACTAATGACGAATGAGTGGACAATGTCAGCTCTCTAAAGTTATACCGCCTTCGTGAATTCGAACAAAATAGTTCGCAAACATTTGAATCTCATCGAGATACACCTTGAATATTACGATATGCCGTAATTTAACAGAGCAAAATGAATTTGTCTATCAACTTCTATTCGCTAAAGAGTAGCAAATTATTTCTATCATATATTTTTCACAATTCGCCACAGACAAACAAACACATAATAAAATAATTATTATACTTCATTTCGAACCGAGTTTTCAGTTTAAAAGCGAAGTTTATAGTCGACCAATCACAACAAAATTTATCCTAATCTTTATGAAAGAATTGAAGACGATAAATATTAGCACAACCGACTGCGGAGGGTGTTCCTTTCAGTGTAGTTGTTGTATAATGTTCTTTGCACAATACGCCCGCAAATTTCATACAATAGATGGCACAATGCAAAGTGTTGTTTAGTAATATTTAAAAGTGCTTCTAAGGCAACGAAGTCACTGATAGAACGTGGTTTAATAAGTTTAATGTTTTTCGTGCGCGGTACAATGCATCACGTTGTATATCTCATTAAATTACTCTCCTATGAACTTGTCCTAACTCTCGTAATTAATTACTCCCATACTTTCCCCCTCTGATAATAAAAAGAATACAAATAACAATAGTAAAGATAGCAAAATCTACAATGCTCTCATATCCACGTTAAGGGGCCGTCACACTGAGGTCGTTCTATAACGTTCTGCCCGTTCTTGCCGTTCTTTAAAAAATGCTGAACGGGCTTTGGTCGGGTTGGAACTTATAACTTTGAAAAATAATTTCTTGAATACGATACTAGGCAGTTCATAAATAGTTCTCGTTACGTCAATTCCGTCTTTATCGCGTCCGCATAACGTTGTTATCCAGTTCAGACCGAGTAAACGGCTCGTTCACTCTATACCGTTCGTAGCAGTCGCACACCGTCACAAAAGTGCCTATGCGCAGCATGATAAAAGTTAGTACCATGTTCGTAGTACGTCCTTCTCGTTCAGAGTAAGTCCTACCGTTTAAGGAACGTTGTCCACTACGTTTAATTTTAGAACTTGAAGCCAGTACGATTTTTTTGAACATGTTAAAAAAAATCGGAATGCCTTTCCGTTCTCTCCGTTCGGGCCCGTTCGCCAAGTTCGTAACAGATTGTAAACGGTCTGTACTAGATTCTAAAAGGTCTGTACTACGTTCAGTCCGTGTGTAAACAGATTGAGCCCGTTCACCAAGAACTACCTAGAACGCAGTGAGACTAGCTCAGTGTGACGGAATTATGAACATGCCGTTCTGTTTAAAAATTGAAACGTATGTTCGTAGTACGTCCTTCTCGTTCAGAGTAAGTCCTACCCGTTTAAGGAACGTTGTCACTACGTTTAATTTAAGAACTTGAATAATTAATATACAATGCTCGTTTGTATGACGTCCTAGCACATCTTTAGAACGATTTAAGTAAGGCAATTTCGTTTGTAGTACGTCCATCTCGTTTCAGGTACGCTGCCACCCGTTAATTTAGGACGAGATGGGCGCCGATTTTTTTGAACACTTTTTTGGAAATCCGACCGAGCTAGTCCATGAAGTTCGTAAACAGATCGTAATAAGTATTTACTACGTCCACTCAGTTTACACACAGATTATGCCCGTTCGGCAAAATTTGCAAGGACGTAGTAGGAACGAGCTCAGTGTGACGGGGGTATAAAGGGTGATATTATCATGTTTATCGGAGTGGATTACATTTATCAATTTTGATCATTAAATTCATCAAACTTGATAATGAGTGAACTATCAGAAATCACATAATGCCGTATTTATTTACTACAATCATCGCAGGGTGGCCTTGGTATTAAGAGCTAGTGGTTTATGTCCGAGGGGGGGGCGGGGGCATGCATGTAGTTATTGTTTCCCTTTTATCGCAGGATCACTGGGGGGGGGGTCGTGTGATCATCCTAATTATCATTGTACTTTAATAATTAACAAAGAAAATAAAACATGTACATAAATAAGTTCTAAATATATGGTGTTTCTGATACAGCGGAAACCAAATGGTCAGTCGTTTTCCGCTTTGAATGCAATACAAAATTGCACCATTTTAAAGATAAATTCTTCATATTGACACGTTATGCAATTCGGAAGAGCTAGCCTCGCATTCATTAAAGGGATGCAGTAACATTGAATGATATTCAAATCCATTTTGTTCGACTTAGCGTATTTTGCCAACATAATTATAAACACATATTTATAAACATCTCTTCAAAATTGCACGCTAATTGCTTGCTTTACCTTCGAGATATCAATGATTCCATACTCAAATTTTATAAACCAACACCGGATGGTTTATAAAACCATGTGCTT
>CALNVZ010000674.1:6836547-6852162 GCA_940671915.1 Paracentrotus lividus | reverse complement strand
TCGTTGGAAAGTGGCAAGTCTGCTTTTTTATGTGGGGTGTGATATCATTAATTAAAATCATTTAAGATGAAATTTTGATTGAAACAGAAATAATAGGAACTAACAAATACAACAGAAAAACTTCCACCTGAATATCTTCAATAGTAGAGCTGTAAAGAGGGATCAAATTGAAACTGTCACTCGGGGTAATTATGGCCCCCAATGCATAAGCAGTGTATAAGCGCAGATGGGGACATTTACTTGTATGATTATGTACATAAATATATGAATTGCTATGACTGCAAAATTTCAACCTTTTGGCTGAACCAATAGTGTATTAGGAATACCCAACAACATTTATTATACATTACCATAACTAACTAGCATAATGTCCTTTCATTCATACAGTCATGACAATAGGGGCCATAAAATACCCCAACCCGTGGGGTAATTATGGCCCCACAAAGTTGTTAACATAATGGTAATTAATATGCAAATGAGAAGTCACAGGTGTTTGCGTAATTAGAATATTATTGGACTTTTTATTTAATGGTATACAGTGCGTATCAATTAAAACGGGACAGTTTTGAAAAGTCTATCAATTTTTTTTTTCAAATTATGATTTCAATATTTTGATGTTAATAGATGCTCTGAAGTCTTATCTTTCAAATGCAATTTAAAAAATTAAGTTTCGTTCATGCTTGAGTGAACACGGAACGTGTTTGTCGGGGGCTCAAAAATAGGCTTGCGCACAAATGGCAAAAAATAAGAAATAATATCATCAGACTTCTTACTAATCAGCAGACTTCCTCTTAACGTTTTCATTATCTTTACCATTATTTTCAAATTATGCTTTCAAAATTCATTTAAAAAGCTATTTATTTACTTAATTTTATTATTATCATTAATATTATTTTAATATATTATATTTTAGCATTGAATATTTCTTCATACTTAAAAAAAAACAATTAAAAAAATGAACTTTTTTGTCAACCCAAATAAGGGGATTAGCATTTGGATACAAATGGCGTCCGTCAGTCCGTTGTACGTCCGCCCATCGTCCGGTGCCGTCCGTCACACGGTGGGCGAGCCACAATCTGGATATTGCCTTGATATTTTATGATAATTTTTGTTTTGTTTTTTAAACCCAATGTTACGCTTGTAAATAAAAAAAAGTAACGGACATGAATTCACTTGTTTTACTTCTGTTGATTACAATAAAAAAGGGGAAAAAAATGAGTTTTTACGAATGAAAGGTTGATTGTGTCTTACTTTTAAATTCCGAAATGAGTGATTTATGGGTTGATTTGTTTGGTTGGTTGATTGATTGATTGATTGATTGATTCATTCATCGATTGATTTATTGATTTATTGATTGATTGATTGATTGATTAATTAATTGACTGATTTATTTGTTTGTTTGATTATTTGTTTGATTGATGGATTGATTAAATGATTGATCAAGTGACTGAATGATTGATTGATACATTGACTTTTTGAATTGTTGATTTTTTGAGCTATTCATTGTTTGTTTGAATGATTGATTGATTTATCGATAACTTTTTGATTTATTGTTCGAATGATTGATTAAATCTTTGAAAGAATCATAGGAAATCAACTCAAACGACTAACATAACGATTGATCTGTGCAAAGCAACAATGAATCCTAATGGGAGTAGGCCTACCTGATTCAGAATAATGGAAAATTTCAATACCCTTTGAATTGTGCGCAAGCCTTTTTTTGAGCCCTCGACATAAACGTTCCGTGTTCGCTCAAGCATAAACGAAACTTATTTTTTTAAATTTCATTTGAAAGATAAGACTTCAGAGCATCTATTAACATAAAAATATAGACATCATTATTTGAAACAAAATTTTGATAGACATTTCAAAACTGTCCCGTTTTTATTGATACGCACTGTAGTAATAGGAAATGTGTAAAAGGGGGCCATAATTACCCCAGTCTCCCCGATATATTAAAAGTGTTTCTAAAGCAACGAAGTTAATCATGTTAATGTTTTTCGTGCAAGGTAAAATACATCACGTTGTATATCTCATTAAATTACTCTCCTATTGAACTTGTCCTAACTCTCGTAATTAATTACTCCCATACTTTCCCCCTCTGATAATCATACAAATAACAATAGTAAAGATAGCAAAATCTACAATGCCCTCATATCCACGTTAAAGGGTGCTCAAGGTGTTTAAGAAATAACATACATAAATAATGTACCAAAGATTACATTAATCAATTCTGATCATTAAATTCATAAAACTTTTTTTTTTTAACTGAGTTTTTATTTAATCAAAACAAATCAATGTGTACAGGTCATTAAAAACAATGCAATACAAAAAAAAATTACAACAATAACAATAATGATAATAAAAATACTGAGATAAAGATAATAAGGAAAAAAAAAAGGAGGAACTTAAATGACAAAAAGACTATTTATGGAAATATGTACATTGAACATAAATAGACACAGTACCAAGCACAAAATAGAAGGAAGTCTCTTTGTAAACCGGACCTATATGCCTCAGTATAACCCCTAAATTCATCAAACTTGATAATGAGTGAACTATTCAGAAATCACATAATGCCATATTTATTGACTACGATCATTGCAGGGTGGCCTTGGTATTAAGAGCTAGTGGTTTTATGTGCGAGGGGGGATTCATGTAAGTTATTGTTTCCCTTTTATCCCAGGATCAAGGGGGGGGGGGGGGGGGGTCGTGTGATCATCATAATTATCAATGTACTTTAATAATTAACAAAGAAATTAAAACATGTACATAAATTGGTATAATATATGGTGTTTCTGATACAGCAGAAGCCGAATGGTCAGTCGTTTTCCGCTTTGAATGCCAGTACAAAATTGCACCATTTTAAAGATAATTTCTTTATATTGACACGTTATGCAATTCGGAAGAGCTAGCCTCGCATCCATGAACAAGAAATGTTTGAAATTATATTGTAAAATGATACTGCACAGAAGAAAATATGAACCAGATTTTCAAAGATACAACTACTTTGCCAAAGAAAGACAGAAAGAAAGTTAATTAGCATTTATATTATGTTTTTGTTAGGGTTCATTCGCAAAACTCTCAAGCATGATTTTTTCACTTGCTTTGGCCGGACATCCAGTGTAGTTTTCATTGTTTTCATCTAATCAATATTCAATTTTATTTTTAAACAATATAATTTCAAACTCGTCTTGTTAATCTATGCATGACTCTTTCTTATCGTATTAGGTGTGAAAAGAAAGTAGAAAAGATGAAATTCAAATTTACATGATCGTGATGATTATAATTGTTTATTTTATCATTTGGAAACATAATACAGGGACTTGAATTCAATTAAATTCATAAGGAGACGTATAATGCAAATCTTAGTAAAAAGCTTTTTGAATGCATACGGCCCCTTATCTAACATGCTCCCCAATAATCCAAAAATGACAATGAAGAGGAAAAAGGGAGATGATTTTAGCGTTATCTCAGAAACTGCCTGGTAGAATCATCATCCGGATAGAACCAGGGGTTTCTATGGATAGAACACGAAAATAAAAATCTTCTCATCAAACAAAAAATAACCCCTAACACGAGTCAAATGGTTGGTTAGGCGTCTTCTCCATTCAAAAGGCGTCAGTTCCTGATCCGACCCGGCTGTCAGCTTTTAACGTGCTTTTAACGTGTTTATAAGCCGTATTAAGATTTCGGGATTCTATTGAAAAGCCGATCAGTCTGCTTTTAAAGCAAAAGACGCGGGAAACTGACACCTTTCGAATGGAGAGGGCGCCTTAGTGGTTGAGCTTTGAATGGCGCTTTTCAATCTGTGTTGGAGCCGAACATCCATCCCAAAGATTATATTTTGTGCCAATATGGTAAACTATACGGTATCCATAACACTTCCATCCACTTGGACAGTGTACACATGGGCATAATCCATTTGGTCTACTAACAATCTGGTCTAATTCCCCATTATCTGATACATACTTGGTTTAGTTTCATTTGGTCTTATTGTCAATAAAAGTAATAACCAAATAGTCTCATAATTTTATTGTCGTCTAATTTCAAAATTAGTATTTGGTCTATTATAAGTTTGTTACAGGTATTAACTACGTGGTGTTAGAACAAGCGCACATTGAACGAAACGGACACACAGGACGAAAATGGAATTAGACAAGACGGTAAATAGGGTGAGGATTTAGGGCTAACCCCATGCGGCAATTAAACTAAAATGTAATTAGACGAACTGGTTGTGTGCTGGTTGTACACGATTCTTGAATTGGTTCGATATCTGAATAGAGCAGTGAAGATGATAGTCCCTCTTAATTATTTGTGATGATTCATTATAACAAGGCAAACCACTTAAAAAAAAAAAAGAAGGATAATTGACGATGTGGCACGTTTTGTCCCCCCGAATCAAAGTCCTCAAATTAGTGTCTTGTTCTATAGATTTTATCCAATATAGAGTCACAGGGTGGTTAACAAGTCAAAATGAACAAGTGTCAAAGGGACACTTAAACAAGGTCTTGAAGCAAGATATTGTATGTTTCATGGGTTCAATTTCTGTTCATGTGTTCATATAACACTTATATTTCATCTTCAATCTCTCCATGAATGTCAGCAAGGGGATACATGGGCATCTCATACAGGAGAGTTTCCCGAAATAAGCGATCTCTGCTCGACAAATAAGCATTGGCGGTTACGTAATACCTCATATCTTCGTCCATCTCGTCTTTGGCGAGGTCGTCGAGAAAGACGAGGATGAGATTCTTGTTTCGTTTGTCCTGGAGAACGCGCTGGTGAGCCGTCTTGAATTCGAGCAGTCGCCACTCATCCTGGAGAAATCTTCGACTCAGTAAGATGATAGTGCGTCGACTGGATTCAACGCTTGACACAATTGTTGTTGCTATGCAACCGCCAGGGGGAAAGTCCCGATGACGTATGCATAGTTTGAAATGACGGTCGCCGTCCTCCTCGAGGATTGGTATGATGTTCTGAAGAACGTATTCGATGTCTTCGTCACTGTAGGCGATGTAGGCGTCAAACTCCCGTCTCACGCCCTCTACGACGATATCATCCTCGTCGTCACCGTGAAAGACATGGAATCCATATCGGGTGTAGAGAATGATGCGTAAGGCCCGTCGATGTCGGAATGTGACTGCTCCAATCAACACTAACAACACTGTGAGTGTCGATGAAATGATGACAGCATTGTACTCCTCAACGGTGAGGGTATGGACGTCGGGGGTATAGCATCCGAAGTCATGGTCGGGCACCTGGATGATAGGGTACATATCAGGATAGGATGAGTTGACGTAGCACGTGACGTCATACAATCTTGGGACGACATCCAGATAAGACTGAAGCCACGTTTTTAACCAAAAGAGGGAACAATTACATATGAAAGGGTTGTCATGTAATGTCAGTACCGACAGATCTGCAGTGGAGTTGAAGACTCCATCTTCAAGCGTTTCGAGACTGTTGCTGTGAATGTTTATCGTCGTTAGATTTAGATTGGTAGAAAATGTTTGCGAACTTAAAGAGGTTACCCGGTTCTTCGACAGATCTACTGTTTGAAGGCGAGTGAGATTAGTAAGAATGTCATCGTTGAATGCGTTTAAGACATTGTACGAAACGTCAAGCTCCTGCAGATTTGGAAATGCCTGCAAAGCACCAGGTAGTACAGACTCAAGGCCAATGTTTTGCAGACCAAGAACAGCAAGTCGAGAACTAGCCTGAAGTGCACCTGGGCGTAAGGTTACCAGATCCTCAATAAGGCACCCGTTGCACTCAAAGATAAGTGTTTCGACAGGAAAGTTCGGCAAGGAGTGAAGTGTATGGTTACGACAAAAGAATATAGATGATTTGTCGATATCACGCTTGTAGCAGTCGCATAACGCTTCCCGACAGGTTTCGCCCTCAAATGGGCACCAGAAATCCTGCAGGGGTAGTGTCATCAAAGATTTGTTGGCCACCGGTGGGGGCACCTGACAGGTCCACGTTGTATTATCCGGAAGAAGGAAAAAGGGATATGTATTTTCAAATTCACCTCTTCGAATGAAAAACATATAAGGACATCCACAAATGAAACTGTTGCTTTCCAGTAGTGCTGTTATTGGTATGTGAGGTGGTAAAATATCAAAAGGCCAAATAAGATCGTCGGGGAAGGTGGCAAATTGGTTGTGTCGTAGGTCAATCAATGTCAGGTTATCAAGATTAACAAATGCAAATATTTCGATGCTGTAGAGGCGATTGAACGAGAGATCTATCGTTTGCAAGGAGGCAAGACCACTAAATGTTCCCTTCTTAATTACACTGAGATAGTTATGAGAGATATTGATTGATTTGATATTTGGGGTCGACTCGAAAACAAATGACGGGAAGTCTTTGAGACGATTACAACTCATATCAACATGCTTCAAGTCATTAAGCCCACCGATAAATGCACCATTATGAACATTTTCTAGGTCGTTGTAAGATACATCAATGAGCATTATGTTACGCATAGAAGTAAAAACAGAATCACCAAGTTGTTTTAGGTGGTTTCCATTGATTAGCAGTGTTTCCAAATGTCCAAGGATGGCACAATTAAATTCTGTGGTATTTGTCAAACCGGTAAAGGATAAATCAAGTGTTGTCAAAGTAGGAACGTTTTCTAATATACAAAGGTTATTCTGAAACAGGTTAGGGTTGTTATTGATATTGAGAACCGACAGTTCTTGAAGCCCAATGAAAGCATCTTCCTGGACATTACTGATATTGTTGTTTCCAAGGAATAACTTTTGAAGCGACGGAAACATGACAAACGTGTTGCTTCTAATCTCTTGGATTTCATTGTAAGAAAGATCAAGAGTGGAGACATTGCTAGTAAAATTCCCAAACGATTCTGAATTCAATATACTCAGGTAATTTGAAGTTAATTTGATGGAGGCGTTCGTTTTGATACCTCCTATAGCTGATAGACGGCGACCGTTCAAATCTACAGATATTAGAAGTAGTCTTTGAAGAAAGGTCAAACCCTTGAAGATATCGGTTGGCAAAATTCCAATTTTACATCCCATCATTTTAAGCTCCTCCAAAGCGTTTCCGAATTTATTGAAAATGTTGTCTTGCAAGTCGGCTGGTTCTTCTGTTCCATTACCTTGATGATGACACGAGAGAAGAAGAGACCTGGTGCGAGGAATAGTTCCAACTGTAACGTTCCATTGTTCGTTCAAGAAGCATGAAATTCTAGCGTATACAATGTAGTCACCGCTTCCTGAAGTAGGTCCAGTACACAAGCAGGGAATATCTGGTACATTGCAAGCTACAGGATAGTATTGAATCGTAGGGATTGATCTATCTCTTCTCTGGACAACCCTCGCTGAAAGACGTTCCCTTTGCGTCAAGGATACACTCAAGATGAGGAAGATGGTCAGCAAAATAATTATCGTGCAAATAGAACGTCCTGCAGGATTACTGCATGCCCCTGTGGCCATGATGTTTTCGGTCCTAGAGGTAATCTGAAAAGAACAAAGTATATAGTGTAAAAATGTACATATCTTAGGTTCCTTTGGGGAGGATCCCCCCCCCCTCATTTTCCCTTCTCCCGTGTGAGGGCAGACAAATCAAAAGTGGGTGGAAGAAACATTCTGCTTGTTGTTATTTCTTAGTTCAATCATTTAAAGTCCACAATATCTGGACTCAGTAACTGCACCATCTGTTGGTTTTGTCTCTTGAAAATGCCATCGGTAGGTTTACTGACATGGTTTATATCCACTTGGTCTAACAGCTTTTTTTCCAATTCTCTTTTTGTCTAATATCACATGGGCTAAATTCATTTGGTCAACTAACAATTTGGTCTGATTTTCCCCTTGGTCGAATACATACTTGGTCTTATGACAACTTGGTCTAATTGCCAATTCGTATAATCGTCAATTTGTCTAATTGCATTGCCGCGTAATTCCCAAATGAACATTTGGTCTATTACCAGTTTTTTTCTTCTCGATTTAACCAAGTTGTGTTAGACCAAGTGGATATCAGATGAAATTGACTTTTAACGTAATGGGAATTAGACAAAATGGCAAATAGACGAAGTGGCAATGAGACCAACAGAATAATAAAGAAAATTGGTTGTAGATGAAACGGAATTAGACAAAGTGAGGTTAGACTATACAAGTCTTCTTATAGCGGGTTTAGACCAAATAAAAAAGTTACCATTTACTGTTTCTTGGTTGTTTATTTTGGTTTTATACGGAGGTATATTAACTAATTGAATGCGGCACGTTAGCACGGCGGCATAATGGAATTCATAAGCATGACTAAAAGTAGATAAAGTACCGGACGTGTATGATGAAAATGATAACGATTTAGGTCAAGTTGTGACTACAAATTAGGCTTTGATGAATATTGATTTATTACCAACATATTTTACCTCGCGTATAAATAATTCATGGCAGTAATGCATTTAGTTAATGAAGCTAAACATATCAATAACAAAATTTTTCTTGGTTGTTCTAGTGGTATAAAAATTGAGTGTTAGTTTTTCCTTTGGTTGGGGCAGGAAGTTGGCAACTTCCTGGTTGGGACAACGTTTAAGGAGTCGTGAGTTTTTGTATGTCCCCCAAGCCCGAGGGGTGGCTGCATCAAAATATGATGTTCTTTTTTTCACACGTTTTTATATCATTTTCCCCCATCAGGTACATTTTAATTGACGATTTGCTTCAGGGAGCTAACAAAATTCAAACTGGAGCTTTATCTTTATTTACTTATTTATTTATTTATCTATTTATTCATTTATTTATTTATTTATTTATTTATTTATTTTTATTTTATTCTTAATTTTTTTTAATTTTTTTTTTTTTTTTTTTTTTTTTTTTTGGGGGGGGGGTGTTCCTTTCAAGAGGTAACAAAAAAGGTGATTATAACTATTTGATTTTAACTACAATACATCAAATAGAAAAAATAAAATTCATTAAAAAAATCACGAGTACCCTCCCCTCCAATTATGGCCAACAGAAAACAGATTTCTCGGAGCTAAGTAGTGTATATGAATGATTATTGGGTGAGTATCTATCATACCCCACCCTCCCCCCCCCCGTAGTAGTGCGTACAATTTTTTATCTAACACCCACTAAATAGTATTGCGAGGGACGGTTTCGATTTTACAAATGGGAATATGTATTTTTGGGGGGCAACCATTTTGTTTTTGTTGTGCTAGGACTGACCGGGCTCGTTTTGGCTATGTCCATCGTTTATTGGCATGAAATGGATTGCGCAGACAAGTATGAACACTATTATGTTTTTCTGCCTGGTGCCCATACCATTTTATTCGGGACATACTATAATTTCGTAGTGTAAACACATTAAAAAGAATATATTCTTGCTGGTACCAAATTATTAAAATCCCCTATAGACAAGTGTGGATCTGTTACAAAGTGAGTGAGGATCAGGGGAATGTGTTTATGTGTGTGTGTGTGTGTGTGTGTGTGTGTGTGTGTGTGTTGGGATTCGATGGAACAGGGAACAAAATATACATACATAATACATTTGGCAAAAAGTTATAAGGGATGCATTAATTGTTTTTTTATTTCTAAGCAATTTACACCGGCAAATTTTTAAAAGTTGAACTGTTATGATGAATCATTGTAGTGCAAAGTATAATGAAACTTACCTGATTTGATTTAAAAAACCGTGCATCTGTCTATTGACTTCTTGTTGTTCCTTTTCCAGGTCGTTCTTTAAAGAAAACTAAATGTTGTAGGCCAAAGTTATAGTCAATCCCAGGTAATTTCAGCGCTATATGAAGAAAATCCCCAGTCCTTTAAAGATCGCATGAATGTCATAAAGGTCGATGTCGACGTTTTACCAAAGAATATATATTATCTTTGTTTTTTTACCAATGAACATCAATATCTGAATGAGACAATATCAAACCTGAAACAATGAATCTTCAATGTTCAAAATGTACAATGTGCATATCCGACAATTTGTTAGCTGGCATGGCATCAAATTCGAACACCAAGATGGGAAGTTTCTTAAATTTCGGAAGGAAGTGGTGTCCAACTCAGCACGTACCTTATCTGTAATGATCAGGCATTATTATTTGCCATAGACACTAGCGTAATGGTGGGAGGGGGGTTTGGGGCTGCAGCCCCCAAAAGCATTTCTCATGAACATTATTTTGGTGGTCTATTATCATTTCCAACGTTTTCAAACCCGATTTATTATTTTTTTTTTTCAAATTGCTTTCATTTAACGTATAAATCATCAAATCGTTATTTAGGAAATATTGAAATGCTTCTTTTTGGGCTCATCTGGAAGGCCCCCATTGGCCTGTTTATTTATTATTATTATTATTATTGTTAAATTACACCACTGAACATCAGGAACACAATTGGAAGGAGACGGGGTTTCCCCCTCTGAATTAGTAAGAAAATTCTGAGTGTGCGCCTCTATATTGCCGTAAGCGCCATTTATTTCGCAAATTAGGAAGGAGGTGGGGTTGCCCTTCTATATATTATCATAAGAAAATCACGCTTCTACCATTTTTTAATATTTGCTTGTAAGCGCCCTTTATTAGGAAATCCTGGATCCGCAGGTTTGCAGCAGTTGATTCTGCTGGTGGAGAACGTGACAAAAAAATCTTTATCAAGTAGAAACTGGTATCACAAAGGTGAGGGAACTCAAGTTTCTCAGAAATTTAGTTGTTTTTAAGCTCTGCTATACCAGGGTATGTTGCTCTCCCAGAACATACATGTATATATATCAGAATCTTTTTTCTTAAATCATGTAAGCGGGGACGTGCCATAAAATATTTATTTCATCAAAAGGGGGTTTCTCATCACCTGAAGGTTCGTTAATCCAAAAATATAATATAATAAAAGACTTCTTCATCTTTCCTCCATAACATTGAAATAAACATCACATACAATATAGCACCTTTTCATTCTTTTAACTTTAAAGAGAGAATTCGAAGAAAGTTCAGAAGAATCATTAATTGCAAATTGGATCCCTCAGATTATGGTAACAACCGCACTCGATGCAGATAATAATTGCTTTACAGAGCAATTAAGGAACAATAATAGGTATACCGGGAATAAAGAACTTACAACACAAGATAAATAAGATTACCTGATAATGATGAGCAATGACGTGGGAGGAGGAAATGATAGAACAATCAAGAAGCCAAAATGGGGTCAATAAAAGAAAGACAGAAAGACCTATTGCGCCCCCCCCTGCCCGAAAAGCCCCGCTATGTTTGACCACGTCTGGAAGTTATAAAGTTTCTGCTTTCATGGTCTAAATAATAATATGAAAATTATTGATATATTTTTCATCCGTATCAAGACAACTACCCGGACAATTACCTCAAGGAAACTACTCTTATATGTTCATGTATAGGGTATAGGTGTAGGTTTTTTGTGATGGGTAGTTCAAATTGCGTTTGCTATCAAAAGAATTCCGTGACCATAGTCTGTTTTTTTTTTTAAATAATATTTCATTTGGGCTGGCGGAATGAAAAAAAAAACCTGCTTCGGTAAATAGAAGTTCAAATCTCCCTATTAACGCCGGTAAACACTTGAAGGGAGCTCTGGACCCAAATAGTTGCTTTTATAAAAACCAGAAAAATTAGGAAAACAGAATTAAAAAGTTTGAAGTAAATCGGACTAATAATAAGAAAGTTATGAATATCTTTACGATGCACAAACAAATTATCGCTATACCACTGAATTGGCAACACAGTCACAAAACTGTGATGTCACAGGGGCACAACTTTCCATGCATTTTCTATATGGTTTTATGATAAATTTTCCCTTTATTTGTTAAGAAACTGTTTACCTCATAACTTTGGCCAAGATATATTGATGGCAATATGCTATTGCATCCTATACATATATTGTAAAATCAGCACCCATCTAGAAATACAAAAAACAAAGATTTTAAGTGGTTGTCAGTATAGAAAAAAGGTTTATTCATCAATGTTGAATTTCATTAAAAATATCACATTTCTTTTGAAATGTCATTATGATTCTCATTTCATCAAAATACATAAATGCAATATCATATTACCATCAATATATCTTTGCCAAAGTTATGAGGAAAACAGTTTCTTAACAAATAAAGTGAAACTTTATCATAAAACCATATAGAAAATGCATGGAAAGTTTTGCCGCTGTGACATCACAGTTGTTGCCAATTTGGTATAGCGATCAATTTTGTGTGCATCACAAAGATATTCATAACTTTCTTATTATTAGTCCAATTTTCTTCAAACTTATTTTAATCTGTTTTTCTAATGTTTCTGCTTCTTATAAAAGCAACTTATTTTGGGTCCAGAACTTCCCTTTAAAACAACCTTGAAATAGAGCACTGTATTACAAAATCTACTAAAAATTGTCACGTTCAGGAAGGCCTGAGGATGTTTATGAATTTTGTGAAGGTTTTAGTGTATCCTGTGGAATATTTCCGTCGTCACAATGACAGGTGGTGGTATAAAAGAAACAAAAAAATCTTGTCGCATATCATATTGATTTTGATGACGTATCCACTGATAAGAGACACAATTCTTTTTAAATCAGAGGGTCATTGGCATCATGTTTGGTAAAGTGGAACCTTCAATTTAATTTATTTTGACCACTTTTAAAATACTTGTCTTTTCGGCTTTCATTTTCTTCTTCAGAGGTTAAGCTTATAACAAAATAAAAACATGCCGCCAGCGCATTTATAGGCTAAGGCAAGAGGAAAGTTTGTATAATTTTATAAAATGACCAGAGTATAGCTTTGTAGCCAGGATTTCCTGGCCTTAGGAGGAGTGGACGAAGGTTACTTTAAGAAATTTAGACGTCTCATTAATCAAGCAATCGTTACATTTTTTTTTCAAAAATAAAATATTGGCTTTTGTCAACTCATTTCAATTGTTTCAACAAAAAATTAAAATAATTAAAGCAATATCCCAATTCACTTGAAAAGTTCGTTCCAGTTCATTTTTATTATAATTCAGCAAGAAAGGGTATACAGCGATGCGAAGCAGTAGCAAAAATAAGTGTTTATGGTACCAAATTAAAACGACCATGGTAATGATGTTGGAAATTCATGAGTTTCATTGGAATTTTCTCGCAGATTGTAGACAAAAGATTTCTGCCTAACTACAGACTTACTGGCCAATTACAAAACGAAATATGCTTTTGTAATGATAATTACTTTTCGCTGCCTCTGGTCGGATAGTATGAGCAGACATATCGCTCACTTTCATAGGGGAAAGCAAATGTTGCAATATTTCTTGAAATATGACTTGAAATTACTCGACTGGCCGCATGTGGCCGCATATGTGACACATAACATCGGAAATTAATATATTCCAACAAACTAATCTTAAATTTTTGTACTGTGGATGTTCCTGGAAATGTGTAAAATGTTAATTTTAAAAATTGTCGAATTCTGAGGCATTTCATATTTCACAACTATTATCACACAATATTTCGCCCAATTTTAGGACATAATAGGGCTTTGATAAATATTCCGTCGTGTGTTTAATATCCATGTTCTGTGATCAAATAAAAAAGAAAATATTCCCAGTTATTTATTTTCATCACAAAATAATTTTCAGTTTTCCTCTGAAACTGGCGGCATCACGGGTCGCCACCAAAGTCTACAGTGCAGCTAGCTGTGTATTATTTTGTACTTCTTTAAGAATTGGAAGCGTCCTGAATTAATTGGCATTTTGTTGTCACTCCATGTGTTTGAAGCTCCTTGATATGAACGAGTTGCAATACTGCGGTCTTAAAGCCAGTAAGAACGGGTAGCCTTGTATAGCACCACCTCAAGTCCTCAAGTACCCGATTCTGCCCTGATTCCTAACCCATAATGCAACATCCTGAACAATGTAGTCTTATGATACGACCCATTTGAATGATAAAACACTTTTTCACTACCCAATACATTCATACCGCAATGATTATGTTGCCAAGTAGCAAACCAAGTACTTTACCTCTCAAAACACTTTAGTTTCCGAATACAAATCAAATAGTAGCGTAATTTGTACATTATTTTGTTGACAATTTATAACACACAGTCAATGAGAGTGTTGCTCAGTTCGCTTTCGCTTTAAATCAAAGTGTCTCATATTTGACCACAGCAAGTAATGTGAGCTGTATATTTGTTGTGTACAGCGTCGACAATATTTTATGGTATGCAATAAATCACTGTGATAAAGAACTGGCAGCTTGCGGACGCAAGCTATGAACTGTTAATTGCAATGGGAAAGGTGGTAAACAAATTCCGCTGGAATTGGACAGTAGGTTGGGGAGAACACTGATCAAATTGGATCATTTTAGATTTTCTAGGCAGACGACGTTTTCGATGTGCGCGGTTACACGCACGCCCAGTGCTCATGGTCTATTGTGTGCGTAGGCGTCGCCTAAAAATTAGTTGATTCTTCCCCGCGCATCGGCACGGTCCGGGTTGCCATGGACGCCTTCGACCGCCTGCAAGAACAAATCGCATGTTATCCCTCATAAATACACATAACCCGCACGCACGTAAGACAACGTACATGCCCAACCCTAATGCCCTTTTTTTCATTGGAGGGCCGATCCTTTTAATTGTTTTGGGTTTTTTCAATTAGGAGGGGGCTCCACTTATCATTGAAAACCATGGCGAGTATTTACAATAGAGCTTTTCCGTTCATTAATCTGGTATAGAATGTATACTCGTCGTAGAGCTAGGTGTTTTTAGGACTATTCCTGATAAGTATAATCTCTGTCGCTAGCTGGTAAATATTCAAATAATATTTGTAGCAACGATCACAAAAGGGATTATTTAATTTTCGCCGTATTTTCACTGCTTCCATTGGTTTTTTAACAAAGAAAATGTGAAAGTCAGTTTTGGGATCAAAAGCAGTTGTGGATATTAACGGTGATGGGATTTTCCAACGTTAAAGATTAGCTACTCTGTAAAATACAGGGGAAGCGGTAAGTATATTATAACATCGAGAAAGATCCATTGTTTACTTTAAAATTTTGTTTCTTTAATCATAATATATGATTTCCTTCTTGATGTTAACATCGTACTACATGAATTGTAATAAGAATATTTTAGTGTATACGTGTGGGCAGTATAATCATGTTGTAATAGTTTGGTCATGTTAAAAGAAGAAACAAGAATCTAGACAAATTTAACAATAGCTGTACATTTTTATCTAAACATATTTTTTATGTACATGTTAGTATATTGTATTTATTATTTTTTTTTATTTATTTTTTTTATTTATTATTAAATCCATTATTATTAATTATTATTATTTTTTTATTGCATATTGTTATTTATTTATTATTATTATTATTATTATTTTTTTTTATTTATTTATTTAATTTATTTATTTATTTATTATTATTATTTTTTTTTTTTTTTTTTTGGAGGGGGGGCTTCGGCCCAGTCATAAGGTCATGCAAATTATCGGCCATAAGGGGTAAGGTTCAGTGGTAGGATCAGAGCCGGTTTGTACTGGTCAAATTTTCTCAGTTTTTCTCCCTTTCTTTCTTTTCATATCTTTTTTCTTTTTTTTCAATTCTTTTTTTTTTCTTATCTTATTTTTTTTTTTTTTCTTCTTTTTTTTTTTCTTTCTTTTTTCCTTTTTTTTTTGAGGGAGGG
>CALNVZ010000674.1:6813800-6836522 GCA_940671915.1 Paracentrotus lividus | reverse complement strand
AGTCCGGGCCCCGGCACGCCCCCTGGATCCGCGCCTGTTACGAGAGGATCGGGCCTACATGTGCTCAGCAATCTTTTTAATTTCCTCGTCCACCAGAATCGATTATCATTTTTTTTTTTAATCGTTATTTTATAATAAACAGAAAACGAGTGAGTTTTATTTGATTATAATTATTTTAATTACACGTACCAGATCTCATGATTGGATGTAACTTCATACCGCATCAGAAGAAGAACTATTTAAGAGGATGAAGAGTGTACCACTGACATCACGAGGACCAGTAGATGATAACAACTTCTCATGGGTGGTAAGTAATCACACTGTAAAAAAATATTTGTATTTTTACAACAAATCTGCTGTCAGCAGAGTCGCCATATAAAAATGTAATTTAAAAAACAGTTTTGTTGTAAAATTCTTGTCTAAGAATTTATGAAAGAGAAGGGGGAAATCATTAGAGTTCTATAGCGAACATATTTGGTTAAAACGGAACAAATGTGTTACTCCTGATGTATATTTTGTATTTCTCATGTAATTATTTGCAGGAGAAATTTACAACAAAACTGTTTTTTAAATTACATTTTTTATAGCGACTCTGCTGACAGCAGATTTGCTGTAAAAATACAAATATTTTTTAGAGTGCAGTCTTATCCGGACAAATAACCACTGGAAACCCACCCTTAGGATAACCACCCTCTGTAGGATAACTTCAAACTAGGAAAAATCTCCCCAGAAAAATACCAGAGTGAAAATTATCCTCAAGACATGCAAGGAAAATTGCCCCTCCCCCTCCTACGCAAACAACTTGTCCCCGGAACAACAACCCCAAGGTGATGGTTAGGTTTAGAGAGCGCAGACCTATAAAAAGACCTCAATAGACCCGTGTGTTTAAAATGAGATTTGACAAAACCATTAAAAATAAGTGTTTATAATGACATTCTTCAAACTTTGGGCTTTATACTTGTTCATATATTTGTCTTAATCTTGTGAAAGTATGAAGGGAGGTATTTCTGCTCTTTTTTCTGTTAAAGGGGCTGCAGTAAAACAATACACTAAATAGACTTAAATTGGCAACACTTTGGGAGTACCTTGAGCAACTAATAAAGTTCTGCTAAAATCTCACTGGGACCAACTTCTGATCTCTAAATGGACTCATCTGGACCATTGATGATCCCTTTCAATGTACAATTGAAAAAAATCTGTTCAAATACATATCATTGATTTTATATGATTTTTTAAAACAACAATGCCGTCATTGACTAGATCCCCTATTTATAGGTCTGCGACCTAGGGTAAGGAATAGTTGTCCCAGAGGGTAGTTATCCTGGGGGTAATTTTCATGAAGGGATCTGTGTCCTATAGCCAACATCCTTAGAAATTTACGCTCTCTACCCAGGTGAGTTCACATTCAGTTACTAGTACCCCAACAAAATGTGACCTCATTTTATTTGGAATCAACGAACCTTCAGTTTTGGATTAACGAACCCTTTTTCCTTTTCGGTTGAAAACAACTATTCTGATGAACCAGTCGTGACCGTCTTTCGAATATGATTATGTGATACTGAGGGAGCCATGCGCATTTAATTTTTTGGCAGACAAATTGCGTTTTATAAAAAATAACGTTTTATCATCATTATCATCATCAGCAGCAGTATCAGCAGCAACAGCAAAGTAAATTGCCAATAACGTTTGAGACTTACGGGGACTCTTAACTGGCTTGTAATTTAGAAATCAGGAGTAAAAAACTTTAAAACATCGGATTGATCAAAATGCTCGGATGAACGAATCTTATTTCATTTTTGGAGAAACATACATTCTAGTGCAGCAAACTTAATTGTGTGTTCGGACAAATGAACCTTTGAGCTAACGAATTTATTGCATTTGCGGATGATCAAAACTTGGGAACAACGAGCAGTCCCATCAATTATTCCTTATTTATACATAGCATGAAATGACGTATATTAAGTTCCCCAGGGACGGCTTCATAAGGTTCGAGATCAATCTTTTCGTGGTATTTTTACGTAGACACATGTTTATAATTTATAAATACTACATGCGCTCCGTAAAGAATCCAGGGGCACAACAAACATACTCCCCCCTTTTTTTTTTCTTCAAACATTGACTACTCATGTTAACTGCCCCTGGCCTCCCGCTTCTCAGGTCCATGGTTACATGCCGTCGCCCCATCATTATTATCCTTTATTACTTTTAAAGTTATCATTATGTTTTTCAATATTTAAAGGAATCCAAGCCTCGATTGTACCAAAGCCAAGGTGAGCTCGGCTTCCGAGGGATGCGTCATGAACTCCCGAACCCATCGCCTCATCACCGTAGAGGTCGCACTACTGGAAGCATAAGCAGTGCCGTATACAGAGATGATCGTGAGTCAGTCGTTCTGCCCAAGATAGCAACGGGACGCAGTGCTCATAGTGCGAAGAAGATGTGGAACGATTACGAGAATATCAAGATCAAGACGAGGATACAAAAAGTAAGGTTAATTCCAATTCGAAGACTCGCAAAGAGGCCTATATATTAGCATTTAGCACAAATATAATCTTTGATTAGGTTTATTGTTTTGATTCTTACTGCGATTTTATTATTTGGTGGAAAATAATGATCGATAACATATTTGAAAAGACGTGGCGGATCCAGAAAATGTATAGGGGGGGCAAAAAAATGCCCACTTTTATCATGTACAGTCAATGAGTGGTTTTCATATTTTGGGGATGGGGCGCCCTCTGCCTGGATCCGTCAGTGGCCGAAATATGTAGACACTTTTAGTTGTCAGTTACATATTACGTCGTCTTTGTGCTGAACAAGGACCTACGTTAGATTTTACTCAAAGAGTAATCGTATATCACCCTTTTAAAAATATTTTACTTGTGTCTTAACCAATTAGAATCTAAAAACAAAAACAAAAACAAAAACAACCAAGAAAAAAACAGACAAAAAACAACAATACTTTTTGTTATCCCCAACAGGAGTTGGAGACACCACAAATGCCTCCGCTGTACGTGCCGAAGAATCCCAAACCCCTGTACAAACGACCCGTGGACGAGTGGAAACCGTTTGATATCTTGCACTTTCGGGAGTTTGCCGAGCAGGGTGAGATTGACCCGGAAGATGTGACTGACTGCAACCAATTCTACTCTCAGGTCACCTTCTTGAGGAATGCTGTGAGGAACATTGATGGAACAACCAGCTATCAGGTTAATAGATACTATACGTGTTCACCCCCTTTAAACAAGGAACACATAATTAATAAAATGTAAGAAAGATCTGATCCTCCAAAAGAAATGAAAATATAAAAAGAAGGAATATTTGAGCGACTATACCCCTACCCCCACCCAAGAGAGAAAAGGAAAGAGGGTAAGGTAACAGAAGAGGAACATGTGTCATCAGATTGAGCGTACGACCTTCATGCTGTCTTTATTAATTAAAATACGTTGGATAATTAATTACTTGTACATGCATAAACTGTCGATTGCGTCCATGTAGTCGAGGAAACCGCAATGAAATGGGTCCTTCATTGAAAAGAAACGTGCATTGTTTCCTTGAATGTATATCGATTGTTCATTTGAGTTTATGCACGACTCAGTATCGATTGATAGTTTGCATTAAATGCAATGCTACAAATGAAACATGCATTGAAAAGTGTTTATCGTGTGAAATTGTTTAAAAAGTGATAACTATATTTTATGTTTCTCCACATTTTCGCAATGCGCTGATAACTACTGACGGGGTAATTTGGATTTTCAAAGCTATTTAGAAGAGAATATGGACTATTATTATGTGAGCACAATATAAAACAGTAAAAGATAATGTTTATTCAAATTTTAGCAACGACTGTGTAGTGTCATTGATCAAAGCTCACGTATTGATAGCCGATTACTCCGCCTCCACTGTGGGACGTCAACCATAATGAACACCAATAAATTGGTATTCATTATCATCATCATGTTGCCATGTTAAGATATTAGCACAAACTGTAATGTACATGCAAGAGGTCGCGAATATTCTAGTTTTTGATGACTAACTAGGATTACAAACAAACAAAAAAAAAAAAAAAAAAAAAAAAAAAAAAAAAAAATCGATTATCGACTTCGCAACGATAATAGACAACACTGAATTTGTAAAATGCCTTTTCTTTACATATCTCGCTGGTATAAGAAAATAACACAATTACTTGTAGTATCAATTAAAAACGATTGAAATAACATTATATTGTTGCTATTTTTCAAATTCGCAGAATCTGTGCAAGAAGCCGCGGAGTTGGAGCGAGTCTTCGATTACTGGTGACCAACCCGGATTGATATCCGGTAACCGACTCCACTGGGGATCCGCATCCTCAACACTTCCTCATCCTCGGATGTTGCTACCACTCCAACCGGGACCGAACACAAAGTGGTATGCATGGCGAGTTGTCGCACCACAAGACAAAACCAACAACGATAAACAACAGTCTAAGCGCAAAACTCGGAAAAGTAGGTATTCACAAGTCTTCTATTGTTTTCAATTTAAGTTTGTTTAATCACCCAACGAAACACAGTCCGTAATAGTTTACAAGAAAATATGCACACAGCATCAACATCATGACTGCGTTAATTGAGGAAGATTGAGATTGGATTGACATGTCTTACTATGTATTAAAGAAGAAGAAGAAGAAGAAGAAGAAAACCTACTCTGAAAAATATGTTTTGACGTTATGGCAACACCAACTAAGTCCAACCTTATAGCTTGAAATCAGAGTGGAAAAACTTTATGGATTATCAGAATAAAGGATACAATTTAATTTAGATATTATTTCTGATGAGATCACGTTATTCTTATTTTTGTGATGATATTACTATAGATCGACATGGAGCTTTCTTGGATGCTTTCAGCCCGCGTGCACCACCCCATCCCACTCCTGCTACCTTCAAAGCTCCTCGAACAACAGAGGGCTACACACCCAAGCCGCACACTTCTGGTCGTCTACCCATTCCTAATGAAGGGAACCTAAAGTCATCCCCTGATCCTAAAACAACGACTCAACAAGACGGAGAAAAACCAGAGAACGCGGACAACTCGATTGTAGAACCGAAAGGACTAACGTTCATTACTGAATCGAAAGAGGAAACAAGACGTGATCAAGCCGAACAGAAGCAAGAAGAAGCAAATGCTTCCCAGGAAACCACTAAAGACGATGTCGCAAACTTGCAGGGGAATGATGTCAACGATGGTCAAGGGACGGGTATGAAGGAGCAATCGGAAGAGGATGTCCCAAAAGAGGATGGGAATCCGCAAGTGACTGGAGACGACGAAGCTGAAGCTACGAATCCGCAGCTGGACGATGTCAACACCAATGAAGAGAAACAAAATACGGAAATGCAAGAAGGAGTTGAGGATAGTCCTGCAAGAGAGGATATTCCTGCAAGAGAGGACAGTCCTGCAGGAGAGGCACAAAACAGTAGCGAAACGAGCAACATTGATCAAAACCAAACTATCGAACTTGATAATGATGACGAAAGGGAGGTACTTACTGATAATAATGATCATGGTGATAGTAAACCAAACAAAGATGAACCGGAAGTAGACCATTCTCCTGATCCCGCGAAAGACAATACTGACCTACCTGTGTCGGAAGAAAACAATGACAACATTGAGAATGTGGAACCTGCTGCAGAGGATGTCTTCCAAGGAGATGAAATACCTATTGATCAGAATACTAATCAAGGTGCTACTTCTGTTGAGGAAACGTCAGAAACTGCTGACCAAGGTCAAGTTACCGAAGAAGGAGTTGTCCCTGTAGATGATGAGTTAGAATAGTTTCCAAATACCTTGCCTGGAAGTCTAGATAAAGTGACGCATGAAATTTCTGATCAACATCTTATTAATAATTTTGGAATTATGATTTCATTATCAGCAGGAAGAGTATTTTCTTCTTTTTTTTAAAACGTGAACGAAGTTCAACAATAATTTACATGTAACTCAGTAACTTCATTAAGGATCTAAAAGATTACTCTTCCAACGAATGCTGTAATCACGATTGCAAATCTTCAGGTCAGACAGGAATCGCCTAAGATATTGAAGCCAATCGTTCGTTTAATAAAAGAGAGATATGTCAACCCAATGCAGAGTCACAAATCGCTATGACCCTTGGTGAGCCATGTGAAACAAATTGTAATGGACAAACTGGATATACGAGGCGATAAACTGTTGTAGACCAAGCGCCAGCATACATTGTAATCCTTCAAATTCCTTCGATGTGTGCTCTTGAAAACTTTCCACGATATGCATAGAGCAAAGTCAATGTAAACATTTTGCTATACATTCACATGTTTATTAAATATTCAGTTGGTGAAATTATCAAAGGAAGGCGGTGTTTATTGATGTTGTTGTGCTTATTTTTTTATTTTTATTTTTTTCATTATGGAAAGTCGATGATTATTTCTTACACTTGGCAGACTAGTGCAATACGTAAAATAAAGCATATTCATGTATTTCAGTGAAATAAACTGAATAATTAGAATCGCTTAAATTCGTTATCAGAGGGTTTGGGTATAAAACAAAACTGAAATGTACTATATTTGGCCATATCATGATATACAATTATGGAGACAGTTAATATGTAAAATGCATTTTCATCAGGTCGAACGAATCGGGTAAACCTTTAAAAGTTATGTCCACCAATTCACAGTTTTAGTGCTTAGAAAGTGTACTAGTTACGCAGTTCTGAATTAGTCATGTCGAAAAAACAGGCCTGTAAAATTTGTTTATCGATACCAATACTTGCATTTTGATAAAGCACTTTCAAGGCAATCGTGTGTATCGTGTAAGTCCAACAGCAATAATCACCGAATTTCTTCATTTAATTAATTATAATAAAAAAAAAAGTTCTTTGCCCCTGGTGCGGTTAATACGAACACTGCCAAAACGACTGATTTTACACAGACCCCTGAGGGGATATGTGATTTGGACTGAAAACTCTAATACAGTTATTTCAATTTCAAATTTTGATCAAAATAAAGAACTTGGAGATATCGGGATTCGAACCCGAGGCATCTCGCATGCGAAGCGAGCGCTCTACCACTGAGCTATATCCCCGACTTAATACTTCTGTTAAGCATTCAATGTATCTTTCATTAAAACTTTTAATACAAAATAATGTGATACTTTGTGGACATAAATGCTGGTAATTAATTCGACCAGTTTTGTTTTTTAATTGAAGATGAGTGTAATTGATTTATTGAATAAAAAGGCATATGTTTCGAATCATAAACGATGGTTTATGCCGAATTTTATTATCTGGAGTATAGATAAGTTTGAGCTGGGAATAAATCTACATTCTGATAAATCCGGACTACTACCCCCTGGACAACAATCTCCATATTATTAACACACCTTGGAAAACTAGGAAAATTACTCCGAGGACAATTACCATCTGGGCCCCGTTGCATAAAACTTTTAACCTGAGTTTTTTCCCGGTAAAAATCTGAAAACACCGGTTATAGTCCGAAAACTCCGGTTACAATATTTTACCAGATTTTTTTTCCATTGCAAACACTTCAAGTTTCAGTTTCAGTTTTCAAAAGTATTTATGCAATCGATTTTTAAGGGGTTGTAAAACTCAGGTTGAATAACTTGAGAAATAGGTTTTTACATAACCTGATTTTTTTTTAACCCGAGAAAACTCAGGTTCGAAAAAAGGTTTTATGCAACATCACAGGACAGCTCCCACCAGACAACTATCATCAAGGCACTGGCGTGATTCCGTTAAAAATGCTATTCATCAGGGGGGGGGGGGGATATTACATAATAATACAAAGCGCCACCCCCCCCCCCCCCCCCCTGATGAATAGAAACCGCGACTGGATTTACGCCAGTGCATCAAGGGCAACAACCCTCCCCAGAGTTAGGAGGAAACGAGTAGTTGTGCGATGGTTGTCGGTAAATCGGTCAATAGCAAACATACAGTCATGAACAAAAATAATCAAGTACCTTTCTTTTTTTTTCAACCGGGGGCCCCAAGGGCTGTCCCTTTACTCGTTGTATACTGAGAACTTTTTTGCAAAGCCGAATGAATCGTGGTTGTCCAGCATGCTTGCAAGAAATTCTTTTCATTTAAAGGTAAGATAAGATAAGATAAGATATGGTTTATTCAATAAAAATCGTCGCAGCCATAAGCTGAATTGAGATTCCTTTACAAAGCATAATACAATGCGGTATACATAAATGTTACATTACAATAATACAAATTAAAAATCTTGACGGTAGGCGATATTTTGATCATAAATAATTAGAAAAATTGTAGAAGTAGGCCTATGGCAGCATTCACTAAAAATAAATTGATTTTTAAAAAATAAATAAAACCAAAAAAAAAAAAAAAAATGAAAGTAATGGAATAGAGTTGTATTGTAAGTATATATACTTAATTATGAAAAAGAAAAAAAAAATCTCATAAAGTGGCATATGAAAGGTCATTTGTATAACTATATAGATTTCAAATTGTGACTTATATATAAATTAATCAAGGAAAGTGGAAAGAATGAATATTGCAATTAAAAGAAGCAAAATAGATAAATAATAGTTTTTAGGCTATAATTATAAAACAGGTCCTAGTTTATCATCTGTCACATATAAACAAATATTAATTGATTGATGGATATGAAATATCTGGATTAAGAAAGCCTGAGGAAGTTTTGGTCGAAGATGGTATAAAATACAAAGATATATATTCTTTACAAAACAATAGTGAGATTGATTTAATAGATTGATAATTGATTAGGCAATTACATTCACAATTAAGGCAGTTTAATAAATATAATTATATATATATATATAAACGTGCATCGAATGTAAATGGTCATACGATTATTTTTAATAAATAATCTATTGTCTGGAGGTTATTAAGATATATTGGCCAAAAAAACAAACAAACAAACAAACAAATCATAATAATATGTTGGCTTTACAAGGATGTGCGTTGCGGCTATTCACTTACAGATCTAATTGTGGAAATTAGCAATCGCAAAATCATGGTGTAAAATAGAATAGATTAAACCTCATTAAATATAACAAGTTAAAAAAAAAAAAAAAAAAAAAAAAAACCTCACAGGAATATAATTCATGTTGCAGAATATTCAATTCAGTCTCTGTGATTAATCACTTATCATTCATTAGTCGAATGAGGTACGGCAAAGGACTATTTTGCATTCTGGTGGTTCGACATTTGATTTCCGTTAGTAAACGGGTCTTTCTGAGCACTCTTGAATTTGATCTAGCAGGGGTAGGCATAAATTGTTTAAACTGACAAGTATCTCTTACAGAGCTTTTCATGAAGTCATAACACAGTTTTTTTTCTTCTGACTTCTAGGCTCGACAATTCGCATATTTCTAGCATGTCGTTGTAGTGCGAGTACTCCTTTCCGTACAAAATTCGGAGAGCGCGTTTTTGTACACGTTCTAACCTATCACACTGGTTCCTCGTCAATCCGCTGTTCCAGACCGGAGCTGCGTACTCCAGCAAGGGGCGAACATATCCTAAATAGATGCTTCGTAAGTCCTTAATAGGAAGGCCATGGCCTTTTAAGGCTCGAAGAATGTAGAGTTTACTATTAGCACGTTTCAAAATATCACAAATGTGGGCTTCCCATTTTAAATTACTTTGAATGTGGATTCCCAATAACTTGATTGACGTCACCTGCTGAAGTTGATTGCCATTGATAATCAACTGGGGAGCAGCGGGCGGATGGCGCATGAAGCATACTTCCATGTGAGTACACTTTCCTGGATTTAGATTCATGTTATTCAACTCTGACCAATTAGCGAGGCTATCAACGCTGGTGAAACAAAGCTTTAAATAGATCAATGTCAGATAATTTGAATCATATAAGGTCTTTATATGTTTATGCAATCATGAGTAATATAAAAGGTCCACAAGAGGGATGCTCTTTATTTCTTTAGCCCACATATATGTGGGCTTAGTATACAACGGGTTAAGTATATTTTTATATGGGACTGTCTGCAAGATTGCATTGGATTTCCACTATCGACAAAACAATAATTATAGCCCGAGACAACCAATGGTCTTTTACCCGTGACAACTATCCCGCACAATTACGCTCTACCCGGAAAATCATCCCGGATAACTACCCCCTGAAAAATGATTCCGCCCCCCCCCCAACCCGATAACTTGCATATCCCCAGAATATTAGGCCTAAATGTTATGGTCCTCCTTTACCATGGTATGGGCATGAGTGATAATGATTTTAGAAATAAGATTTGATTGCTAACAACGTCCATACAGAGCCCGTGGGGTGAAAATAAATCGTTTTCGTCATTTTTGTACAGGCTATGATTGAACCACATGCCTTCCATACAAAAATTGCCAAAACGACTGATTTTACACGGCCCCGGAGGGGAAATATGATTTGGGCAGCAGGCACTTCTAATCTGCAGTTTTAAAGAATGTGATACCAGTTTTTTTCTCACAAATGTTGAAAAATTATTTTTAAAAATCAATTTGGAGATATCGGGATTCGAACCCGAGGCATCTCGCATGCGAAGCGAGCGCTCTACCACTGAGCTATATCCCCGACTCGATACTTCTGAAATGCACTTAAACGCTAATTAATTTAAAAGAAACACAAAAACAAAATCGTCTTTCCACTCTCTGTCTGTCTGTCTGTCTCACTCCTTTCTCTCTCTCTTTCTCTGCCTCCCTCTTCAGTTCTCTCTCTACCCGTTGTCTATCATCGTTATATAAAGTTCACCTCTTACATTATTTTTCTAAGGCTCTCTCAAACCATTGGATCTCAATATCTCTCCTTTGGATTTCTCCAGACGGTTTCAAAAAGCATTTAAAGGGATTTAGTAGCTTTCAAAAACTAGAGCAATTATATCAAGATTAATAAAATTATATTGTTCCAACAGTAAAAACAAACTACTGAAAGTTTCAGATCAAATGAAAATCATTTACTACCTTAAAACAGTGTAACAAACAATGCCAAGCATACATTCGAATACCAGTGCCCTCTGCTGATAGCCCACCAGGCCGCTAGAGACGGGGGACTTTACAACAGGAAATGGGTGTGTGGAAAAGCACATGGTTTTATAAACCATCCGGTGTTGGTCTATAAATTTTGAGTATGAAATCATTGATATCTCGAAAGTAAAGCAAGCAATTAGCTTGCAATTTTGAAGAGATACCAGACTGACCTAAGTGTTTATAATTATGTTGGCAAAATAAGCTAAATCGAATAAATGTGATTTGAATATCATTCAATGTTACTGCATCCCTTTAAAGATGTGCGAAAGAGTAATCATACATCAAATTGAATAAAAAACGAAACGACAACTGTATCTAAAGCCAATTATTATTTCAATCTTCTTCACAGTTATACATTTCTGTTCTGACTCGATCCATGTGCTGACCCAGTCAGTAGTTTTGTACTTAGAAAGGGTACAAATTCCACATTTTTTACACAATGACGTGAGGCCTGATTACCCCCTTGAGACCAAAAATTAATCACATTATGTTATGGATACACCTGAACTCTCATATAAATTACAAATTTAGCTCTCCTCGATTTCACGGGGCGATATTATGCATGGCATGTCCACAATTACCCTATGTTATTATTTGATGACATCCTATATACAACTTATAATTTAACGACATGGATTTGTTTCATGAATCCTTTTATGAATATGAATGTGGATATTGTGGAAATTAGAAACATTAAACATTTGATACATGTGCCCTTCGACAATTCCAAATGAATTGAGAAAGGTTCCGATCTATATAGGCGATGCACTAAGAATCATGAATCTACTATTGAAAGCTTTTCCCATGCAGGGCCATCACTCTGCAACAGCCTCCCTCTTCTTCTCCGTCAAGCTTCCTCTGTCAGATCATTTAAAGTGTTACTTAAAACTTATCTTTTAAAAGTGTAATTCCCCTTCTGAAATGCAAAACGTAATAATATGACCTTTGTCATTACGTTGTAACATGAGTTGTCTTAGTTAATTCATTGAAATTGATCTTATATATTCCATATTTTGTGCAAATTAATGATTCATGATGATTGATTAAACATTTGTTCTTTATATACATGTATATCTTCGACTAGTTCATATTTGTTGTGTTTATTCAATAGCTTGATGCTAATAATACTTATTAGCATTTACTTGTAGTATAATTTTTTTTTAATCTTAAAAAAAAAATAGGGGCCTATATCAATCCAATTTTTTTTTTAATGAAAACTGATTTATTGGAATCAGACAATTGTTTGGATAGCTGTATCTGTCTTTAAACATACATTACAGAAGTATTTCAGATAAAGAAGTAGTGGTGTTCCATTTCATATTGTCAATTTACTCCACAAAGTGTGAAGATGTGATTTACAATATCAAAACGCTTGAAGATGATTTCACACTATTTTCACACTGTGTTTTAATATGGGTTTCACACTGAGGTACACTGAGTTCTTTACATCAGTCCCCTATCCTCTCTTAAAACACTAACACAATTTCCGATTTACGAGCTTGGACGTGGAGTAATAGTCATCATAATAATATTTTTACCAGAAATAAATATATTTCATTTTTTTAAATGAAGTTTATATAAATTTTGTACATATAAATAATGAAACATAATAAACTCAATTAAATTTCTAATATACGAGGCATATAGCATTAAGCGCATACCACTGACTTCCCGTCTTCGCGTTAGATTATTACCGAAATAAGGAAATGTAATTGCATCAAACTTGACGACAGCCATTAATTGTGACTTGTGGGTAACCTTTAAGTCTTCTTTTGTCACCTCAAATATGTACCCATCACACACATTTAGCAGAAGGATGACAATAAATTGTATACCATGTAAGCAATTTGTTGACAGGCAACCCCGGGGGAAATGAGAAACTTCGAGGCACTTTGAATCATAAATAATTTCAATTGATAGCCATTCATGTGTGATTGAATACATTTTGGCAACAGGCAGGGCAGATTGCTATCTTTGATTTCAAGCATTTACGCTGCCAACACCAAACGGAAAACATCACCTTTTTGCGACTCGGATGAAAAGGGCGAACACCTAAAGGCGTTTTATTAATATATTTTTATTTCTCGGCAGACTTCAATAAATTGCTCCCGGGTTTTCTTCGGGTAAGTGTTGCTATTTCTTTCATCGATTCAAGCTGTATTTTAATGGCATCAGCTCAGAATCAAATACATTCCAAGTGATTAATCCATTTTTCTTTCTTTTTTGTTGATTAGAAATTCACTATGTTCACTGTATGTCATGTATGTATTTATATTTAATCACTCCATTCGTTTTGCATTTGATATTTATCTATAATGTTTATAAGAGTAACCGAACGAAAATCTGAAAACGATCTTTATGTTTATTCATGTACTTCATTTATTCATTGTTGGTTTTGTTGCGTTCTTTCATTGATGAAAACCCCCTGCGTTCGCTGTTTTTTTTTTTCTATTTAAAATGTCATTGTCTCATGCATTTGAACTTCATAATATAGTAGAAATGTGGTATACATATAATATAGGCCTAACAGCTTTTTTTTAAAGGTGATTTCAAACCAAATCTAATATGGATTTTCTTTTTATTGTTTCTCCGTGTACTTTATGTTCACTCTTGTGTTTCTTTCCTATTTTTTTATTCACGATTTTCGCTTTTACATTTTGTATATAAATTCATTGATTACACGCAGACACAGGGAGGCACTTCATCAAAGGGAAAGGGTTGAAAATGCTCATGAAATATTGTAAAACAAGAGGAAAAGGCGGCACCTGGCCCCTAAAAGATCCTGTATCCGCGCCTGATCGATGACAATTTTCGTGATGTAGCTATCAAAGTAAACGTACATCTAACATTAATTTTATGTACTATTATATTTGATATAAAAGTTTGATCTATCATCAATCAAAGTTGATTTTTCTTGTGTTTCCTTTCGTCACTATAAATTTGAAATATTTATAATATGGGGTACATAAACATTTAGTCTAATTTCAGTTGGCTATATGCAATTTGATTTCACTAATTTATTCTACTATCCTGGTATTCCATTAATAGTCTAGTGACCATTAAGGCTGATAGTAATTCAATTTTATACAGTTTGGTCCTCTCTCATTTCGCCTACTATCCGCAAATCCATGGTAATCTAATATCCATTTGGTCTATTTAACAACTGGTCTAATTATAGGTTAATGCTCATTTAGTCTAATTCCAATTTGTTATCAAACAATTTACAAGTTGACCGACACTCATTATCTATTATGCTCCAATCTTGCATGGCTATGTATAAGTTGGTCAAATGGTCATTAATTTTGATTTATCATCATATTAAAAAAAAGCCGAATAGACTTGGAATAAATATAATCAAATATTTTAACATCAAAGATATTTGTGCTGTAACGGATTTGCTCTGATTCATCTTGTAACGACACCAGATGTCCTTGAACCCCTTGCAAGTCAAAACTTACTCAAAAGAATTAGTTTGACCGTTTGCCATAATCTCATAACAATAATATTCATCTATTTGCTGCATTCAAGATTTCAAAAGTATGTAATTGAGTGGGTTCCAGCATGAGAGGTAATTTGGCCACCAAATGATCCGATAAGCAGTTGGAAGTACATATGTACATGGAGATTGAAGACATACATGTACACTCTAAAAACTGAAGTGCTAATTTATGGGTGCTCGTATAGTGACTGCACTTGAAGGGCTAAATCAGCACCTGAAGTGTTGTTTTAGCACTTACCCAAGTGCTTATTTATCAACAAAAAATGTTCATGATCGGTATGGGATTCGAACCGGGTTCATCTAGACATGGAAGAGTACCGCTGACGTTACCAATAGACCAACGGAGATCTCGCTAACTGGCTTTAATTATGACAGCATAGTAGATGATTATGGCAAATTTAAAGAAAGTCCATCGTGCAACAATATGATCTGCTAGCAACCGTGAGATGTGATTTGGTCTAACGTGCTCGTCAGCGCTTCTCATGCAGGGGACCCAGGTTCGAATCCCAACGAAGTCACGCCGTTTTAGAGGAGGGGATGGGGACACTAATTTGTTCCTTGAACTAGAAGGACAGCGTCAATTCCTCGTAAAATGATGATCACCCCTACACTTATTATTATGGAAGGGTGGGATATGGAAGAAATTTATATATTGGCGAGATATTTTTCTTCATAATTTTTTTTCGCCCATTTTAGGGCTGTGCTGGATCTGCCCCTGATGCCGTGAATATACAACTTTTAGGCTTATCACGGACTGTATGTTAAACCAAACACCTGTATTGTCCTATAGTGTATTGATTTCGTCACTTTAGTCTACTTGGCCTGTTCATTTTTTACGCATCAATTTGTATTTTTGATAATGAATGTCCCCTAAAATTAATGTTACCTTTATTTATTTTTTTCCATAAAGGAAATCATTATTGCACAACGGAGGTTCCTTTGTCCGATTTGATTTCACTAAACGGGGGTCGCTCGCTATTTTTTAGATTTTTCACCCTCTCCCTTTCGCCTTGCCCCATCGATTTAATTTTTGTCACCTTCTATCCCATTCGTTAAAAGCGCGAAATTAAATAAATGCCCCTCATATTGCCGCCCCCAGTATTTGATTTGATTTTTTTTTTTTAATATATGTCTAATTGTAAACTATTTTTGTTGAATATCAAAACGTATTACCACCATTATTAAATTCAGATTCTATTCACTATTGCGGAACTAATCCAGGGACTTGAAAAATAATTCCATGAATTTCAATCCTAAATGTCAGTGTTTATGTAAACAAAATCCAAAACAGATTTTTAAAGATGTACTTGTAGCGTTGCCAGATGATTCAATACAACTAAATGCACTGTCAATTATTAAATCTTGAGGTGCAAAAGTTTTCAACAATGTATCAATTGAAGCGAAGAAAATGGTGTGATATTTGACAGAATGTCGCCATTGCCTTTCCAAATGGAATTGAATTCAAGGGACATTGGGCATTCAATTACCCGTACATCTTTACTCTAACATGCCAAAGTCACAATTAACCAGTACGACTCGAAACCGACATGTAGCTTGCTATTTAATGTGATGCAGCAATTCAGCTTGATTTGGGTTTGGAGCTTGTATAATCGTTTAGACTGGCCTGCTACTTTGAACGTAAATGTTATCACACCGTACATCCATTTTGAGAAGGAGAGAAAACATGTCAAATTAATGATGCCTTAACAGAGAAAAGCAACATTTATAAATTATTAATTTCTTAATAGCTAAGAATGTCGTATAAATCGTTGTAAAACTACATGTGTTCATGTACAAGCATGTACCCAATCATGCCAATAGGTCCATGGTACAAGTTTTATTTTAAAAAAAATATTAATTGGGCTTATCGTTTTTCAAATGCAAATGATATTAACAGAGGAAAGCAACAACGGGAAGAATGGACGAAAAGAGCATGATGCCTTAGCCAGACGAGCAAAAACAATCAAGGATTGCTTTTTGTGTTGGCCTAAGTGATGCATATAGGTCTCATTTTCGCTCTACGGCCAAGATACGGTGGCCCGACGGTGACCGTAGACACCGGACATCTATATATTGTACCTTTCTGTGTTTCTTATACACAATAAAGCATTAACTTTTGGGTTTGACACCTTCCTATTTTATTTTTGAACGTAAAAATTATTCCAGAGCGATAACACAATTATAAGCATTGCACCGGGAAAGTGCATACGCTTATACTTTGGCTTGTGTCTAAGTAATAGATACAACAGTTACCATAAATTGAACATTTGAAACCACTAGTCTGATTGGCTGACATAGAAAATTTTATGCGATAAGTCCATGCAACAAGGATCCCGATTGGTTACCATCGATTTGCAATTTATCGTTTTGTTTTTTTTTCATGTTACAGTGCCCTGATATTACCATCAAAGTACAAAATGAAGGTGAAGCTGTGAAATAAACATTGTGATGTCAAAGTCTTAAAATCGCCATCTCAAATCAAATTTTGAAAAGTATGGTAAAAAGCGTCCCTCCTCTACGCCAGGACGTTAATGTAAACTTACTGAACACAGCTGTGTTCAGAACAGGCAGCTTTTAATTAAGAAACGCGGCGTAAAAAGAAAAGGGATGATATGACAATCGAATTTGATTTGAAATAAAACCCGACCTGTATTTCTCATGGGTTTTTACGTGAACTGCTCTATTTAAGAAGATGGTCACGTCGTGCCAATATTCACGATATTACAGTGATGGTGTTTTATATCTAAGCGGAAATTCTTTAAAGGAGAGAGGAGAGGAGGTGGGGCAATCACCTACAACATCCCCGACGATTTATTTGACCGGTCCAAAGTATTAAAAGTCCCCAACATACGCGGCAATAGATATAGAGTCGGGGTACACGTCCCCATTGAACAGTGGCGGACCAGGATTTCAGGATGGGGGGGGGGGGCAACCGAAATTTTTTTATTAATTTTAACATGTTCAGTCAGCTGAGTGGGTTTCAAAATGTAGGGGGCGCGTCCCCTGCGCCCCTGCCTTGATCCACCACTTCCAATAAAGGTAAATTATTATGATTTATTTATGGAATATTTTGGGGAATTTTAGATGAAAATTCCCCTCTCGAAGACCTGACACATGGACGGTATTTTAAAGGTGCATGAGGTAGGTAAGAGGGGAGGGGGGGGGGAGGGGTGAATTGATCCTTTTATGAACGACCTCGCTCAACAACTGTTCAGGTGCGTATGTGAGAGGTTCTGTGCTGTTATAAATTCTCTTTGTACAGAAATATTGCGAGTTTTAATTCGCAAATATCTTTCCAGAATAATTTTTTAAGAACTCGAGCAAAAGCCGTAGTCTCAGACTTGAATATTGACGATATTTCTGGGTTAGATGTACAGGTACAAGATCCTTAATAAAATATTGACTAATTGGTTACTTTTAAAGCACCATTGAGCATCGTATGAAGTTTAAATGATTCAAAAAATCTTATTGATATTTTGTTCATTTTTTAAAACACCACTATAAATAAAACGTTTTTAAAAATGGCGCACATAAATTACGAGACAAAATAATATAAAATGTTTCAAAATTATGCTGGTAAGCTGATAACGTCAAGACAGTGCAATGGTTGATCAAGGATTTGTAAAAAGAGGGGGCGCATGGGACACATTTTAAAATATAGGGGCACAGACGGCAAATTTGTTGGATATAGTTGTCTTATGTGATTATAAAAGAAAAAGGGGGGCGAACGCCTGTTGCGCCCAACACGTGGTGATGCATGTGCCCCTCCTCTTTTCAAAACCCTACGTGCACATATCATTGTAATTGTTACCCCTCCCCAAAGAGGAACACAGACGCAAATCACATTTAAAATTGTTTTATAGCTATACATGACGGCAGAATATATTTGTAATTCTATCTCTTCAGTTCTCTTCGGATTGTCCCCCGTAAAATTACCACGGATTTTCGTTCATGGCCACAGGGTTTGCCCTTTGTAGCACTGGGAATTTATATCTATGCCATTGCCTTTAACAGCGCTCTTGAGGGGCAGAGGTGGAGCGAAATCGAGAACAAAAATATGCTTTAATAATTATTTCAGGAATTTCGCTGACACCATTTGGTACTGACAATCGTGAAAAAAGAGTTGGAGGATATTTCTTGAATGATGGGAACCAGATATTCTTAGAGTTCTTTTGTTTGTTTGTTTGTTTGTTTTTTTGTTTGTTTGTTTTTTTTTAAGGAAAAGGGGCATCAATATTGGCACAAATGTTAATAAAGCAATAACGGATCTAGGGCGGGGTAAAAGGCGCGATCCATTTATTTTTGACCCACTGAGTGCACATGTTAGTATAAGAAAATTTCCGTTTGCCCGCCCCCCCCCATTTTTTTTTCTTCTTCAAATCCTGGATCCGCCGGTGGCGATGGACACAAGTGTGTTTACTTTAAACAATTCAATCGTAATAACAGTTTTGCGCGATCCTATATTTTGCGAAGTAAATAATTATAACAAATTACAAAATATTGTAGGATTTAATCGAAAAAGAATACGAAACAGGACCTAAGACTGTAATGGTAATAGAAACAAGAAAAAGAGTGAAAGCGAACGGGAATATGAATAATGAACTGAATTTATCGGAGACATAACAAATCGATGAAAATAAAAGAAAATTGTGTTATAAATAATACACTAGAATGGGAATATAAACAAAATCTTATACGAAAGTCATGCAATGTATTGATAGTAACTGACACTTCTCTGAATATAAATCGATTGGTTTTTAGTTGGATTTCCTTGTAGATCACGGCGTTTGAGTACAGCAGCATTGTGCGAAGTCCGATTAACTGCCTTTGTTTAATGACATTGGTAGTCACGTATTATACGGTTTGGGTTTAATGAAAAAAGGCGTCATTTTCTAGAATGAATAAAACACAGTCCAAATTTAGCCAGACTCTTTGCATCATAAGGAGCATAAGGTGATAGCCAGTCACAACGGTGATACTAAAACTTGACAGAAATAGACGGTTACACTACCACGAACGGGTAAAATTGCGTTTGATTTGATGGTGTGGCTGTATTATTGACACCAGTTGAGTTGTACTTTTTAGTTAAAGGGAGTGTCCACCTGAAAATAACTTGGTTTTGATAAAAAAAAAATCTGAACAAGAGAAAGAAAGGTATCATTAAGGGTGGTATCTCACTTCGCGGAGACGTCTCCGCGACCAGAATAGAAATTTCGTCTCCGCAACGGATAAAAAGTATAAGAGACGTCTCCGATATCGCGGAGACGTCTTCGCGACAATTTTTAAAAAAAAGTCTGAAATAGTCCCAAATCCGTCTCCGAGACATCTCCGCGATATCGGAGACGTCTCTAATACTTTTTATCCGTCGCGGAGACAAAATTTTCTATTCTGTCGCGGAGACGTCTCCGCGAAGTGAGATCCCACCCTTAAAGTGATTTGGTAACTTCCAAAACAAGAGCAATCAGATAAAAATTAATAAATTATATTGTTCCAACAGTAAAACACACTACTGAAAGTTTCAGTTCAAATGGAAGTGCATTTACTACCTTAAAACATTGTAACAAACAATGCCAAGCACACAGCCGAACACCAGTACCCTCTGCTTCTAGCTCACCAGGCCACTAGAGACGGGTACTATACAACAGGAAATAGGTGTATTTTGTGCTATGTGCAAAAGCACATGGTTTTATAAACCATCTGGTGTTGGTTTATAAAATTTGAGTATGAAATCATTGATATCTCGAAGGTAAAGCAAGCAATTAGCGTGCAATTTTGAAGATACCGACTGACCTAAGTGTTTATAATTATGTTGGCAAAATACGCTAAATCGAATAAAATGGATTTGAATATCATTCAATGTTACTGCATCCTTTAGGTTTGACCTTGACGAAGATCCATCAAAAGATAACGAGATTATGCTCTTTTATTTTTTGTTGTCATGATTGTCATTTGCGAGGTGCTCTCCCGAATCATCATTTACTGTAAATTCTACTATTTTTTTTTTAACGGTTTTTAAGTAAGTAATATACATTTCATTTCCTTGTCGATGGTTGTGCGTTTTCTCCTGTATGTGTATTGGACTCGGTCGTTATTTCACACGTTTATACGTCCGCTAGGCGCCTTCGCATATACACCGCATAATATCCACAGGATGAATACAACTCAAGCGCCACGTAACAACGCCATGACAAACGGCCATAAACGCACATTACTGCGGGGCAAGGGACGTACGGCTCTTGCTTAGGGGTCTTCCCACGAGGCCGAGCGCCCACGAGGCCGAGGTCCACGAGTGCGATATTTTCCCACGAGGCCGAGTATTTTCCCACGAGCGAGTATTTTCCAGAGTCGATTCCACGAGTCCGAGTATTTTTCCCACGAGGCCGAGCAGTATATTGCAAAATACAACATGAGAAAAATCGGCCTCGTGGACCTTCGGCCTCGTGGGCCTCGCCTCGTAGGAAAAACCTCGGACTCGTGGGAATCGGACTCGTGAACCCTCGGCCTCGTGGTGCTTGGCCTCGTGGGAAAATATTCGGACTCGTGGACCCTCCCCCTTGCTAAACATCTCGGGCGTGATTTTTTGTTTTGTTTAGTTGTGTTAGTTTTGCTAGTGTGAGTGTGTGTGTGTGTGTGTGTGTGTGTGTGTGTGTGTGTGCGTGTGTGTGGGTTTGCAAAAGTTACTGGCTACTTTGACGGACATTTCCACCTAAATTCGACAGCCGTTTAGCAAAACTACCATCCGTTCCTTATCCGTTTTCTAGTCAGGCCGTGTCGAAGCGGCATTATATTGAGTTAGACCATGGATATATAAGAGATATCCATGGTTAGACAGATCTGTAGTGTCCATCGACAGATGGATTTGGAGGGAGAATGAGGCTGATAGAAACAAGCACTGAAAAGAGTGATGAAAAAAGATGGGGAGAATACATCAAATTGATAGGTCGCTTTGACCTTGCCATTGGATCAGCCCCGACAAGGACTAGATCACATAGTTACACGATCATCAATCAACATGAATTAGTTCTTTTCGGGGATTGTAAGTCAGGCGCTATAGTCAGTCCTTTTGGGGATGAAACATAATTTATATTATCTCTTTTCGTCAGATTACTCACCTATATCGAGCAATCGAAGATTAAATTTATTAAATTAATTCGTCATTTCTTTATTTATGAATCACTTGTCCTAATCATGTAAACCACAATTTAACACGATTACATGAATTGTTGCTTTTTGCGCAAAGCTTATGCCCTACTCCAGATTGCGGTGTAGTGAATATGATGAACTAGTCAAAATGCGGTATTGAGGTTTTATTTTTTTACACCTAAACCTAATTCATGTGCACCAAAATATCCGCAAGACTAAAGTGAGTGAGCTACACGAAGCGCTCAATTTCACGGACACAATGCATTATTACGGTTCATTGTCAAAGTACGGTGGCGCGTGGAACCATTATTGTTGCGTAATATTGCCAAAAACTTTGGCCAGTATTCTCGAAGGGTGACTATAGACCTACTAACTTTAGTCACTGTTCGAGAATACCGGCCATGGAGTTCAAATCACGAGTATAGGCCTAGTCTACGCAAGATTAACGGTAACTTTGTTGCTATTTCGCAGGTAGCGTTCCGATAATCATAAACATGAAAGGGTGTTGAATTAATATGGCATTTTTGTTTTAATTTTACGATTATTTTGCTAATAAGCCCCTGGGAAAGATACAGTAGTGTTATTTTATTTTTAGCACAGTATTCCGTGGCTTTTCGTGGTGATGCGAGAAAAACGCTGACGTGTATAATAAGCTTGGCTTTGGATCGAACATGACAGGATTTATCCTAAATAACATAATATTTCCTGTCGAGAAAAGCTTCTACTTCTTTGAGGAAATATTAATCATCCTTCTTCACGCCAGATTAATGTCCCGTTTAAGCTTAACACGTTGGATGTAGCCTATAATCTACGCCCCCATTGGTCCTAACCTAAATCAATTAAAGGTCTATCGTTCGAGCAGGTTCGCCTACTCTATTCGCGTGGTCTACAATGATAGTTAATAATAATAATAATGATAATAATTAAACTTATATAGCGTCTTTTCCATGGGATACAAAGCGCTGTAGCATTTAGGCAGCATTTGTCACGATTTAACAGCCACTTTAAAAATGAATAAAAGGCCAAGTTTGATTTTCAATTGTATGTGTTCAGT
>CALNVZ010000674.1:6770574-6811275 GCA_940671915.1 Paracentrotus lividus | reverse complement strand
AAGAGAGAGATTTTGATAATTGCATGCCATCTGAGACACATTTGCAGAGCGCGAAGCGCGAGGTGAAAATTTGGCTCACAGTTTGATGGCAAAAGGCCGTTATATTTAACGCAGCATTTCCCCTCTACTCTTATGTATTTTTGTTTGAATTCTGTCCACTAGCTAGGTAACGATCAACCTTCTTTAAACAAAAATCAATTGCGAGCAGCGAAGCGCGAAGCCGAAAAAAATTGACTTATAATTAACTGAAGGTAGTGTATTCTAGATTTTGAATGTGATTTTTTTTAATGACATCACGATTCACTTTGCGACGTCAGGAATCAGTTCTTTCTGAGAGGAATTTGCGAGCGCGAAGCGCGAGCTGAAAATTTTGGCTTATGACACCGTATGTTTACGTACATTTTACATCTTATTTCTTTTTGTTTGCATTCTTCTATGGGTCAAGATCACTCATTTTTCAACAAAATAATTGCGAGGGCCAAGTGCGAGTAGAAAAAATTTACATAACTTACTAATATGGACAATAAGGTCATCAAGTCAAATGTGCCTATTGAGAGAATCCTTGCGGCGCGATGCCGAGCAAGAAAAAAAAAATTGGCTTTAATGAACCCGAAGGTAATGTTATTTTACAATTTTGCCTCTCCCTCCGTTCTTACTTTTTCTTCTTTCCCTTTTCCCTTACAAATAATTAAAATTTCTGGCAAAAAAAGTGGGGGGGGGGCCGCCCCCCAGGCCCCCCCCCCCGTCTCCGCCGGGCCCTGGAAACTACAGAAGTCTACGCAACATCTGTTGCTGATCTCCAAAACACTGGAGGAAGGAAGGAAGGAAGAAAAAGAAGAAGGAGATCCATTCGCTTTCAGAAATTTGTGTAGTTTAGATTACTTTAGATCATAAAACATTTTTTTTCTCGATGTATTTATTGTAAATAGTCCTGCAGTATAGTTACTGTTTCGTTGAGATATAAATACGTGCCCCTAACCGCCCCTACTTCCACTCTGCCCATACGCGCTTCAAGTAAATCGTCTTTTTCCCCTTTTACTAGTTTGTATAAGCAAGACAACTCATCGCCTCGCCATGCATACTCAGCCCAAAGACCAACGCCATAGGGTAATACACTTCTTGGACACCTTTGGCAATAGACTACCAATCACTCCCTTGCCTCCGTGAATAAAGAACTTTTAGAATTTTCTTACGGGAGTGTACGTGAAGCCGTCCAGACATAAAGACAGAAGTTTAAATGAATAATTGTGATGTCTTGATGATTTAATGATAGTGACGTTTATATATCACTATTCCTGTTTATACTGTAATATAATACTTTGTATTTTCTAGGTTTGTATCATTCTTTATATAATATTTTTAAATATAAATTCAAAGTAAAAGTGAACTCCGGGGCGTAAGAATTTAAATAAAAAGGACCATATGGCTGAAATATAAAGAAAACGAGTTCAACTAGAAGTACTAAGACACCTTTAATTTTATTCATTTAATTTTTCTGTTCACACCCCTCCCTCGGCCCAAAATACATAATTTATAATTTTCTTTCCATCTTCTATAGGAAGGTTTCATGTGTACCAATGACCTCATTGCTTTAACCTCAATTGTATCACGTGACACATGAAGCCTACAGTTTGTTTGACGCCCCAACTAGGCTGATGTCAAGCAAGTCATTTAAGGTTAGACGGGGTTCTGCTCATTACGCTCATAAATTTTTTTAATTTTCATCCCCCATGGCACAAAATAACATCTTCAGTATACCGTACACAAGAACCGCGCCATAAATATGTTTATTTGTCTTTAATGTTATGATACGTGCATGAGTGATTAATGCCAAGGCTATTGTCTGGAAAATTTAAACCCCAAGTGGAATTTCCCTGATCAAATAAAAGATATAAAATATCTTCGGCTGAGCAATTTCGACTTATCAAGCACGTTTTTGAAATTCACTTATTCAATCACCTATAAAGTTGATTGTGGCTCTAAGCAAATCCGATGTACTAAATTCTGTGAATGATGATAAAAAAAATACGATTATATAAGCTTTAATGTGTTTGAATTATGAACTTGGCAACCCGAATCTTATAATTAAATGTTCCTGTCAGAATACGTTTTCTTTTTAAACCCTGTGCAATATTGGTTACCGGTTATAAATTTGCAATTATGTATGTTGTTTCCTATACGCCACTACTTGTATCCGTAAATATTACATTATACTTTATAGTTCCGATGACTTTAAAAACAATAACCTTCGAGAGTCCGCGCTAGGAAGACTAAAGTTTCTTTAGCTCTTTTTTAATATTACTCATTATATGGATGATTAATTCAAACTTTATTCAAGAAACACAAACTTTATCGACTAGGTGAAAACAAATATTTCTTCTAGTTTTTATATAAGTAAAACTCATTTCCCCCGTCTGCTAAATATACAACCATTTATAATCTTATATAAAAAAATAGTAATTTGGGAAAACAAAATTTATCAGCCTGTTTAAATTGAACTAGCTTATGAGGTGATTAATTAACAACTATTCTAAAACTGAATGAACCATAGTATTTTACGGGGTCTTCCACGAGGCCCGAGTATTTTTTCCCACGAGGCCGAGGGCCCACGAGGCCAAGGGTTTACGGTGGCCGAGGGTCCACGAGGCCCGATTAATTCTCCATATAGTATTTTCTTTCACTAGAAAGATGTTTGCGTCCAATAGAAAGTTTCCAGCTTAAGCATATCCTCCAATGAAGCCTAAAATATAATCTTTAAATTACGATAATAACAACGGGCATGACCTTGCTAGGTAATTTTGTTATTCGGGGCATATTAATGATTTATACTCTATTATCATCTCCTACCATCTCAAAAGTGTAGTGGCCGTTGAATACCTTCTCATCCTTATTTTTTTGTGAAATTGAAACATTAAGTTAAAGATATTTCCTTATTTTTTAATTTTTTCGTCAGTTATGTATTTCTTTTCTGAAAAAAATCGGCCTCGTGATCCTCGCCTCGTGACCCCGGCCTCATGGACCCTCGGCCTTGTGGGAAAAAACTTGGCTCGTGGACCCTTGGCCTCATGAGAAAATACTCGGCCCTTAAAGACCCTCCTCTCGTGGTCCTCGCCTCGTGGCGCTCGCCTCGTGACCCTCCTGTTACTTTACTATTGACTCTATTTGCATTTTGTATGTTGGAAAAATCAAAATTAAATAGCGTTTTGAAGAGGAAAAATGAGCAGAAACATAGTGACGAAAATTGAATAAGGAAAGATAATGCTTTAAAAAAAAAAGATCAAGTTATAATGGCCAACCTTGTTGCTGTATATTTGTATATAACCGTAGTTTGATAAATGGTATTTTCTTAATATTCACATTTTTTTTATGGATTGTTACTTTCATGTAATCATGTATGTGTATTCATGTTGAAATTGTGTGTAGATTCAATTTTTTTTAATTATTATATATTATTTTGTTTTTATTCGGTCATTTTCAATAAGAAAACATAATACAATATAATGATATGAAATATAATTGGACATACATACAGTTCAAGGAAGTGGACAATATTACTTATGAAATAAAATATAATACAATAGCATAACTTGTATTTTTTCTTTCATATCGAATCAATATGTGCAGTGGGGAAATTTGGGAAATGCAAATCAAGAAATTCCTACACTTTTTTGAGCCACTATCATATTCGTAGAAACACGAGAAAATATAGGCACGATCGATTAGAAGTATGCTTCAGAGGCAGTGATTTCAAAAGAATTTGTCGAAATCGTTTATAAATACGCCGTTTAATTGTTGTAATGTATGTATAAGTTATAATATCTCTATTTTTGACCGGATGTTTTCTGTAATTTATTTATTTCTCCCTTCTTTCTCTGCCATCTGACCTATCTTATCATTTATCATAATGATATCATTATTATTCATATTTCATGTACAGATCAATTTTAAGACGCCGTATTCTCTGCATTATTTGATCATTTTGTTTTGTTTTTTAATCAAATACAGTTGATCATCACTATAGATCTTTCACTTTTGTTCATGCAAGTTCAAATTCTGGTAACAGATACAATGGTCATGACAACCTTTTATGAATCATTATTTATAATTATAAAAACATTAATTTTTTTTTAAACGATGTGTACTCTGTTTGATTGGTGGCGTAGTTGCAGAAATGTGTTAGTTATTAAATTGAGACAGACATAATTAACCAACACGTACCCAAAGAAGGATCACCACTTTAGGCAGTCAAAAGTCACAATTATTTGGAGACCCTAATGTTGCCTTTTTCCTGACACAAAAAAAATAAAAGAAAGTTACTGAGGCATTTATTTGCCCTTTCGTAATACAATCGCGACCAATTGACGTAAATGACAGTGAAGTCTAACCCTTTGGCGATTCATTCAGTAAAAGTTTTTGAGTAATTGTTTATGACAAAAATATTTAATCCGTATTATAACCTGTATAGTAACAGCAGCGAATTATTCGCAAGGGACGTGCGGTTTCCAACTACCAAAAAAAAAATTTTTTAAATAAAGTTTTATGACCCGTGCATAGTTTGGTGATAAATGGATGTGTTGAGGGAGCTATGATAGGCCTACGGTTGCCAGGATAATTAGATGAGCCTTTTTATAGTTTTTATTTTTTCAATGGAGTAATCATTTCGTGATTGGAGATTGTTTAAAGACGAATCTGAAAATAAATTACCTTTTAGGACCTTATTAGGTATTATCAGTGACAGGTGAATACAGGCACTTGACGGGGCAATTCCCTTCAACCCCATCTCCCATCCAACGCCATAAACGGAAAGGAAAACTAATGGCATGAAAAGTAGGGAAAGAATGAGAACAAATGATCAAGGAAAATGTTCAGGAAAATTATAGAAGAAGACGGATACTTCAAAGGCGAGAACAAATTACAGCCTTTTAATAAGTTGGAAATGAAAAAGCAATAATAATAAGAATAATAAAACGAGAGAGAGAAGAGAGGGGGGGGGGAGATGAGAGGAAGAAATGAGTTTAAACAGCGATTGATGTTTATAAAAACTGACTTGAAACTCTTAATAATCATTAAGGGATGCAGTAAACAATTGAATGATATTCAAATCACATTTCTTGATTTGCTCATTTTGTCAACATAATTATAACTATAGGTCAGTCTGGTATTCTCAAAATACAAGTTAATTGCTTGCTTTAACTTTCGAGATATCAATGATTCATACTCATAATTTAGTAAACCATCTCGTGGTGAAAAAATTGCCATGTGCTTTTCAAGACAACCACTTTCTGTCGTGTTCCCCCGACCCTAGCGGGCTGGAGGGTTTGCTGCAAAGGGGTTGAATTTCCTCGCGTTTGGCTGTTTACACTGTTTTGTGGTAGTAAATGACTTCCATTTGATTCTGAAATTTTAGTAGTTTGTTTTTACTATTAGAGCAATATAATTTTTCACTTGATCTAATTGCTCTTGTTTTTGAAATTACTGTTTCCCTTTTAAAATGATATTTTGCTTGTACACAACCCCAGGAATTCAAGAAAAGAGCTTTCGTCCCCACCTGCAATCATTCACACTACTTGCACCTCAAATCATCCACCCTTAACCGAGTCAGATGTCAAACAAATTAAAAATGAAAATAAAGATGTTAAAAGGATGATGGGGGTAGGGGAGGGGCTTTGGAGCGTTGACGTTTATCAAAATTGCGAGTAATCTGTTGAAATGAAATATGTTTATATGATTAATATCACCTTGAACGAAACAAAACACTGTTTGTGATGTGGGGCCTGTGATCTCGTTTAAATTCACGTTTACCGCTCGAAACGACACCAGCCACTCCACACACCCTAAACGATTCTAAATCAAGACATCAGTCACCAACATCAACATCATCAATCATACTTAAATTCATTTGCCACTGACCGGGTCCAATTTCCCCAGAAGATCAACGTTCCGATGAGGGCGGAGTTCAAATACGTTGCCATGGTAATGAACAACCTCTTTGATGAAGAGCTCACGGCTGTCTGTCCTCATATGGGCTATAGTTGTCAATCCGTCGCGACCCGAGGATTTAGGGGACAGGAATAATCATGTACATATTTTTGGCAATCCGTGGTATATGGACTGGGTTGAAAGAATCAAAAATATCATAGCCATTTTGCCAAGATAAATTCGGATCCAGGACGTGTCACAACGGACCACTTTCGGTCGTGCAAATCTCTGGGTCTGGTATGCCACGGAAACACAAGGAACTCGCAGTAACTACCATTATAGCCCGAATAACCTTTGCTCTGCTAAAGGGCGCACACCTTTAATTGACTCTTAATAGCCCGTGTGGTAAAAATGAGATTTACAAAATATAAAAAATAAGTGTTAATAAAAAAAATTCTTCAAATTTTGGTATTTACTTTGTCATATATTTTTCTTAATCTTCTGAAAATATGAAGGGAGGTTTTTGTCTCTTTTCCTGTTAAAGGGCTGCAAGTAAACAAGTAACTGATTGATTTAAGCCGGCAACACTCTGGAATACCTTAAGCAAACTAAATAAAGTCTGCTAAAATCGCCACTTGGACCAATTTCTGATCTCTAAATGGACTCATCTGGACATAGATGATCGATTTCAATGTACATTGAAAACAAATGTCTAAATACCTATCATTGATTTTGGTGATTTCTAACAAAACGATGACATCATTTGTAATCGACTATCAGTAGCGGACGCAGACCGGAGTCACACAATGAACTTACCGGGGCCCACGCGTAAACAAATAGAGCGCTTTTGGTTCCCAGACAATTGGGGCCCCCGAAATGCATTCAAATGATTTTCTTGGATCCGCGGCGCCTGACTATATAGATCCAACATGCGTGCCAGCCTAAAGTTGTTTTGGCAGCTAGCCTACTTCTGTTTTCTCGTGCACGATTGTGTACGTTAACCTATTTGTGGTTAATTATTATTAATAGTTTCGTAATCACGAAAGGTCAGGGCCTCGTCCATCGTCCCGATAAATAGGGGCATAAAAGAAAAGGAGAAAGGGGCGCCAAATATCTTAGAGGCGCAAAAAGTTTTGTAACCTAAAAGTTAAAAACTTAAAAACAAGGGGCCAAATACTCCAAGGGCCAAAAAATTTATAACCAAAAGCTGAAATGCCAAAGAGGGGTGCCCAATTTCTAGAGAGATAGGGGATAAATTTAAATGAAAAAAAAAAGTTTTAATATCAATCCAGAGAGCAAACACAATTGCTGCCTTTTAAAGGCTCTGTCATTTCCCTTGGTCTTGCTTGCTAAGTAAATTTCATGAGAGGCGGGTATAATACTTTATAATAGCATCTGGGGCTAATGTGCAGTGTGGGCAAGACCCTTTCAGTGTGAATAAAAAAAATCAGAACGAGAACGTGAGATCGCAAATTTGTTCTTAAAATTCATTTTATGGGGCGGCAAAATGTTTAACTAGGGATTCCAGGGTGTAAAACATTGGTTATGAATTTTTTTTTAAATTCAGGTTGCGGCTAATGCCCTTTGGTAGCCACTTATACCCAACACCAAGTCCCTGGGATAGAAATTGAAGCCACTGCTTGTTTTCTAACGTTTCTAAACGTTTTATTGCTTCATTACCGGTACGGTAAAGTAAATAAATCAGTCAATAAAATTGCTAGTTCAACAAGTGGGCTATATAATGTCATGCAAAACGTACTGTTCATTTTCCATTATGATTGTATGCCTAATATCAATCAGCGAATTGGATTATATCAATCCAAATAACTTCGAAAATGCAGAACCAATAACGCTAATATTATAGTTTATTTTAGTGACAACAAACAACTGTCGTGGGAGCAAGTGATCATCAGGATGATATCAATTGAAGATGTTTGTCAACAGATCACCAAGAATATGACAGACCGAGTGAACAACATGTACTGACATACCAAACTATTTCTAGCTTTTTCTTTTCTCACGAACTTGCACTTTTTATAAGGTCATAAATATAACGAACTTTTTTAGATTTGGAACATCGAATGTGGAATTTCGTATATTTTTTTAGCTGAAATATTGGCGACTGTAACTGTCATGAAGGGGCATTGGGACATGGTCTTCATGGCCAAAATATCGAGCTTAAGATAATCATATTTAGGTAGAGCTGTAAACATTGATTAAGGTACCTATTACCTATTTCCAAACCCTAAATCCGGTCACTTAGTAATTTGAGTTTTTAATGTACATGTATTGACCTTCAGGAGGGACAAAAAATATTGGCTCTGTTGATTTAAGTCATTGTCATTGTCAATTGTCATTCAAGATGTAAATACTTTTGGCGCCAAAGGGAACTACTCTTTAACATGGCTACTGCTTTTGTTTGGAAAATGTAGTCCGAAATAAAAAACAAGAGGAGATTGGCGTTGCCTGAAAACCACTCTATTTGCAAGCCTTCGGCTATATAAAGCTTCCTTCAAGGCTGTAATAACAAAAAACCAACACAAAACATATAAATAGTACCGAGGAACAATTTCTTTTTACGTAATTATAACAAACATAATTAATATATATAGATAAGTCTACGGCAAACACACATATCTAATTATACAACATGCATATTTTAACTATATAACATTCTAAACATAATCGAATCAAAGCGGAAAATAAAATGAAGATAATTAATTTACCTCAGTTTCTGTACTTGTTGTGTTAGCTGTGTAGTGTTTGATTTAATAATAAAGAAGGTGTACTTGTACTCATACTGTAATCATATCGGATTAGTAGTTCTCTTTAACAATATACACTTTAAGAATAATCCCACACACTGAATGGTTCTAATCCTCTTTCATCTATTCACCCGGTTTTGGTCAAGACCAACTCTTGTCACGCCTCGTCACTCCTAGCGCTCTTTTTCACGTGACCTTACATGTCTTTATATTAAATCAAACACTACACAGTAACACAACAAGTACGAAACTCAGGTAAATTAATTATCTTCATTTTGTTTATTCTGGCTTCCATTTGATTATGTTTTAGAATTTTATATAGTTGAAATATGCACGTGTATATATAAGTATATATAATGTGTGTTTGCGTAGACTTATCTATATCATTATATATATATTATGTTTGTTTATAATTATGTAAAAAGAAATCTGTTCGTTGGTACTATTTATATGTTTGTTTGGGTTTTTGTTATACAGCCCTTGAAGAAGGCTTTATATAGCCGAAAGCTTGGCAAATAGAGTGTGTGGGTTGTTACGTCCCACCGTTGAGATACCGGAGTCGAATAAATGACGTTCGGACAGCAGCGATGGTTGAGTTTTATTGGTGTTTAATTTGGTATTTGAGAAAAGACCGTGACCCCTGCATTTTACAGAAGACAAATAAAAATAACATCGTGGGTTATAATCAAGACTGGCTACAATATGCATTAGAATAAAAATATTCACCAAAAATAATTGCCTTAAAAAAAATGATTACAATTCTGTAAGAAATGCAGTTTCAAAAGATAAGTTATCAAAATTTAGATATTCAACTATATAAGAAATATGGTTCATTTAAGTAGAGTATTTATTTTAATATTCTCATAACGATTAATTAATGCTGTATAACAACTTCATTACAACAAGTGTCGCTGTAACGAAAATTAAATTGATATACAATTAAATACTCACAATATTTAATACATGATAATTGTTTCATATATTAACTGTAAAATTCTTCGGAATTGAAATACACAATTAATTTACAATTGATTAATGTTATGATAACTCGGATTTACTCACACCTAGGTTTTTAGGGTTGAAAATTTAAAACATTTTAACTTCACAGTGACTCGCTGCATCACGACGAAGACTACGCGTCGCACGTCAGAAATGTTTCATGCAGCTTGGACTCAGTAGCTAACAAATGGGCAAATTACATAAATTATCATCTAGAAATCAATATTGTCTTGTTGATAAAAATTCACACTCTGAAAATACTGTCCTGATGCTTGAGACTACGCATCATATCCAAAAATACGTATATATAACAAAACACATTACTCGCTAACATCCTCAACACTCAAACATCAAAGTGATTAAATATTACCGGCATAAATATATCAAGCAATCTTACTCAATCTAAATAATATATATTTCTGGTATAAAATTAATGTCGCGTCCAGAAAATAAAAAAAGGCAGTCCGTATGGGCGTCAAAAAGACAGTAAAGATACCCGTTATAAATTTGCTAATAAATTTGCTAATATCACCATGTCGGCAGTAATGCTTTTCTCTAATATCCATAGTTATGCTAAATACAAAATACAAATATATATTCACATATCTATTGCTACATACCCTCGTATATTCAGCCATGGGTTTATACGCGAACTACTGTACAATGCTGTTATAAATGCACTGAACATCGACACGGTCGACGACGGCAGTACAAACCAGAAATGAGGCGTTGTCAGACGTAGCGCCAAAATTATGTCAGTGACCGTGTTCAGTCCATTTGACGCTAAATTAACGTCATGTGACGGTGTTCTTAAGGAAGGCGGAATAAAAATGGTTCTAAACGAATAAAATCCGTCCACTACAAGTGGTTTTCAGCAACGCAATCTCCTCTTGGTTTTTATTTCGACTATATATATATATATATGTATATATATATATATATATATATATATATATATACTATATATATATATACCGAGTGAGTCAAAAAAACTTTACACCTAGAAAAATGTCCAATAAAAAGAAAACCAATTATAAAACCCTAAATATTTTTTACATATTCTGAAAGAGTAACTCCTCCGCATTTTCTGGTACCATTTTGTGTGATATGTCTTTACGCTTGGATGAACACGATGCATTGTTTGCGAACATGCAAATTTCGAATTGTGCCAAGGTGGGGATGAAATTGAAACAACAAAAAGCTGACAAAAAAGCATCCATCATGAATAAATAGCATAACTTTTAACGAAAATTTTTTTTCCGTTTAATAGACTTGGCAGGGGTGTGTTACACATATTGACTACTTTTTGAATGAAAATGAGTAAATCTGTCGAGTCAGGCATGAGTGAGCACACGTCAAGACAAAATAATCTCTTTTCAAAGTATTTAGGAGGCCTTTTTAGGTCTGTCAGTGGCAATTTACTCTTTGATAGTACTCATTCGTGCATTACTTGACGAGTCAATTCTATTTCATACAAAATGTAGTCAATATGAGTTTAGCATAATTATCATTTTAAAACAAATAATAAAATATGATTGTATCCGGTACAGTGATGATGACAAGTAAGAAAAAAGCAGAGATGAAATATTTTGAAGGAGGAAAAAAAGAGAGAATGGATAATTGGTCATAAAGAAAATAGAATATTTTTACAGATAAAAATAATGTAAATTGTATGCTTTGACGAAGCGTGGTTGTACTAACCAACACAGATCACAGATCAAATAATCTCTCTAAGAGAATGGATGCTTTTGCAAATTGGAAGTTTGAGAGGATACGTTTGTTCATGGAGTCAGTGCGTGTAATGATGCATGTTGTAGCAAGCACCATCAATTTTAATTTGATGAAAGAAAATCGTAGATAGCATCTGATGTCAAACGAGCATGAATCTAATGCGTCTTAATATTCATGAAAGTTGACGATCGTACTATTGCGGAGGCGTTGACGGTTTGTCTATGCAGGTGTCAGAACGGGAGGTTCCAAGTTCACAAGCTGAATCGTAAGCTAGTGCCTTTGTTAACAAATTCATCTGAAACACATTCCTCGGATAGGGAGTTAAAACGTAAGTCTCTCGCAGTGGGCGGGTAATAGCATGATACAACATGATAACATGTAGTTTTCAATGTGCGGGACTGCTACCCCCTCCCCCCCCCCCTAGCAGTCCGCACATTTGAAAACTACATGTTATCATTGTATCATGCTATTACCCGCCACTGCGAGAGACTTACGGTTTTAACTCCCTATCCGAGGAATGTGTTTCAGATGAATTTGTTAACAAAGGCACTAGCTTACCGATTCAGTTGTGAACTTGGAACCTCCCGTTTCTGACACCTGCATAGACAAACCGTCACGCCTCCGCAATAGTACGATCGAACTTTCATTGAATATTAAGACGCATTAGATTCAGAATGCTCGTTTGACATCAGATGCTATCTCGACTTTTCTTTCATCAAATTAAAATTGATGGGTGCTTGCTACAACATGCATCATTACACGCACTGACCTCCATGAACAAACGTATCCTCTCACCTTCAATTTGAAAAAGCATCCATTCTCTAGAGAGATTATTGATCTGTGATCTGTGTTGGTTAGTACAACCACGCTTCGTCAAAGCATACAATTTACATTATTTTTATCTGTAAAAATATTCTATTTCTTTATGCCATTATCCATCCTCTCTTTTTTTCCCCTTTCAAAATATATTCATCTCTGCTTTTTTCTTTACTTGTCATCATCATCTGTACCGGTACAATCATATTTTATTATTTGTTTTAAATGATAATTATGCTAAACTCATATTGACTACATTTTGTATGAAAATTAGATTGACTCGTCAAGTAATGCACGAATGAGTACTATCAAAGAGTAAATTGCCACTGACAGACCTAAAAAGGCCTCCTAAATACTCTTGAAAAGAGATTTATTTGTCTTGACGTGTGCTCACTCATGCCTGACTCGACATGATTTATCTCATTTTCATTCAAAAAGTAGTCCAATATGGTGTAACACACCCCTGCCAAGTCTATTACGGAAAAAAAATTTTCGTTAAAAGTTATGCTATTTATTATGATGGAGTTGCTTTTTTGTCAGCTTTTTGTTGTTTCAATTTCATCCCCACCTTGGCACAATTCGAAATTTGCATGTTCGCAAACAATGGCATCGTGTTCATCCAAGCGTAAAGACATATCACACAAAATGGTACCAGAAAATGCGGAGGATACTCTTTCAGAATATGTAAAATATATTTAGGGTTATAAATTGCGTTTCTTTTTATTGACATTTTTCTAGGTGTAAGTTATTTTTTTGACTCACTCGATATATATATATATATATATATATATATATATATATATATATATATATATATATATATATATATATAGTCGAAATAAAAACAAGAGGAGATTGCGTTGCCTGAAAACCACTTTGTGTGACGGATTTTATTTCGTTTAGAACCATTTTTATTCCGCCTACCTTAAGAACACCGTCACATGACGTAATTTAGCGTCAAATGACTGAACAGGTCACGTGACATAATTTTGGCGCTACGTCTGACAACGCCTCATTTCTGGTTTGTACTGCCGTCGTCGACGTGTCGATGTTCAGTGCATTTATACAGCATTGTACAGTAGTTCGTATAAACCCATGGCTGAATATACGAGGTATGTAGCAATAGATATGTGAATATATATTTGTATTTTGTTATTTAGCATAACTATGGATATTAGAGAAGCAATTACTGCCGACAATGGTGATATTAGCAAATTTATTAGCAAATTTATAACGGTATCTTTACTGTCTTTTTGACGCCCATACGGACTGCCTTTTTTATTTCTGGACGCGACATTAATTTTATACCAGAAATATATATTATTTAGATGGAGTAAAGATTGCTTGATATATTTATGCCGGTAATATTTAATCACTTTGATGTTTGAGTGGTTGAGGATGTTAGCGAGTAATGTGTTTTGTTATATACGTATTTTTGGATATGATGCGTAGTCTCAAGCATCAGACCAGTATTTTCAGAGTGTGAATTTTATCAACAAGACAATATTGATTTCTAGATGATAATTTATGTAATTTTTGTCCATTTGTAGCTACTGAGGTCAAGCTGCATGAAACATTTCTGACGTGGACGCGTAGTCTTCGTCGTGATGCAGCGAGATCACTGTGAAGTAAAATGTTTTAAATTTCAACCCTAAAAACCTAGGGTGAGTAAATCCGAGTTATCATAACATTAATACAATTGAAATATTAATTGTGTATTTCATATTCCGAAGAATTTACAGTTAATATTGAAACAATTATCATGTATTAAATATTGTGAGTATTTAATTGTATATCAATTTAATTTCGTTACACGAGCACTTGTTGTAATGAAAGTTGTTATACAGCATTAATTTAATCGTATGAGAATATAAAATAAATACTCTACTTAAATGAACCATATTTCTTATATTAGTTGAATATCTAAATTTTGATAACTTATCTTTTGAAACTGCATTTCTTACAGAATTGTAATCATTTTTTTTAAGGCAATTATTTTTGGTGAATATTTTTTATTCTATGATCATTGTAGCCAGTCTTGATTATAACCACGATGTTATTTTTATTTGTCTTCTGTAAAATGCAGGGGTCACGGTCTTTTCTCAAATACCAAATTAAACACCAATAAAACTCAACCATCCTGTGTCCGAACGTCATTTATTCGACTCCGGTATCTCAACGGTGGGACGTAACAACCCACACACTCTATTTGCCAAGCTTTCGGCTATATAAAGCCTTCTTCAAGGGCTGTATAACAAAAACCCAAACAAAACATATAAATAGTACCAACGAACAATTTCTTTTTACATAATTATAACAAACATAATATATATATAATGATATAGATAAGTCTACGCAAACACACATATATATACTTATATATACACGTGCATATTTCAACTATATAAAATTCTAAAACATAATCAAATGGAAGCAGAAAACAAAATGAAGATAATTAATTTACCTGAGTTTCTGTACTTGTTGTGTTACTGTGTAGTGTTTGATTTAATATAAAGACAGTGTAAGGTCACGTGAAAAAGAGCGCTAGGAGTGACGAGGCGTGACAAGAGTTGGTCTTGACCAAAACCGGGTGAATAGATGAAGAGGATTAGGAACCATTCAGTGTGTGGATTATTCTTAAAGTGTATATTGTTAAAGAGAACTACTAATCCATATGATTACAGTATGAGTACAAGTACACTCTCTTTATATTAAATCAAACACTACACAGTAACACAACAAGTACAGAAACTGAGGTAAATTAATTATCTTCATTTTATTTTCCGCTTTGATTCGATTATGTTTTAGAATGTTATATAGTTGAAATATGCATGTGTATAATTAGATATGTGTGTTTGCGTAGACTTATCTATATATATAATTATGTTTGTTATAATTACGTAAAAAGAAATTGTTCCTCGGTACTATTTATATGTTTTGTGTTGGTTTTTGTTATACAGCCCTTGAAGAAGGCTTTATATAGCCGAAAGCTTGGCAAATAGAGTGGTTTTCAGCAACGCCAATCTCCTCTTGTTTTTTATTTCGACTACATTTTCCAACAAGAAGCAGTAGCCATGTTAAAGAGTAGTTCCCTTTGGCGCCAAAAGTATTTACATCTTGAATGACAGATGACAATGACAATGACTTAAATCAACAGAGCCAATATTTTTGTCCCTCCTGAGGTCAATACATGTACATAAATAACTCAAATTACTAAGTGACGGATTTAGGGTTTGGAAATAGGTAATAGGTACCTTAATCATGTTTACAGCTCTACTAAATGATTATCTTAAGCTCGATATTTGGCCATGAAGTTACCATGTCCAATGCCCCCTTCATGCAGTTACAGTCGCCAATATTTCAGCTAAAAAAATATACGAAATTCCACATCGACTGTTCCAATCTAAAAAGTTCGTTATATATTATGACCTTATAAAAAGTGCAAGTTCGTGAGAAAGAAAAGCTAGAAATAGTTTGGTATGTCAGTACATGTTGTTCACTCGTCTGTCATATTCTTGGTGATCTGTTGACAAACATCTCAATTGATATCATCTGATGATCACTTGCTCCCACGACAGTTGTTTGTTGTCATAAAATAAACTATTATTAGCGTTATTGGTTCTGCATTTTCGAAGTTATTTGGATTGATATAATCCAATCGCTGATTGATATTAGGCATCAATCATAATGGAATGAACAGGTACGTTTTGCATGGACATTTATATAGACCACTTGTTGAACTAGGCAATTTTTATTGACTGATTTATTTACTTTACCGTACCGGTAATGAAGCAATAAAACGTTTAGAAACGTTAGAAACAAGCAGTGGCTTCAATTTCTATCCCAGGGACTTGGTGTTGGGTATAAGTGGCTTACCAAAGGGCATTAGCCGCAACCTGAATTTAAAAAAAAATCATAACCAATGTTTTACACCCTGGGAATCCCTAGTTAAACATTTTGCCGCCCCCATAAAATGAATTTTAAGAACAAATTTGATTCACGTTCTCAGTTCTGATTTTTTTTATTCACAGCTGAAAGGGGCTTGCCCACACTGCACATTAGCCCCAGATGCTATTATAAAGTATATACCCGCCTCTCATGAAATTTACTTAGCAAGCAAGACAAGGAATGACAGAGCCTTTAAAGGCAGCAATTTGTTTGCCTCTCTGGATTGATATTTAAAACTTTTTTTTTTCATTTAAATTTATCCCCTATCTCTCTAGAAATTGGGCACCCCTCTTTGCAATTCAGCTTTTGGTTATAAACTTTTTTGGCCCTTGGAGTATTTGGCCCCTTGTTTTAAGTTTTTAACTTTAGGTTACAAACTTTTTGCGCCTCTAAGATTATTTGGCGCCCCTTTCCCTTTTTCTTTATGCCCCTATTATCGGGACGATGGACCGAGGCCCCGACCTTTCGTGATACGAAACTAATTAATAATAATTACAAATAGGTTAACGTACACAATCGTGCACGAAAAACAGAAGATAGGCTAGCTGCCAAAACAAGCTTTAGGCTGCACGCATGTTGGATCTATATAGTCAGGCGCGGATCCAAGAAAATCGATTTGAATGCATTTCGGGGGCCCAATTGTCTGGGAACAAAAGCGGCTCTATTTGTTTACGCGTGGGCCCGGTAAGTTCATTGTGTGACTCCGGTCTGCGTCCGCTACTGATAGTCGATACAAAATGATGTCATCGTTGTGTTAGAAATCACACAAAATCAATGATAGGTATTTAGACATTTGTTTTCAATTGTACATTGAAATCGATCATCTATGGTCCAGATGAGTCCATTTAGAGATCAGAAATTGGTCCAAGTGGGATTTTAGCAGAACTTTATTAGTTGCTTAAGGTATTCCCAGAGTGTTGCCGGCTTAAATCAATTCAGTGTACTGTCTTACTGCAGCCCCTTTAACAGGAAAAAGAGCAAAAAACCTCCCTTCATATTTTCAGAAGATTAAGAAAAATATATGACCAAGTAAATACCAAAATTTGAAGAATTTTTTTATTAACACTTATTTTTTATGATTTTGTCAAATCTCATTTTTAACACACGGGGCCTATTAAGAGTCAATTAAAGGTGTGCGCCCTTTAGAGAGCAAAGGGTTATTCAGGCTATAATGGTAGTTACTGCGAGTTCCTTGTGTTTCCGTGGCATACCAGACCCAGAGATTTGCACGACCGAAGCTGGTCCGGTTGTGACAACGTCCTGGATCCGAATTTATCTTGGCAAATGGCTATGATATTTTAGATTCTTCAACCAGTCCTATACCACGGTTGCCAAAATATGTACATGATTATCCTGTCCCCCTAAATCCTCGGGTCGCGACGGATGACAACCTATAGCCCATATGAGGACAGACAAGCCGTGAGCTCTTCATCAAAGAGTTGTTCATTACCATGGCAACGTATTGAACTCGCCCCTCAGCGGGAGACGTTGATCTCTGGGAAATTGGACCCGGTCAGTGGCAAATGAATTTAAAGTATGATGATGATGATGATGTGGTGACTGATGTCTTGATTTAGATATCGTTTAGGGGTGGTTGATGCTGGTTGTCGTTCGAGCGGTAACGTGAATTTAAACGAGATCACAGGCCCACATCACAAATCAGTGTTTTGTTTCGTTCAAGGTTGATATTAATCATATAAACATATTTCATTTCAACAGGATTACTCGTCAATTTTGATAAACGTCAAACGCTCCAAGCCCCTCCCCTACCCCCCATCATCCTTTTAACATCTTTATTTTCATTTTAATTTGTTTGAACATCTGACTCGGTTAAGGGGTGGATGATGAGTGCAAGTATGTGAATGATGAGGTGGGGACGAAGCTCTTTTTCTTGAATTCCTGGGGTTGTGTACAAGCAAAATCATTCATTTTAAAGGGAAACAGTAACTTTCAAAAACAAGAGCAATTAGATCAAGATGAATAAAATTATATTGCTCTAATAGTAAAAACAAACTACTGAAAATTTCAGATCAAATGGAAGTCATTTACTACCACAAAACAGTGTAACAGCCAAACGCGAGTGAAATTTCAACCCCTTTGCAGCAAACCCTCCAGCCCGCTAGGGTCGGGGGGAACACGACAGAAAGTGGGGTGTCTTGAAAAGCACATGGCAATTTGTTTTCCACCACGAGATGGTTTACTAAATTTGAGTATGAAATCATTGATATCTCGAAAGTAAAGCAAGCAATTAACTTGTAATTTTGAAGAGATACCAGACTGACCTATAAGTTTATAATTATGTTGACAAAATGAGCTAAATCAAGAAATTGTGATTTGAATATCATTCAATGTTACTGCATCCCTTTAATGATTATTAAGAGTTTCAAGTCAGTTTTTATAAACATCAATCGCTGTTAACACTCGATTCTTCCTCTCATCTCCCCCCCCCCTCTCTCTCTCTCTCGTTTTATTATTCTTATTATTATTGCTTTTTCATTCCAACTTATAAAAAGGCCTTTGTAATTGTCTCGCCTTGAATATCGCGTTCTTCTCTATAATTTTCCTGAACATTTTCCCTTGATCATGTTGTTCTCATTCTTTTCCCTACTTTTCATGCCATTTAGTTTCCTTTCGTTTTATGGCGTTTGGATGGGGAGATGGGGGTTGGAAGGGAATTTGCCCCGTCAGTGCTGTATTCACCTGTCACTGATAATACCTAATAAGGTCCTAACAAGGTAATTTATTTTCAGATTCGTCTTTAACAATCTCCAATCCACGAAATGATTACTCTTGAAAAATAAAAACTTATAAAAAGCTCATCTAATATCCTGGCACCGGTAGGCCTATCATAGCTCCTCAACACATCCATTTTTATCACAAACTATGCACGGGTCATAAAACTTTATTAAAAAATTTTTTTTTTTTGGTAGTTGGGGAAAACCGCACGTCCCTTGCGAATAAATTCGCTGTGTACTATACAGGTAATACGATAAATATTTTTTTTCATAACAATTACTCAAAAACTTTTACTTGAATGAATCGCCAAAGGGTAGACTTCCACGTCATTACGTCATTGGTCGCGATGTATTACGAAAGGGCAAAATAAACTGCCTCGTAACTTTCTTTTATTTTTTGTGCTCAGGAAAAGGCAACATTAGGGTCTCCAAATAATTTTGACTTTGACTGCCTAAAGTGTGTATCCTTCTTGGGTACGTGTTTGGTTAATTATGTCTGTCTCAATTAATAACTAACACATTTCTGCAACTACGCCATCAACAGAGTACACATCGTTTAAAAAAATTAATGTTTTATAATTATAAATAATGATTCATAAAAGGTTGTCATAGACATGTATCTGTTACCAGAATTTGAACTTGCATAACAAGTGAAAGATGTATAGTTGATGATCAACTGTATTTGATTAAAAAACAAAACAAAATGATCAAATAAATGCAGAGAATACGGCTCTTGAAAAATTGATACTGTACATGAAATATGAATAATAATGATATCATTATTGATAATGATAAGATAGGTCAGATGGCGAGAGAAAAGAAGGGAGAAATAAATAATTACAGAAATACATCACGGTCAGAAATAGAGATATATAAAACTTATACATACATTACAACAAATTAAACGGCGTATTTATAAACGATTTCGACAAATTCTTTGAAATCACTGCCTCTGAAGCATACTTCTAATCGATCGCCTATATTTTCTGTGTTTCCTACGAATATGATAGTGGCTCAAACAAAGTGTAGGAATTTCTTGATTTGCATTTCCCAAAAATTTCCCACTGCACATATTGATCGATATGAAAGAAAAAATACAAGTATGCTATTGTATTATATTTTATTTCATAAGTAATATGTCACTTCCTTGAACTGTATGTATGTCAATTATATTTCAATATCATTATATTGTATTATGTATTTCATGTATTGAAAATGCCGAATAAAACAATAATAATGATAATAATAATAAAAAAATGATATCTACACACAATTTCAACATGAATACCACATACATTGACTTACATGAAAGTAACAATCCATAAAAAAATGTGAATATAAGAAATACCATTATCAACTACGGTATATACAAATATACAGCAACAAGGATGGCCCATTATAACTTTGATTTTTTTTTTAAAGCAATTATCTTTCCTTTTCAATTTCGTCACTATGTTTCTCTCATTTTTCCTGCTTTCAAACGCTATAAATTTTGATTTTCCAACATACAAAATGCAATAGAGTCAATAGTAAATACAGGGAGGGTCCACGAGGCCGAGCGCCCACGAGGCCGAGGGACCACGAGAGGGAGGGTCTTTAAGGCCGAGTATTTTCTCATGAGGCCAAGGGTCCACGAGGCCAAGTATTTTTCCCACAAGGCCGAGGGTCCATGAGGCCGGGGGTCCACGAGGCCGAGGATCCACGAGGCCGATTTTTTTTTCAGAAAAAGAAATACATAACTGACGAAAAATAAAAAATAAGGAAAATATCTTAAACTAATGTTTCAAAATTTCACAAAGAAAATAAGGATGAGAAGGTATTCAACGGCCACTACACTTTTGTAAGATTGGTAAGTGAGATGATACTAGAGTATAAATCATAATATTGCCCCGAATAACAAAATTTACCTAGCAAGGTCATGCCCGTTGTTATTATCCGTAATTTAAAAGATTATATTTTAGGCTTCATTGGAGGATATGCTTAGCGGAAACTTGTCTATTGACGCAAACATCTATTCCTAGTGAAAGAAAATACTATATGAAGAATAATCGGCCTCGTGGACCCTCGGCCACGTAAACCCTTGGCCTCGTGGGCCCTCGGCCTCGTGGGAAAAATACTCGGCCTCGTGGGAAGACCCCGTAAAATACTATGGTTCATTCAGTTTTAGAATAGTGTTAATTAACTCACCTCATAAGCTAGTATCATAAACAGATCTTGATAAATTTTGTTTTCCCAAATACTATTTTTTTATATAAGATATAAATGGTTGGTATATTTAGCAGACGGAAATGAGTTTTACTTTTATATAAAAACTAGAGAAATATTTGTTTTCACCATAGTCGATAAAGTTTGTGTTCTTGAATTAAAGTTTGAAATTAATCATCCATGATAATAGTAATATTAAAAAGAGCTAAAGAAACTTTAGTCTTCCTAGCGCGGACTCTCGAAGGTTATTTGTTTTAAGTCATCGAACTATAAAGTATAATGCTAATATATTACGGATACAAGTAGTGGCGTATAGGAAACAACATACATAATTGCAAATTATAACCGGTAACCAATATTGCAAGGGGGTTTAAAAAGAAAACGTATTCTGACAGGACATTTAATTATAAAGATTCGGGTTACCAATGTTTCATAATCAAACACAATTAAAGCTTATATAATCCGTATTTTTTTTATCATCATTCACAGATTTAGTACATCGGATTTGCTTAGAGCCACAATCAACTTTATCAGGTGTGGAATAGTTGATTTCAAAACGTGTGATAAGTCGAAATTTGCTCAGCCGAAGAATATTTATATCTTTTATTTGATCAGGAAACTTCCACTTGGGGTTTTAATATTTTCCAGACAATAAGCCTTGGCATTAATCACTCATGCACGTATCATAATCATTCAAAGACAAATAAAACATGATTTATGGCGGTCTTGTGTACGTGTATACTGAAGATGTATTTTGGATAGCCATGGGGGATGAAAATAAAAATTTATGAGCGTAATGAGAGAACCCCCGTCTAACCTTAAATGACTTGCTTGACATCAGCCCCTAGTGGGGCGTCAAACTAAACTGTAACGGCTTCATGTGTCACGTGATACAATTGAGGTAAAGCAATAGAGGTCATTAGGTAAACACCAATGAAAACCTTCCTATAGAAGATGGAGAAAATTATAAATTATGTATTTTGGGCGAGGGGAGGGGGTGAACAGAAAATAAATGAATAAATTAAAGGTGTCTTAGTACTCTAGTTGAACTCGTTTTCATTATATTCAGCCATATGGTCCTTTTTATTTAAATTCTTACGCCCCGGAGTTCACTTTTACTTTGAATTTATATTAAAAAATATATATAAAGAATGATACAAACCTAGAAAATACAAGTATTATATTACAGTATAAACAGGAATAAGTGATATATAAAACGTCACTATCATTAAATCATCAAGACAATCACAATTATTCATTAAAACTTCTGTTCTTTATGTCTGGAACGGCGTTCACGTACACTCCCGTAAGAAAATTCTAAAAGTTCTTTATTCACGAGCAAGGGAGTGATTGGTTTTAGGTCATATTGCCAAAGGTGTCCAAGAAGTGTATTACCCTATGGCGTTGGTCCTTTGGGCTGAGTATGCATGGCGAGGCGGATGTAGTTGTCTTGCTATACAAACTAGTAAAAGGGGAAAAGACGATTTACTGAGCGCGTATGGGCAGAGGGAAGTAGGGGGCGGTAGGGGGGCACGGTATTTATATCTCGAACGAAACAGATAACTATAACTGCAGGACATATTTACAATAAATACATCGAGAAAAAATGGTTTATGATCATAAAGTAAATCTAAACTACACAAATTTCTGAAGCGGAATGGATCTCCTTCTTCTTTTTCTTCCTTCCTTCCTTCCTCCAGTGTTTTTGGAGATCAGCAACAGATGTTGCGTAGACTTCTGTAGGTTTCCAGGGCCGGCGGAGACGGGGGGGGGGGGCCTGGGGGGGCCGGCCCCCCCCCACTTTTTTGCCAGAAATTTTAATATTTTGTAAGGGGGAAAAGGGAAAAGAAAGAAAAAGAAGAACGGGAAGGAGAGGCAAAATGTGTTTAAAATACATTACCTTCGGGTTCATTAGAAGCCAATTTTTTTTTTCTGCTCGCGCATCGCGCTCGCAAGGTTCTCTCAATAAGGCACATTGACTGATGATCCCTTATGTCCCATATTAGTAAAGTTATGTAAATTTTTCTACTCGCACTTGGCCCTCGCAATTTATTTTTGTTGAAAATGAGGTGATCTTGACCCATAGAAGAATTCAAACAAAAAGAAATAAGATGTAAAATGTACGTAAAACATACGGTGTCATAAGCCAAAATTTTCAGCTCGCGCTTCGCGCTCGCAAATTCCTCTCAGAAAGACTGATTCCTGACGTCGCAAAGTGAATCGATGGATGTCATTAAAAAAATCACATTTCAAAATCTAGAATACACTACCTTCAGTTAATTATAAGTCAATTTTTTTCGGCTCGCGCTTCGCGCTCGCAATTGATTTTTGTTTAAATGAAGGTGATCGTTACCTAGCTAGTGACAGAATTCAAACAAAAATACATAAGAGTAGAGGGGGAAATGTGCGTAAAATATACGGCCTTTGCATCACTGTGAGCCAAAATTTTCACCTCGCGCTTCGCGCTCGCAAATGTGTCTCAGATGGGATGACAATTATCAAAATGTGTACAGAATACACTACCTTCAAGTAATTATAAGCCAAAATTTTCGGCTCGCGCTACGCGCTCGCAAATGTGTCTCAGATGGGATGACAATTATCAAAATGTGTACAGAATACACTACCTTCAGGTAATTATAAGCCAAAATTTTCGGCTGGCACTACGCGCTCGTAAATGTGTCTCAGATGGGATGACAATTATCAAAATGTGTACAGAATACACTACCTTCAAGAAATTATAAGCCAAAATTTTCGGCTCGCGCTACGCGCTCGCAAATGTGTCTCAGATGGGATGACAATTATCAAAATGTGTACAGAATACACTACCTTCAGGTAATTATAAGCCAAAATTTTCGGCTCGCACTACGCGCTCGTAAATGTGTCTCAGATGGGATGACAATTATCAAAATGTGTACAGAATACACTACCTTCAGGTAATTATAAGCCAAAATTTTCGGCTCGCGCTACGCGCTCGCAAATGTGTCTCAGATGGGATGACAATTATCAAAATGTATACAGAATACACTACCTTCAGGTAATTAAAAGCCAAAATTTTCGGCTCGCGCTACGTACGCGCTCGGAAATTTCTCTAAAAAGTTCATTATACTGACCCCTGACTTCGCGCTTGAATATGATCTGCTCATTCACAAAGCAAAAGTGCACTTTTTTCACATTTCAAACCCCCCACCCCCGTAAAAATCCTTATTTTTCAGGCCTAATATGTTCGCATGAATTTTTCTAAAACTTGTGCCCCCTCACTTTTGAAAACGCTCCGCCGGCCCTGGTTTCTATCTTGAGGGGTTCATTTGTGGAGATTGTTGGTAAAAGGTTGAGCTTGGTTGTGTGTAGCTTAAACAAAAAGTTTAGGATGAGGGTGTTTAGGGAGTTTTTTTTTGTGCGTGAGTTCAATATCTGGAAGTAGAAGCACTGAGATTGTGAATGTGGACGGTGTTGCTGGATTAAAATCGTCTTAGAAATATACACAAATCTTGGAACATGAAACATGAAACATGAAAATTATAATCCTTATAGATTTGAAGACCTTTATTCACACCTCAGATGGATAAATCGGATCACTTTTGGCGGTTAAAAGAGATTTATGATGTTACATGATGCTTTATGAAGGCAGAGGTGATGTCTTACGATTTCCTCTTCCATTTGGGTCGCAACGAGGTACCCAACAGTATCAAATGGAGCATTAAACATTAAAAAACAATGAGCTACAGTGTACAGTCTGTGTCAAATGAAATGGTACAAGTGGAAAACATTTTTTTATAGTATGAAGATTAATCACAGCCTGCTATTGTTTGGTATTTTCATAAAGCAGGAAGATCAGACTTTCACCTGCAATTTTTTCCATCACATTTGGTGTTGTAATTTTTTAAATATGACTACTTTTCTACAATCAAGAAAAATCCATTTTTCGCACGCCGTCCCATGCCTTTGTGTATAGGTTTCGCATAAAGGCCATGAAGTGCTCAATTTCGATTTGTTCCTCGTCGCACAAAATTAAGCATAACTTTTGTTTTATGAAAGCAAATTATACAAAACAAAGCGCATTGGCAAGGAAAATCTTTCGGCTTTATTGTGGTACCACATACACATATTATTTGAAAATATTTCACACCTAAATATTTTTTTTCTGACTGTACCATTTTTTTTTACACAGACTGTATAATAAAGACACACACAAAAAACAAGAACTAGTTTCCATGAGTAAAACCCGTTTGCTACTTTTGGAGGCGATATATTCGTATATCACGTATTTTTACTTCAGAATCTGTGTTTCTGTTAAAAGTACACACCCGCTCTTCCAGAACATGTAAAGTTAATAAAGGGATACTCAGAAAAAAAAATTATTGAGTATAATAAATTTTTTTCTTGAGTATCCCTTAGTAACTTTACATGTTCAATTGCGTAAAACAATTGTGCAAGTGAGTTTCTCTTCAACTTGGTACGGCTTGGTGGATGATCGGTGAAAACACTAACAATCGAGTAAGTGAGCCTGTAATTCACTAGATGAGTAAACTACGACACGTCTTCGTATACGTCTAAAGTCTCGTGAAAGTCTTTGAGAGTAATTTTACTGGCTATGCGGCGGTACTTTTACATGTTGCGCCCGGTACGCCTACTCGGATCACGAGTACGGACATCGAAACTGCACACGAGGTAATGTTCTACGTGGTACGTACGTAATGTGTAGCGGATCGAACGGAGAATCGAGAGCGGAGAGCCTGCATGCTCTTATTGTCTTTGGGTGAGTCCTATTCCTTTTTGTTTGTTTGTTTGCCTGTTTTTATAATGATATTTGGAATGTTCCGATGATATACATCGTCTGATAACACTAACAGCTAGATTACCATGCATGGATTTCCCATTACTTTGTCAGTCATGTACACAGTTTAAGTAATTTGATGCATTGATGATTGTGAGTAATGCAATGTATTGGTTTGTGTGAATTGATGCACTGAAGTGAGTAATGCAGTGTATTGGTTTGAGTGAATTGATGCACTGATGTGTATATCATCGGAACATTCCAAATATCATTATAAAAACAGGCAAACAAACAAGCAAAAGGAATATGACTCACCTAGTGGTAACGCTTTACATATATACTCAGAGAGTCAGTAAGTAAAGGTTGCACAAACTCATCACAAGCAAGTCGATGAGTTGTGCAACTTTTCTTACTGACTCTCTGAGTATGTAAAGCGTTACTCACTAGATTAGTTTGTGCAATGTACTCAAAACAATTAGTTATGTTACTCAATAAAATGAGTTAATTAAATAAACTCATTTTGGTGTGTCACTATATTGTCAAATTAAAATACTCGATTAGGTTGGTTTTCAAAGTAGCGTTATTGAGTGAAAGCACTCGTGGATGTGTGTCACTATATTGTCAAAAATACTTGGATATTTGAGTGTGATCACTTATATATGCAAGTTTTCATTTTTTGTGTGCATCATTTTAGCTGAAATCACTGTATATATCACCTTGATTTTGCATATCGAGTTTTTTTCGACACTCCAGAAATGTTTTCTTCATCATCAAGGGGGCATCTCCAGGCGCGGATCCAGGATTTTCCAGAGGGGGGGGGGGGCCCAACTTTTAAAAAAAAAATCTTGCGAGCGGAGCGAGCAAACGAGCGCGAAGCGCGAGTTTAAAACATTCCCCAATATATAGGCCTATACTGACCCAAAAAGGGACATTTTCCTGAAAAGGGGGCAACTGAGACCAGAGGCATAAAGAAAAATGTGTTTGGATGAATAGGGGATGCGCCCCCAAAAAATGTATTTTGAATAAAAAAGAAAGCAAAGCGAGCGCGAAGCGCGAGCCGAAAATTTTTAGCTATGATTTGAGATAATTGTGCATTATAGACCCTATTTAGTATCCGCGAGCACGAAGCGTTGGATGAAAACCTTGAGGCGAAAAGTTGAATTAATTGTGCATTATATACCCTACTGAATTGGTATCTGCGAGCGCGAAGCACGAGCCGAAAAATGTGAGTTATGTGGGTATTATAGCCTAGTATCCGCGAGCGCGAAACGCGAGCCGAAAATTTGGGGTTTTAAAACATATATGGAATAAAGAAAGGCGCATTTCTATCATTAAAAATTGTACATAATTGTGTATCATAGACCCCATTTAGTATCCGCGAGCGCGAAGCGCGAGCTGAAAATTTCAAAGCTAATTGTGCATTATATACCCTACTGAATTGGTATCTGCGAGCCGAACATTTTTAGCTAAAAATTGAAGTTATTTGTGCATTATGGTCTAGTATCCGCGAGCGCGAAGCGCGAGCCAAAAATTTGGGGTTTTAAAAGATATATATAATAAATAAAGGCGCACTTTCTAGTATAATTTTTTTTTAGACAATTGTGTATTATAGACCCTTTTTAGTTTCCGCGAGGGCGAAGCGCGAGCTGAAAATTTTGGGGTAAAACTTCGAGTTATTGTGCATTATATACCTTTCTGAATTGGTATCTGCGAGCGCGAAGCGCGAGCCGAAAATTTTGGGGTTTTAAAAGTTATATGGAATAAATAAAGGGGCATTTTCTAGTACTAGAAATTGGTAGATAATTGTATGTTATAGACGCTATTTAGTATCCGCAAGCGCGAAGCGCGAGCTGAAATTTTTTTTAAGGTAAAAATTGGAGTTTGTGCATTATGATTTAGTATTAGCGAGCGCGAAACGCGAGTCGAAAATTCGGGGTTTCAAAAAATATATTGAAGAAATAAAGGGGCATTTTCTAGTATTCCCACGAGGCTGACTATTTTTTCCCAGGAGGCCGAGGGTCCACGAAAAAAAAATGAGGTAAAAATTGGAATTATTTGTGCATTATGATTTAGTATCAGCGAGCGCGAAGCCCGAGCCGAAAATTCGGGGTTTCAAAAATATATTAAATGAATAAAAGGGCACTTTCTAGTATTCCCACGAGGCCGACTATTTTTCCCGAGGCCTCTTTTCTTTGTGAAATTTTGAAACTTTAGTTTTAAATATTTTCCTTACTTTTTACTTTTCGTCACTAATGTATTTCTTTTTCTTAAAAAAAGAGCAGTATATTGCAAAATACAATATGAGAAAAATCGGCCTCGTGGGCCCTCCCCACATTAAAGGCCTTAGTTATGGTCTATTTCGCGCTTCTTATTGAATAAAGTTGGTCGAAAATTGTCCAAGCATCGGGCCTTATTTCCTTTTCTCTCTTTCTTTTTCTTCTTTTCTTTTCTTTTTTCTTCTTTCTCCCTTTTTCTCCTCTTTTTTTTTTTTTTTTTTTTTTTTTTTTGGGGGGGGGGGCGGGCCCGTCACCCCCCTGGATCCGCCCTGATCTCCCTGCACGGAATATTTGACGTTTAACTTTTCTTTGTCTTTAGCGTCAAATACGAGCGAACGTAGCACATTTGGGGGTTTGTTCGTATCAACATGAATTTTAAATGGGTGGTCCTAGAAATAAGGGGGTTGTGATGGTACATACCCTTTGTGCCTCTCCCCCAGATCCACACATTTCAAATACACATTTTTAAAATCATATAATCATATATAATCAATTATCAAAAAAATAAAAAAATAAAAAAATCTAGACGCTGTGCAAGTACATTCCCATGTTTACATTCAGTTTTGAGGTTTTCAGCGGGGTAGCGTTCTTGAATGCGATCGTTTTTATAACCTACTTTTCAAGGTTGTACTCTCTGAATAGTAAGGAAATATTTTGAGCTCCTATTTTCAGAGGATCCTTCATAAGTCAGGATGAGTGATGATACCTAAACAAAAGCATGTTGAAATCAATAAATAAAGGCATAAATCATATCAATATTTTTGTTAGTAACCTCAATATTTCTTGAGCTTGCATGTATTCCGTACATCATTTCCGAATTTCTATTCCTAAATATATGTATTCATGGCATTGTGAATAGCTTCATGTTGCAGTAATGGCCCCTCCGCCCCATCCCATTCACAGTGGCCTCAAACACCGGTACAGTCGCGGGACTGTCTCGCGACCCTAGCGGTGTTGCCTTCAGTGTGAATGCTCGGACCCGCTATAAACTATCTCGGGATAACCTCGCTCCGCTATAACACCGCGATAAACTATCGCGCTCAAACCATAGTAACAGCACCAGGATAAAAAACAATGAAATACATAAGAATAACCAGAAAAGAGAGTGAAAGAAGTATAAAACACGGAAATACATAAGAAATGATAGAAAAGAAAAGGAAAGAAAGATAAAAACAAAGAAAAAATAGGAAATGATAGAAAAGGAAAGGAAAGAGCGAGAAAGACAAAGAAATACATAAGAAATGATAGAAAAGAAAAAAAAGAAGGAGAAAAACAAAGAAATACATAAGAAATGATAGAAAAGAAAAAGAAAGGAGAAAAACAAAAAATACATAAGAAATGATAGGAAAAAAAAAGGAAAGAAGAAGAAAAACAAAGAAATACATAAAAAATTATAGAAAAGAATAGGAAAGAAGGAGAAAAACAAAGAAATACATAAGAAATGATAGAAAAGAAAAGGAAAGAAGGAGAAAACAAAGAAATACATAAGAAATGATAGAAAAGAAGAAAAAAGAAGGAGAAAAACAACGAAATGCATAAGAAATGATAGAAAAGAAAAGGAAAAAATGAGAAAACAAAGAAATACATAAGAAATGATAGAAAAGAAAAAGAAAGAAGGAGAAAACAAAGAAATACATAAGAAATGATAGAAAAGAAAAGGAAAAAAGGAGAAAACGAAGAAATACATAAGAAATGATAGAAAAGAAAAAGAAAGAAGGAGAAAAAAAATACATAAGAAATGATAGGAAAGAAGGAGACAAACAAAGAAATACATAAGAAATGATAGAAAAGAAAAAGAAAGGAGAAAAACAAAGAAATACATAGAAAATAATGAAAAAGAAAAGGAAAGAAGGAGAAAAACAAAGAAATACATACAAAATAATGAAAGATGAGAGAAGTAGAAAATCAAAGAAATGCAAGTACGTGTATTTTGTTACGGAGGTCATAAAAATCACACGCTGCAGTGTGAATGGGTACATGAAATTTATCCCGGGACTGTCCCGGGATAACTTTTCCACTGTGAATGCATTTATAGCGGGTTTATAGCGGTGTTGCCGTCCCACGACAGCACCGCGACAGCACCGAGATAAATTTGAAAACCACTGTAATAGTAAAAGAAAAGTTATCTTGACAGGAAAAATTGCCCAACCCAGCCTCTGAAAGCAGATATATGAGTTCCCCTTTCATTTATTCATTCTGTAGTACTCGTATTTTGAGATGGCCTTGTGTTCAGTAATATAATGTCAAGTCTCATCAGCTCCATTCACAAAGGACAAGTCATGATTACAATATTTTTAACCTAAATAATTATGTAGAAGGATGTAAAGGAGCGAGATGTCGATATTTACTTTGCGAAATAAAAAATTTAACCTAAATAGTTGTGTTCACGAGAGGAATATATGCCGGTATTCAGCTTACAAAATCGAAAAGTGCAAAAAAAAGAATAAATAAAAATTAAAAAAAAAAAGAAAAAGATGAATAAAAAAAAAAAAATCATGCGCCACCTAGATTGGAAAAAAAAAACCTACATGATTACAAACTTTTAGCAGCCCCTTCATTTCCAGCCTAATCTAAATTGATGTGAAATACTTTTGTTTTGAAATGTTAAGCATATGGTGATTCATTTCAAATTATTGTTATTATTATTGGGGGGAGGTGGGTGAAACGAAGGGAGTAACACAAATAAATTTGCTTGTTTTTTCGTCTTTTTTTTAAAATCACAACCGGCAAGAAAAAAAGTTTGCTCTGGAAAGCTTGATCTAAATTGTAAATATGAAGAAACGCTTTGGATTCCAAAGGATTACACCATCTCGAAAGTGGAAAATATATTTTTGTCACAGAAAATTTGATTGGTTCTTTACGATCATAAAAAAATGTTTCCATCAAAGCTATGACGTTGACCAACAAAGTGACTTTAAACATAACTTTCAAAAATGTTGATTGGAATTCCACATTTTATTCTGTTTGGAATAAAGGCATAATAATTCTCAGACGAAGACTTTCAAGGCCATGGAAATATTGCGAGACTCGATTGTGAGGCGAAAAATAAACATCGTTATTATCATAATTTTGTAACATAAAAAAAATGCAAACTCTTATAACCCATTAACCCATTCCATCTCCCCTACGTACCATGCCTACCCCTCTCTCTTTCTATCTCACTCACTCATCTCATCCATCACTGTCTGTCTCTTCAATAATACACATGAAGGAAGTTTATCAGGAAAATCATACCTATTTTTTATAACTTTCAAATATATCCTGAAGAACTTCAACCACATATTATAGCCGCTGACTCAGAATATTGATAGCCCCTCCCCCCCCACCCTCGAGGTGTGATTGCCCTCCATGATATTACCTGCCATCATTTTCTTAAAACGATCGCTTAACCTAGTTTCATTTCCAGCCAGTTGTCATAAAGAACATGATAAATATGAAAAGAGGGAAAACAAAGTGTAAAATGCATAACCGCGTACTGGAGCTCAATATACAGTCTGTGTAAAAAAAAAAAAAAAAAAAAAAAAAAAAAAAAAAAAAAAAAAAATGGTACAGTCGGGGAAAAAATAATTTAAGTGTGAAATCTTTTAAAATAATGTGTGTATGTGTTACCAAATTAAAGCCAAGAGATTTTTCTTGCTGATGCGCTTTGTTCTGTATAATCTGCTTTCGTAAAACAAAAGTTATGCTAAATTTTGTGCGACGAAGAACATAATTATCGAAATTACGCACTTCTATTGTTCTGGGGCGCTGAATTCATGGTCATTATGCGAAAACTACACAAAGGCATATGGGAAGGCGTGCGAAAAATTGATTTTTCTTGATTGTAGAAAACTAGTCATATTCAAAAAGTACAGCACCAAATGTGATGACAAAATTGCAAAAGAATTTCTGATATTCCTGCTTTATGAAAATACCAAACAATACCAGGTTGTGATTAATCTTTATACTATAAAAAAAATGTTTTCCACTTGTACCATTTTATTTGACACAGACTGTAGTTCGATGATGTGATCAAATTCTAAAAACGCACGTGCACGCCCATCGTCATCTTGAAGCGAACGCATCACAGAACTTGGGATTTCTATGAAACCATCCACCCCGAGATTGGTCTCTCGATTTGGCTGTATCCTTGCTTAATCCGTTGGGCGTTATCAAGAGGGGGCAAGGCGGAGTCAGCTTTCAATAGGATCGTAGCTCGGTCGGTAGGTCGTCAAAGTCACATGTTATGAGTTTGAAGGAACCTGGTGAACTCGTTATCAGTAGGTCTATATGACCTTGAACTTGGCCCTCCTACTGTGTGTGGTTGTTCTTGTTTTAAATTCAATTTTGACGATATTCTACTCCACATTGTTATAAAAGGCGATGAGACTGACCAAATGAAAGCATTGCACGACTCCGTAAAGAGTCATCCAGCGTGAAGGGCCACGTCCTGCGTCGTTTATAAAATATTCGTATGTTCATCGGCAACATTGAACTGAAAAATCTGTTTTAACACTTCCATAGGCGAACTAGTCTACTGTATTTCCAATAAGTTTTATCGCATCCATAAAAAACACTGTCTCTCAGAAATTATTAGAGCAGTAACGAAAAAACTGAGCTGAAAAATTATAATTCACAATTGAATTTAAAGCGGGAGTTTCCAAACTAACGGCACGCGAGTCATTCGGTGGAAGTCAAAGTTTGGCTACGCTCGTAGCAAAGTTACGACATCCATTTGGGCGATCGTTGTGGGAAAGAGAAACACAAACGCTCTCTGCCACTTCTCCGCTGTCGATGAAATCTGCAAAAGGTCAAAGCCAACAACCTGAATATATGAGCACAATTCATTGAGTCCGGATTTCGTGGGATTTGGAAAGAACTGGACGTTTCGCCACGTTCCATCCATAAAACGTCTCACTTTTTTTTACTAAGAATTCAAGTATTCGACGTTATACGAGGGGAAACGTAGATTCACAACTCTGAAAATCTGTATTGGATTCTGTGAGACTCGGAAACATCTTGGCGCCTCACCACGTAACAACCATTAAACGTCTCTGAGTTTTCCTTACCAACATTCACGAACTCGAATTGCGTGAAGGAAAAATTAAATGTTGTCACCTCCAAAAATCTGGATTCTCTGGGTTCGGAAACAACTGCCGATTCGCCACGTACAAACCATAAAACGTCTCCCCACTTTCCTGACTAACAGTTCACGCAGTTGAATCGCTCCTTTTGGGGGAACGTAGAGACAAAGCAATATTAGTGAACTCGAAGAAAAAAAATGAGACTCAAGGGATCTGTCATGAACAAGACAAGATAATCTCCTCTCAGGATCTGACCACGAAAATACGTGCTTGAGGAACAGAACCTACCGAGTGGTTTGTTTTGAATGTGTCATCATAAACTTCTGAATAGAACATAGAAAGACGTGGTGGAAGACTTCATTCTGTAAGCCTCGTTAGTATTGCATTTTGTGGTAAGACACCACGTACCCATTATAACTATTATTCGTCTTGACAACTTGAGTCTCAAAGGACATCACTGATTAATTTAGCGCACCCACATCCTACTTGTTCCTCTAATAAATCGACACAAGTGCCTGTTTGGATACGTGAAAGAAGCCGATCTCACTTCTTCCAACATCAGTCAGGTAATTGTCATTTAACTTCATTCATTGTTACAAGTCACCTTTCATTAATGAATAAAGGAACTATACATACGTGAGGCAGGTTGATTGTTTCTTTAAAATTAGAACAGAGCAAGATAGAAACGAATAAAGGAACTATAAATTTAAGATGCCGATTAATTGTTTCTTTAACACTGAAATGAAGCAAGATAGCTAATGATTAAAGAAAATACACGTACGATTATTTCGTGGGTGTTCTCGTAATTTCCTTAAATTTTTACTATTCCCCACACAATTATTGGTATAAATATCGAGGAGATGCGGTCAATTACCATTACATGTACATGACTTCGCCCATCGTCCTCCAGCATCATCAAGCCCGAGAAGCCGCCTAAAGACTGATTTCATGTTGGTAAAACTTTCGAATAATCACCAATTTCAATTAAAACTGTCTTGAACTATTGTATTTTGATTTGTCTTCCTGCTTTGTGCATGCCACTTTTCTCCTGGTGCCGAAATCAACAGGATCGCTGCTTGCAACCACAGTCTGGTAATTGTCAAATTTAATTATTTCGTTTAAAGTCACCTCTTATTAATCAACAGATGAAGTAAAACTGTGGGGGTTTAAAAGGCGGAACAATGTAACATAAAAAGACTGATGTCAACTAAAACATTCTTTTAAAAAAAATAGATATACTACAGATGTCATAAAAATTCTTTCTTGTGCATTTCTGGATAATTATGACCAGTTTATTTTTGTTATTTTGTATTGAAGCAAAAAAAGTGTCGTTCAGTTGAAAAGCCTTTCTAAACAAAATATACAATATGCCTTTATAACCATCAAAACGAGATTATAATTCTAAACTCATTCAGCTAGTAGTAGTACCTATATCCAGTTTTTGTCATCCCTAAAACTGGGTTGTGCCACATGCAAATTTTTTTTCCCCGTCCAACAGAGAAATATGGTAATAGTACGATCAATTTGATAATTGAACATGTTGAATCACCTGTTAATAGTGCCTTTCCCAAGCAAAAGCGCAGATTACACTGTTTAAAAAAAAAAAAGGAAGATCATTTACCCCCCCCCCCCACGCTTATCGCGCGGCCAGCGTGACGTGAAAAAAATTTAATGTACCTTTTTGCTCGCCCGGCTTAACGTGAAAAAAAATTTGATGTAGGGGAGAGTGGGGTTAGTTGGAACACGGGGTTAGTTGAAACATTGTAATTTTCTTTAACAGCTGTAAATATATTTATGCAAAGCTACCCTCAGGTTGTTGCTATTAGCATCTGCCATCCACCACATTATAGACAGCACACATGCTTCAAGCCTCGTCAAGTTAGAAAGCAATATTTGTTTTTTCACCTTATGAGTAAATTTTGAAACTTTTACAAATGTTTTATTTTCTTAAAGAAAATCATAAATCAAGTTGGCCTGTTTTTTAGTATAACAAATAGTTATACCAAGCTACAAAACAAGGATAAATATACACTGTAAAAAATATTTGTATTTTTACAGCAAATCTGCTGTCAGCAGAGTCGCCATACAAAATGTAATTTAAAAAACAGTTTTGTTGTAAATTTCTCCTCTAAGAATTTATGAAAGAGAAGGAAAAAAAATCATTAGAGTTCTAAAGCTTACGTATTTTGGTTAAAACGGAACAAATGTGTTACTCCTGATGTATTTTTACAACAAAAGTGTTTTTTGAATTACATTTTTTATGGCGACTCTGCTGACAGCAGATTTGCTGTAAAAATACAAATATTTTTTACAGTGTACGCTTACCCAGGCTTCAGCTGTAGAGTGTGGCAAAAGTCGATGAAAGGTCTTGCCGTTAGTCCTTAGTGCCGCGTTTTCGATTATTTTAATAGATTTTTTTTTTAATCAAAACCGACTTTCATAGAATGTTAAAAACTGTGACTTCCATAAAGAACGGTTTTTGAAGATGTGACCAATTTGTAAATTTACAATTTTGGCATTAAAAGAAACTAATGTTCACTCTCTTCATATTTCTTTACTTTTTCGTTTCTATTAAAGTGATATAAATTATCAAAAAACAAAAATAAAAAACTTGAGGTTCTGATTACAATGAAACAAATGATAAACAAACCAAAGACACCTTTTTCGGACTAAATCAATATTTCTTTGCCTTTTCAACAAAACTTTTTGGACAGATATGTTCAAAGTAATTTAATTATCGTGTCTGAGCTTTTAAATAAGGCTATTTTTTCCTTGTGAATAAAATAAATGATTAACGGATGCGTTCAACGTTATGCAATTCTCATTTCTAAGCCCCCCCCCCACTTTCGTCAGGAAACGTGTACAAAAACGGACAAATGACCATACATTTGTGATTTTTAGCCTGTTCAGCCCCCCACCCACCCCCACCCCCTTGCCGCTCACCCCCTCCACTTTCAAAAACGCTCCGTGGCCCCTGATTGGTTATATATTAGCTTGGTGTTAATGCAGTGGAAAGCTGCTTAATACCGCGCGAGTTCCTACGGGAGTTACTTTAACAGGAACAGTCCTTCAGGGGCAATTGTAACAGCTTGTTACAATTGCCCCTGACAGAGGCGACCATATTTGGAGAGATTTTTTTCTATCTTAGCTTAGGTATTCATCGTTGAAACGTTAGCAAAATAAGGCCTAAGAACATAATTTCTAAATGACAGCCGTAGCTCATCTACATATTTGTCCAGAAGAAAAACAATGGGTAATGTGAAATATTACTTTCCTGCTCAAAAAAACGGTTTTTCTGCTGTAGAAAGTTCCACGAACCGTTAAATCTGCTAACATTCATACAGCATGTGGAGCGATGAAATGCGCATGCTCTCTACAAATGTTAAGTTTATAGCGTGTTTCTGCTAGGAATGGGAACCTCTGTTACAATTGCCCCGTGTTACAATTGTCCACGGTCTCCCCTACATTGAAACGACATTGCAACTATTTGTATCAAAAGCTAGTCAGTCATTTTAATGGGTAAACTGGGTACACCCAGTTACTTTTCTTGGCCTAGTCGGTCACGTCGACAGACTAGCATCAAGCTTGACGGACGAACTTTAAAGCTCGTCCGTCAATTTGAGAGATGTAGATTCAGTTGTATACTAATCCGTCTCGACGGACTAACATGACAGACTAGCTTTAACCCTAAAAAGACTGGGCTATTTTGACACACATAAAGACTGGGGGGGGGGCTCATTCAGCCCCCCCCCCCCCTAAGATCTCGGCCGTTGAGCGCGCGATCGCGCCGAAAATTGGCACGCGCGTTACCCACGGCATGCTCTCCAAAACTGAAGAGTCATATTCTCGGAAAAATTTCAGTACTAATTAATTATGCTAATTTATGCATAAATTCAAAGATTTGCTCTAATTAATTAAATAAAGCCCTGAAAGTGCTAATTTTTGGTTTACAGGCTCTTTGTAGGCTTCTGGTGAAATGTGTGTGCAAAAAAAATTCTGTATCAAGATTTATTTCTTATGTATTCTATTGTTTTTAAAATTTCTTATGTATTTCTTTGTTTTTCGACTTTTTGTTTTTTATTGTTTTTTCAATGAAAATCATCGGTGACACTATTTCAATCATAAACAACCTTAAATTAATTGATTTTAATCATTAAAAGAGAAAATAATGATACATTTATGAATTTTAGATAAAAACACAATTTGCATTGGATTTGTACACAAAATCACGTATTTGAGCAATTTTGGGTCTGACGCACGGTAACAAAATGTTACGTAATTTCGGACCCATGTACCCGGGCATCACAAATTTGGTCTCAAAAGTTGCGCTAGACTTGAAAGAAAATAGTCACTAAGTCTCGGTTAAATTTTTTGCCGCGTTGCGAAGTTATCGCGAAAAATGTCGAGGGGGGGGCTGAATGAGCCCCCCCCCCCCAGTCTTTTTAGGGTTAAAACTAGTCCGTCTTGACCGACTAGCTTTAAAGCTAGTCGGTCCATTGACGGACGAGGTTAGGTTTTCAGTGTAGCTTTCTCAAAAATACAGATGTTCTCCTCAGCGACCTTGCACTAAAAAGTTGAAAAACATGACATTTTTAACCGATAATGTATATACATTCACCAAAGGTATTTAGATGTGAAATTGTAATGTGAGCATGGTAAATTTGACAGAGCCATGATCTTGGGCTTAGTTTATGCCATTGAATGCCGAACGTGTTTATTTTTGCCAGCATTAAAGAGCGGTTGAAATTCTAAACATGTGAACCTTCGAAAATGTGCGGGTTTTTATTTTGGAGTCTCAGTAAAATGATGTGTGCCAGGAATGAGATGTGTGCCAGTGTGGTACGCGTAATGCTGGTGTCACATTTACCGGGTAAATTGAACGGGTCTTCTAATGGATGGAGTGACCCGTGTTGAACGACCCGTCCCTACCCCATGGCTGCTGTTTGAATAATAATGACATATTGGACAACCAAAGACCAAAACAGTTCACGCAGAACCTCTACCAATATAATCATACAAAATAATATTATTTTAAAATGAAGAAATTTTGTGGGGGAAAGAAATCCTTTGAGGTTTTCAGAAGTAAGCTTTTGAATAGAACAGTATAATCAATTCGATGTTGTATAATCAATAAATCAATTATGAATTGTAAATAATTAAATCAGAACAAATTTGATATGAAAACAGGCTTAAAGTAAAGGAAAGAAATGCGACAAAATATGGGCCCCTATAAAACTATAATTTCCGAGTAAACCAGCCCCCGATTAAAGTTCATAATTATCTCCCTGTTTATATCACGTGAATTATTCCTCATGGTATATAATTCCTTTTTTTTTTTTTTTTAATCTGGGTATTATTTTTTAACTCAAATTCAGCAGTTATTGATTGATCATGATGGTAAACTATCAAGGGGACAACCGATTTTGAAATGTAGTTTTCATGTAGTTTTCATGTACTAATAGTTGGCAAGTTTAGCCACACAAGGGGGCGTTCTTGACGCGGGAAAGGGGGGGGGGGCTGACAAAAAAGAATACATGTGAGCCGCTATACTAATTGGCCTAAAACGGATATGGCCGGAATCCTGATACCCACAAAGTAGGCCTTCGGGATTTTAATCCCATGTCAGGCCATAATAACGTCCTCTGGAATTTGCATGTATACAGCAAACAATCCAGGAATGTGTTTTAAAAAGCACGAAATATGCGGTGGACCGGTGGTCACTACTGATTTTAGTCTCCGTGGTACGTGCGTGCAACGTACGAAGCTTGCGTTACATGTAGGTTGCAAGTAGCCGTCGCAGGGCAAACCCTGTGATTCCCACGTTTCTGTAGAGTCTGGAAAATAAAATGTACGTGCGACTTATAATTTTTCTTCAAAGTCCGTCGTAGAGAGTTGTACGTTACATGTGCGACATACTGTGACTATCGCATTAATTTTTTTTAGAATCGACTTGAAAATGAAGAACCAGGGTGTGACTGTATTTTCAATGATCTCATTATATAGAATGGCCAAAAATATGTCCTTTAAGTTGGTTAATAATGATGTTCCATAACTGCATATTTCAACTTTAGCTGATGGGATTTTTTTTTTTTTTTTTTTGGCTTTTCATATGCAAGTCGTTGGTAGATTTGTTCATAACTAAGTACCACTGCCGGAGACATTACCAAGACATTCGCAGAGACCCAGGAGGCAAAATTAGAGAGTCCCCAAGAAGTAGCCGCAATCTCATTTGCCTTCGTCGCTGCGGCTCCAGAGATTGGAGTCTTAAACTATAGTGTCATGGCCAGTGATGTAGGGTCTTGGTAAAAATAGCTTGATAGAACACTCCCCCGTTGAACTCATACGTGTGCACTAGAAATGACTAATTTCGAAGACGATCAATAAACCCTTATGCTACAGTCACACAGACACTTACGTATAGTTACGTCCCGATGCGTCCAAAAATTATTTTCTTTTCTGCGGATCCCCACGGATGCCTAACCCGTCATAGTCAGCAGTGGAGAGAGAGAGAGTTCGTTCATATCCCAGTAAACAAAGAAATTACAATAAGAAATGATACGAATAGAAGATGAAATAGCTATTTGGACGCAAACCGGACGTAATCTATACGTAAGTGTCTGTGTGACTTGTAGCAATTAAGACCCTGATCAACAAATAAACAAGACGTAGAAATATTTCACAGGAAATCAAGGATTAGCTAAGCCAAAACGCAAGGTAAAACGATGTTGTCACCTTAGATCTTGTGGTTTTTCAATCTTCAATGGCGGTAAGGCGTCACAACCGAAACACGAATGAACAAACCAATAAACATCGGTCTCAACTGGCGAAAGGCTCCCATTGGAGCCAAACCAAACGGTAATATTAATACCTTAATATGCTAGCAGTTCACAAAGAACGACTTACGTAACGTTTTTGTTGTTTTATCCTTTTTTCATATTCTATTCTGTAATTTCTTATGTACTCTTGCTTTTATGTGGATGAATAAAAGGTATCAGTGGGGATTCCGCAGAAAAAAAAATCATTCACTTTTTTGACCCGAAACGACGGACGTAACTCACATGCTCAACGTAATGCTACAGTCACACAGACACTTACGTGAGTTACGTCCGGTTGCGTCCAACAAATTATTTTCTTTTTCTTCGGATCCCCACGGATGCTTACGCCGTCAAGTTAGCATAGAAATAATGATATTTCGTCTCATCCAGTAAGAACAATGAAATACATAGAAATTATAAGAATAGAAGATGAAATAAGATTACAACAACACAAACGTATCTATACGTAGTGTCATGTGTGACTGTAGCAGTAGTGTCTGTGTGACTGTAAGCAGTTTACCAAATGACGAAAAGTTGGTTTGCGGACTTGGAAGGTCAGATCTGAATGAGGTAATATCGGATGGACGTAAAAACAAACCTGAAAACATATATGTTGAAGATAAAACATTAATGAGATCAGAAAAATTCGTTTTCT
>CALNVZ010000674.1:6707026-6750428 GCA_940671915.1 Paracentrotus lividus | reverse complement strand
TCGATTTCTGCTTGTTTGTTCTGAGATGATCCGAATATAGATTATAAAAATCACTGAGCAACTGAATCATGCCTATCTCAGAGTATTTTGAAAAGACAGCGTAAGTCATTAACAATTTATGATTGGTGTGATAATCTCCAAAACTCCGAGTATGTGAGCCATGCACTTCTAGATCAACTGATTAGATTGAAATCTCATTTATTTATATGGTCTTGCTTATACTCGTTACTGTAAATGAGATTAAAAGCTTTGTTGTCGAAGCTTATAGCTTCTTTGCATTATTGATTGGTTGAAAGCGATTATCATGTCTGTAGAACTCAAATAACTGCAACCTCTGATTAGTGGGTCTAAAATATACAATATATAATGAATAAATATAGACAAATTAATGTTCAGATTTTTTTCAACGCCTGATTGTCGATTATAAGGGGAGTTAGCGATGTAATACCTTAGCATCCACATACCTCTTTAATGTTGATTTGTTGAGACTTTTTAATATCAAAACAAGTTATATATTTTCCAAATCTGGCATGCTCCAAAAGCTATATTATTGTTTATCTCTTATTTGCTGTTGCTCTATCTGACGGATAGTAGCCATTACAGAACATACTATGGATAAATTCATAAACTACTCATGATAGTATCACTTAAGATAGGGTAACAGCTACTATTGTAAGAAGCAATGCTTTACATATCTGATTTGTTCAGAAGGCTTATGATAGCTAGACCGTTAGTCTATTTATAGTCGAGTTTGGAGTCTGATTTAGATAAATTATGAAGGTGCATCTCATTACTGGCTTAGATCTATGAAAAGTTAAATATGTTTATATAGAAGTAGGAGGTATCTATTGCGTTCTCCACAATGTTACAAAGGGGGGTTATGCGATCGGGTACAAGGGAAAATTACAGAACATTATTTACACGGCGAGTCACAACATCGGACTGTAGATTGCTGTCGGGGTGTCCGACAAGATACGTGCCCTTGTAGGGCCTTATCGTCTGCACAGCTCAGGCCGAGGTATCTGCGATTCCTAGCGGGTTTAATATTGGTTGCAGTACAAGTCATGACTGGGGCCAAACTTGGGACTGACTGCGAGAGTAAGCGTCGAGTTGTGCAACTCTGCACGGTATAGTTCGTCTGAATTTCTGTTTCAAAATTGATGACGTCACTTGCACGAAAAATCGATACGGAAAAAGGTGCAGGCTCTGTGCAACCGTGGTAGTGGCTATGCGAGGATGACGTGTTAGATGTGCTCGGGATGGGCGCACGTGGAACGAGATGAGGGAATTTCTCTTCTTTGGTTGTAATGAGCAATGCATATAGAATGATTAGTATATATTAGATAAGATTGAAGTATCGTCTTATAGTCGAAATGAGAGAGAAGTCGCAAGATCAAAGACCGAGTAATCGACAAACTAATAAAAAAGTCAAATTTAGAAGGAAATTTTTTGTGATTTTCTGGGTATTCTACGCAGTGCTTACAATATTTTGAGCTCTGGTTAAAAATGAAGTGAGAAAGAGTGTAATACGGGAGGAAGGATAGAGATGTAAAAAAAGACAGTGATTTACGGACGTATGTCTATTCTTTTATCAGTTGTCAATAAGAGATTCTTTCTTTTTCCAGAGGTAACATACAAGCGAATCTGTTCCACGTCTTACATTTCACGTCACGTTTAGCTCACGCCACTTAGCAAAGCTCGAGGGCTCTTGTTCATAGTGATGTGTGATTCATACTGGATTTTTGGTTTCGTTTGGTGAGCGAATAGAGAACTAGTCTTTTGGAGCGATGCACTCAAGAATATTAACTCTTGCTGTGCGATGCCACAACCTGCTGTTGAATAAAGCTGTTTCATGCCGGATAGCGTGAGCCGCAAACGTTAAAGACAAACTAACATCAGGGGGAAGAGGGCGGGGGGGGTAATGTGGGAAAGCTATACTCTATAGAGCTGAATCAGCTATCTGCTGATGACCCGACAAGAGAGCGCAAGGGCAATTCATGGTAAGTTAAAATTGGTTAAAATTTCCAGCCAATTTATTGTTAAGGGCCCGATCTCTGTTGTCCTGATGGGAAATTAAAAAACTCCCTAATATAACAAATTGGTCCATCAGGGACATATAGCAATACAAAAGAGGTGCGGTGATAATACTTCTGATTACATATTAACAACATATTTGAGAGTTAAAGTCTTTACTGCACGCTCCTTATTTTACAAAGTAAACGTGTTTATATGAGAAGTAGCGTTTTACTAAACACGACGACAAAATAATCGATTTACTAATCGCTTAAATATTCATTCTAAAAATTATTAATATCTTCTATTGACTGGTCACCAGGTGTTGATCATATAAACAAAAGACGAGATCGAGGACGAAATTCATTTATATACGTATTTATGTTTATGTCCATTGTTCTTGAATAGACATACAACCTAGGCCAAGTGCAGCATATACATCGATAGACATGCAGATCACACATACTATCATTATAATCATTTCGTTAGATAGATCTCTTGCAAATAATTTTTTCAAAAGGGTATAAGATCATATTTTTGGGCTTATCTCTATCGATGGATTATACCTATAATCATTCTAAAAGAAATATTAAAACAAAAATAAATAGCACTAAACTCCGTCTTTGTACAAAGAATATGTAATATCACAAAAAATTACTAGTTATTAGGGAGACCAATAAATATTTGAATAGTTCGAAATTTACTCAACAAGCAGAGTTCAGATCAAAATGACTCGCTTCTTTAATTATATTGAGTAGCAGCTAAACGCGATTTTGAATTTCAAAGTATTATCGACACGCAATATCCTCTGAATAAAAAACCCCTGCCTAAAAGGCTTTACAAGATATGTATATTTGTTGTACTGATATGGGGCTTTATTTTAGGCAGGATTGTAAACGTTTCTTTAAAAAGAGCGGCTTTTTTCTTAAACAATTAGAAAGGAACATGAAAGTTTTTATTCATTTGACGAAGATATAAAACACTAACAAATTATATTAGTAAGATTTCTTTTTGCCAAGACTTATGTTAATGAATTTCCCTGTTAAGAAAGCAACCATCGCTTGCTGCGCGTTAGACTTGCCTCTCTGTAACTCATGCCGCCAATGGCAACGTGACGAGGTATTAGTTATCTGGGCCATTGTATATAATCTCGTCGTGATGACAGACCTGGTCCTTCACATTTGGTCAATCGAGTTATAAAACCTATTGTGATAACAAGTTGGTTGCTAGGCGCATTTCGGTGAGTTAGAGCGGGTGACAAAATGTGTATCGCTTATTCTACACATGGAACATAGTAGAGTATCAATCGGGAGAGATCAAACGTCTACGCAGACGTTTTCTACTTGTATTTATTTTGATTCCTAAGACGACAAATACAATCTTCCATGCAAGCGTTCGAGGAGCTATATCTCCACTTATACTTCAGTGTACTCTTACACGGGTTTGGGAACTTCAAATACATAGGTCAATGTATATACATATGTATGATTCATAATGAATTATATACAAAATGAATGGATTTCAAAAATCTTGCTGATACGTACATGCTCCTTCTAACGGTATGAACGCTCACATATATTATTACAATTTGATAAGGGAGGCGATCTAGATATTTGAATCTGCACATTCAAATTAGCAAACAATGTTTATGGCAGGGGCCGCGGAGCATTTTTGAAAGTGGATATGGGCGGGTTGATATTAGGGCGGAGTGGGGGCTGATATAGGGACTAAAAATATATGCTGCCTAGTTTAACGTTTTTGATAAGCCGTCTTGCCTGAAAAGGAGCTGGGGGCTATAAGCCCCCCCCCCAGGCTCCGCGGCTCCATGTATAGTATTTATTTCTCTCTCTCTCTCTCCGTTCTATACAATCATGTAAATAGATTAATATTAAATTAATGTAGCTATTGACTCTCAGTGAGTTTCTAGCGCATCTTATCATTATTTCGTGGCACAGTTTTTCGTATGTTATTCAGTCCTTTCCATATCTGCAATTTCCAACTCCCTAAAATTAACACACAGTGACTGCTTTAGGCACCTAAGGAACTATGTAAGTTTGAATATTGCAAGACTAGTATTGAAGTATGAACTATAATATTATGCAATAGGTCGACCGTCAAAAACTACTTTAGATAATAGAGCGGAGAAAACTATCTTAGGGCTCTAAAGGGTCACTCCCCGCTTGCTTCACGGGCATTAGATCTGAAAATGACATATCACCTTTACGAACGTCTCCTCAGCCTCATTTTTCTATTTTTTACTACAATGTTAAGGATAATTATAAGATACTTGTTGCCAGAAGTATGAAGGCATGCTATGGAGTGAGTACAAGTCGAGGTTTAAGATTTAGAGAAGCTTTAATAAGATGGATGTCATATGTTAAAAAACATATATACATGTGTTTACATTGGCAAAGAATTTCAGCTACAATCTGACAAGCATTAAGATTCTGGGCGATGTTTGACATAATACATTACCCTTGCGTGTTAGTGGCCGACCTGATTTTTTATTTTTAAATTAGAATTCCCTGAACACTAAGCTGAGAAGATGTCACAGCTAGGGAACTACCTCAATGAACTTTTCTTTTTAAAAAGTTCTAAGATGTTTCACCAGGGCAATTACCAATGATTGATTGCCATTTATTTTGGTGCAAAAGTCATATTATATGTAATGAACTTGAACAATATAATATCTAAATACAATATATAATATTTGATAATCATACGCAGCAATAACATTGTATATCCATTTCACTAAATACTGTTTTAAGGACCAGTATATATCTTTATACTTTCTTGGGGGTGGAGAAAATAACAATACACCATTATGTCTGTAATTGGGATACAATTCCTGTCGTGTGCCTGTCAGAGGGGCCTTCTAGAAAAATTCGATATCTGGCCAACTTTTCCAGATGAAACAAGACGGATAATAAAACTGGGGGGCATATAATTGTTGTTTATATACTATAGCATGGGATATTTGTAAGTAATCTTTAATATCTCGCTTTTCTGATTGTTGGAAAGTGCAGTCATAATCTGAAACCTATGGCCGCATAGACATTTTTCCGGTTTTACCGGTCAATTAGAACATTTTTTAGCACGTACCTTTTCTGCCCATCGGCATAGTGCGTATCTCCCATTTGTTCTACCCGTGCGGCTAAGGCTGCTGCGCAATGCGCTTTATATTTTAGATACCATAATTTTGCGGCGCGTTTGGTCGATAAATTTTAGACAACTCAGCGCTGTTGTGCGTCAACGCGCGTGCGCGCAGGCGAGACAAAATTCTTTCGTCGCGCTGAAACGGATCCGCAAGATTTCTAGTTGAAGCGTTAATGCCTGATTCCGATGACGATGTTGATCTCTAAACAAGCGATTTTAGAGGCTTAATCTGGTTAGGGTGCTTCCTTTTTGCCGATTGCAAGTTAGTTGGTAGTAGATGAAATTGTTGCCTGTGCGTTGTGGTGAGGCATGCATTGTGGCGCTGCAGAGCAGAGCTCAAACTGAGCTCTAAACTTTATGACTTAGCGCTAGTTAGATCTAACGTTTAGGCCTATTTATAGAATCTAATAGGATCGTAGGACTTCACTTAGACTTAGTTCTTGGTCAAAATTAGACCTCTTTGTTTGTTTTTAGTTCGGCATATAAAATATATATTGACTCTTTTATTTTCGGGACATGGTCTTTCTAGACTGCTCTCGGAATCTCCGAATCTGCCATAAACCGCGACCTGCAGTCTGTGGGTTATTAGCAGAGCGGGTTCCTTGAGAGGATCAGAAACGACCATGTTCCCTCAAAGCAGTCAATATATCTATATTTTATATTATTGGCAATTAAATTTGTGATGTTCTTTCGAAACATCTCCGGTTCGTGAGCTAATCGATTATAAAAATTCAATAATGAGATATATTAACTCCACTTGGACTTAAGTTGTAAGCATTCTTCTGGGAGACACCTTTATCCTTTCGTTCCACGGCACCATTTAATGCTGGCTGCAACCCAGTTCGTCGCATCATATACCACCTTGACTAAGGAGGTGACACAGTATTTATACACGATCCAGACGGCGGCGATTTCATTGTTACGACTGGGGGGGGGGGGGGGGCGCGGAAACACCAGAAGGGAGTTAATATACACTCAAACGGAAAACAAAAGAGTCCAATATAGGCCCTACATACATATTCATGTATTTGTTATACTTTCCAAAATTCAAGTTCCTGGCCTTGATACGCCGCCGTTGATCGTGTATATATGGTTCACCTCCTGAGTCAAGGGTGGTATTATGATGGACGACTGGGTTTGCAGCAGCATTAATATGTGGCCGTGGATACGAAGGAAAAGGTGTTCCCTCCAGAAGAATGCTTACAAATTTAAGTCCAAGTGGAGATTAATATATCTCATATTGAATTTTATAATCAGATTAGGCTCACCGAACCGGGAATGTTGTCAGAAGAACATCACAAATTTAATTGCAATAATATAAGAATATAGATATATTGACTGCTTTGAGGGACATGGTCGTTTCTAGATCCTGCTCAAGGGAATCTCCGCATCTGCTATAACCCAAGACCGCAGGTCGCGGGTTATGGCAGATTCGGAGATTCCCGAGAGCAGTCTAGAAACGACCATGTCCCGAAAATAAAAGCAGTCAATATATATTTTATATGCCGAATCTAAAAACAACAAACATGGTCTAATTTTGACCTAGAACTAAGTCTAAGTGAAGTCTACGATCACAGGAAGGGTGCGTCGCAGTACAAAGTGAGCAAGATAGCTGCAAGACCTACAGTCGTCTTGCCTTCAACGCGCGTCTACAAGTGCCTTCATCTTGCGCATCAGGCGCAAGTTTCAGACTTCTTCTAATGACCAGCCCCCCCCCCCCCCGCTCAATCATACACGTTTGCTCGTTTAAGATCAATTTAGGGTTCAGTGGCAAAAATTACACCCGCCCTATTTCCTGGATAAAAATGTTAAAAGGTGACAAGTTTACATGGAAATCGTTGTAAATCAATTGAATGTGATGTTATCTTAGAACTTCGTTGGTTCTTGCAGCAACTAACATACTGTTTTGGAGACTAACGGGATGTTGTTATCCTCGGGGTGAAAAAAAGGGAATTAAATCAAATCACCATATTTCCCTTTAGTTATCACATCTGACAAGCTGGCATGTTCTTATGATAAAAGTAAAATGTTTTGTTAGACTGTGTCCGATTTGACTATATGTATTCACTCTCACCCTCACATCCAACAATAAAACATGTGATGTTATCTTAGAACTTCGTTGGTTCTTGCAGCAACTAACATACTGTTTTGGAGACTAACGGGATGTTGTTACCCTCGGGGTGAAAAAAAAAATCAAATCACCATATATCCCTTTAGTTATCACATCTGACAAGCTGGCATGTTCTTATAATGTAAGCTTCAGGTCCGGTCATAAGAAAATATATCCCATAGTCACGCTATCAATGATAAAAGTAAAATGTTTTGGTAGACTGTGTCCGATTTGACTATATGTGTTTACTCTCACCCTCACATCCTACAATAAAACAGTCATGATTCAAACAGTAAAATATTAGAGAGATTAGACGTTGTCATTTATAGCATGACGTTTATTGAATCCCATCTCACCAGCTTCGGCAAGCAGCTTCCTCGTGATTCAGTCACACCGTATAGTTCTCAAAACTTCCTTATCCGCAAGCAGGTTGTGACCGTGGACGACCTAGAAACTTTGGTTAAACTCTGTCCTCATGCGGCGGTCACAACTCGCCGTACCTTCGACGTGCAACTCCCTACGATGGATTTCGTAGAAAATTCGTACAGCGGAGGTACCTTGCAGGTACAATGCATGTACGACGTACAGGAGGTTTTTACAATACCCTTAATACAGAAACAAAGGAATCGCAGAAGTTGACCCAGGACCTGTGCGTGCATTGTACATGCAACGCAGGCTACGTTGATGGCACGTGCCCCGTAGCCTACGACGAGTTGTGACCGCTGCATAATGCGGCGGTCACAACTCGCCGTACCTTCGACGTACAACTCCCTACGACGGATTCCGTAGAAAATTCGTACAGCGTTTGCACGATTTTCAGACATGCACGTCGATGGTACAACTCTTTGAAGATTATTCGACATGTCCAATAAATTGCGATTGGATTCTACGATCGCCTGCATGGCACGACGAAGGCACATCGCACGCACCTATAACGTGCCTGCATGGAAAGAGGTTGTAAGTCAATCTTGCGATTCTGGTAGGGGTTTGAGGTTCAAATCAACGCACGTTGAATGCACAATCATCGCACAGGGCAAGGTGCGTCGCAGTACAAAGTGAGCAAGATAGCTGCAAGACCTACAGTCGTCTTGCCTTCAACCGCGCGATTACAAGATGCTTGTAGTCTTATGCATCAGGCGCAAGTTTCAGACTTCTTCAATGACCAGCCCCCCCCCCCCCCGCTCAACATACACGTATGCTCGTTTTAAAGAATTTTAGGGTTCTTGCTGGGGTGAAAAATTCAAAAATATTGGATAACGGGTCTTTTAGCATTCCCTAATTTTTCTTTTAATTCGGGAATAAGGCCTAGTATTCAATCTTTCCGAAAACATGCAAATGGGGTTCGAATAATGTCCAACAAACTTCGATAGAGGGGTAATTTTGTGTTCTTCTCCAAAAGCGTGTCGTAGGGTGAATTTTGATGCCTTCCTTTTCCAAAAGCATGTGATAGGAGCATCCGGAAACGATTATGCATCGTGTACATTGGTGGCAATCCGGGGGCCGGAGGGCATCGTTTCCCCCCCCCCCCCTAGATTTTGAGAGCTTATAGCATTTTTGCATATAGTGATCAGGTAGTGAAGACAGTACAGAGGCAAAATGTATGTAAAATACTAAGCTAATAATATGAATATATGTTAGGCCTATAAAGGCTTTTAATTTTCTTTGTTTTCTTTGTTGTTTTGTTTTTGTTGTTTTTTTTGTATTGAGATAATCCGAATTGCAGATTTTTGTTTCAATAAATTGATTTGATTTGATTTGATTTATAAGGCAGAACTTTGGAATTTGGATATACAAATACATAATTATGTATGTAGGCCATAATTGGGACTCTTTTTTTCCGTTTGAGTGTATTATTAACTCCCTTCTGGTGTTTCCGCCGCCACACCCCCCCCCCCAGTCGTAACATGAAGACCGCGCCGTTGAACGTGTATATATGTTCACCTCTAGTCAAGGGGTATATATTGGACGAACTGGTTGCAGCAGCATTAATATTGGCCGTGGATACGAAGAAAAGGTTTCCCTCCAGAAGAATGCTTACAACATTAGTCCAAGTGGAGATTAATATTCTCATATTGAATTTTATAATCAGATTAGCTCACCGAACCGGGAATGTTGTCAGAAAGAACATCACAAATTAATTGCAATAAATATAAGAATATAGATATATTGACTGCTTTGAGGGACATGGTCGTTTCTAGATCCTCTCAAGGAATCTCCGCATCTGCTATAAACCCAAGACCTCAGGTCGCGGGTTATGGCAGATTCGGAGATTCCCGAGAGCAGTCTAGAAACGACATGTCCCGAAAATAAAGCAGTCAATATATATTTTTAATGCCGAATCTAAAACAACAACAGGGTCTAAATTTTGACCTAGAACAAATCTAAGTGAAGTCTACGTCCAATCTTAGATTCTAAAATAGGCCTAACGTTAGATCTAGACTAGCCTAGAGTCATGAAAGTTTAAGTAAGTTTGACCTCTGGCTCTGCAGGCCACAATGCATGCTACCACACGCACAGGCAACACATTTGCATTCTACTTACAACTAACTGCAAACTGCAAAAAGGAAGCACCCTCCAGATAAACCTCTAAATCGCTTGTTTAGATCAACATCGTCATCGCGAATTCAGCTAACGCTCAACTAGAAATCTTGGGAATCCGTTTCAGCCGACGAAAGAATTTGTCTACGCCTGCGCGCACGCGTCGTTGACGCACAAGCAGCGCTGAGTTGTCTAATTATCGACCAAACGTCGCCGCAAATTATGGTATTAAATATAAAGCGCATTGCGCAGCAGCTTAGGGCACGTAAACAAATGGGAGTCGCACTATGCCGATGGGCAGAAAAGTACTGTAAAAATGTTCTATTGACCGGTAAAACCGGAAAAATGTCTATGGCGGCCATAGTTTCAGACTTATGCGCACTTTCAACATCAGAAAGCGAGTATTAAGATTACTTACTAAACATGTAGTATATAAAACAATTATTGCCACCCCAGTTTATTTAATCGTTTGTTTCATCGAAGTTCATATCTTTCAGAAGGCCCCTCTGACAGGCACACGACAGGAATGTATCCAATTACACGAAGGCGGTTTTATTTTCACTACAACAAAGATATAAAAGTATATACTGGTCCTTAAACAGTATTTAGTGAAAGATATACAATGTTATTTGCTGCGGTATGGATTTATCAATATTATTATTATTGTTTATTAATTTATTTTTGTTGCAGTCGATATCAAAATATGACTTTTGCACAAAATAATGGCAATCAATCATTGTGAAATGCCCTGGGTGAAACCATCTGAACTTTTTTAAAAAGAAAAGTTCATTGAGGTAGTTCCCTAGCTGTGACATCTCTAGTTAGGGGTCAGGGTATCTTAATAAAAAAAAAATAGTCGCCAAAAGCAGGGTATTGTTTTGTCATGCAGCAACTTAATGCTTGCGATTGTAGTGAATTTCTTTGCAAATTGTAACCATGTATGATGTTAACAAACTTTTAGAAGCTCTCTAACTAAACCCTTGTAATGTAGCATGAGCTGTAATCTGGACAAGTATCTATATTATTATCATGAAAAAAATAGAATGAAGGGCTGAGGAACGTTTTCGTAAGTATGTGGTCATTTTCAGATCTAATGCCGTGAGGCGGGGGTGACCCTTTAAGAGCCCCTAAAAGAAGTTTCCCGCTTTACAAAATGTTTTACGACCTATTGCATAATTATAGTCACTTCAATTATCTTGCATTTCAAACTTAACATAGTCCTTAGGCCTACATGTGACGGTTAATTTTTGGGAGTTGGAATATTGAGATATGAAAGGACTGAGTAATACGAAAATGTTGCAAATAATGATAAAGATGGCTAGAAACTCACTAGAATCAAAGCTATAATTTAATATTAATTATACATGATTGTATAGACGGAGAGAGAGAGAGAGAAATAAAATACTATACATGGGCCGCGGAGCCTGGGGGGGGGGGGGGGGGGGGGCTTTAGCCCCCACTCCTTTTCAGCAAACGTGTACAAAAACGTAAAATGGCCATATTATTTTTAGCCTATTCAGCCCCCCTCCGCCCTAATATCACCTCGGCCCTTCCACTTTCAAAAATGCTCCGCGGCCCCTGCCATAAACATTTTTTGCAATTGATAGGTGCAGATTCAATATCTAGACGCTCCCATCATGAATATATATGTGATGCGTCACGTCGAAAGGAGAGACTAATCGCGATTTTTGAAATCCATTTTATTTGATATTATTGAACTCTTGTTATTTTCATTTGCCCACTTGAATTTGACTCATGATACGAGGCCCCGATCGGGAGAAGTAAAGGCAAGTATCTGAACACTTCGAGAGTGGGTAATATTAAGCCTCTGAACGCGAAGGTGAATGTGTCTAGCTAAAGTAATGATCTGAGTAACCTTATAAATCATAAGAACAAGACGTCTAGTCGAAGTTTGACTTCCGTGACTCGACCAGAAAAATAAGCACCAGTTTTGTCAACCGCTCTACTCACCGAAATGCCCTACGCAAACAGTACTACTTTTATCAAAGGTGAAACGATTGGACCAATGAGGAGGCTGCTATTCAGTATATACAAGAGAACAATACTTCGTCCGTCACGCATGATCAGGAGCAAACGCAGCAATATACGATTTGTCTAATAACATTCAACTCTTCTCAAAAAAGAAACTAAATTTGGTTAGTTGTTTTATATTTTCGTCAAGAATAAAAACGTCATGTTCTCTTCTAATTGTTTAAGAAAAAGTCCGCTCTTTTAAGAAAAGTGTTTACCAATCCTGGCGCTAAATTAGTTAGAAACAAAACTATTTAAAACCTTTTGGGGGTTTTATTCCGATGTTTGCGTGCGTTCTTTGATGTCAATCGCGTATACTCTAACTCATTTAAAGCGAGTCATTTTGATCTGAACTCTGTTGGAAATTTCGAAACATAATAATGGTCTATAAACTAATTATTCTTGTACAGGGGTTTATGCATTTGTTTATATTTCTTTGAATAAGTATATGATAGAGATAAAGCCTCCAAAAATGTTTTAACTTGAGAAATATTTCCGCCTCACGAAATGTATTCTAGAATTTCTCTGATCACGTTTTATATGAGTGGCTAGGTTAGCTTAAGACAATGAAAATAAAAAGTAAATGATTTGCTCGATCTCGTCTTTTATTGATCAACCTGTTACCAGTAATAAGAAGATATTAATAATTTTTAGAAAATGAATTATTTTAAAGTAAATCGTATTTGTTTCGTCGTGTTATAGTAACGCTACTTTCTTAACACGTTACTTTGTAAAATAAACTGCAGAAGACTTTAAAACTAATACTTGTTCAGAAGTATTATCACGTCACCTCTTTTTGTATGCTATATATGTTTTCCCTGATGGAACCAATTTGTTAATAGGGAGGTTTAATTTCCCATCAGGACAACAGATATCGCGGCCCTTAAATATAAATGCTGAAATATACACATTCATTGGATCCAGATAGCTAATGTCAAGCAATAAGTAGCTTTTCCCCATATTACCCCCCCCCCCCCTCTCCCACCCGATTGTTAGATTGACATTCGTTTTGCGTGCTCCGCTATCCGGATGAAACAGCTTTATTCACAGCAGAAGTGTGGCATCGCACGGCAAAATTTCTAGAGTGCAGCTAAAGACCAGTTTAGTTCGCTATTCGTCTTCACAACAAAACGAAACAAAAATCAGTTGAAATACCACACATCACAGTAGACAAAGCCATGCGTTGCTAAGGGCGGAGCTCATAAACGGAGAGGGGAAATGAGCGTGGACGTTCGCTTGTATGTCCGGAAATAAAAATAAATTATGACCGAAAAAAATACACTCGCCGAAAAACTGCTTTTTTACCACTTTCCGTTACCATTTCACTCATTTTTTACAGAGCAAAATGAGAAGATACATGGTAGAACCAAGAAAAATAACTAGAGAAAATTTACCATCAAATTTGACTATATTTCTTTATAAGTTTGTCGATTTACTCGGATCTTTGATCTGCGACTTCTCTCTCATTTCGACAAGACGTATCACATATATATATACTAATCATGAATATGCATGCCAAAACAAAAGAGAAATTTACTGTTGCCACGTGCGCCCATCGTGCCATCACACGCACATTGCATGCACAACGGTTGCACAGAGCCTGCACCTTTTCCGTACGATTTTTCGTGCAAGTGACGTCATCAATTTTGAAAAGAAATTGCAAGACGAACGTACGTGCAGGTACAAACGACGTACTTAGCAGGCACAATGGAGGTACCTGTCCTGCAACCAATATTAAACCCGTAGGAATCGCAGAAATTGGCCTGCGTGCGACGTAGGCTACAGGGCACGTACGTGCCCCGCAGCCTACGGCGAGTTGTGACCGCCGCATAAATAATGTTCTGAAGCATTTCCCTGTCCGAGCTTGTACATTGGAGACGCAAGTTTACTCTATATAAACAATATTTAACTTTTAAACAATCCAGTTAAAAGAATTATAATTTATAAACAAGACTCCAAACTGACTTTAAAAAAGGCTAAGCTAGTTCATAAAGCCTTCGACCAATCAGATTGAAGAGATTTATAGTAAGCATGTTACGGGAACAATGTATTACCTAGTTTGTATGGTCATCCGCCAATCAGATAGAAGGAAAATAAACTATATAGCTTTTGAGCATGCAGATTTGGAAATATAAGCTTGTTTGATAAAAGTCTCAACAAATCACATTAAAGAGTATGAGCTAGTATATACATGCATAACTCTTAACCAATCAGGTTGAAAAATCTGAACTAATATTATATAATATGAAGTCACCCACTAATCAGATTGCAGTTTTTTAGTCTACACATGATTAATCGCTTTCAACCAATCAAAGCGAAGAAGCTAAGCTCGAAACAAAGCTTTTAATCTATCAGAATGAGTAAAGCAAGCAAGTTTATAAAGATTTCAACTAATCAGTTCATAGAGCATTTCACCATCCATATTGGAATATCACACATAAATTGTAGTGACTAGCTGTCTCAAAACATTTGGATGCATGTGTAAGGATTATAATTCAATTAGTCTCGTGAACCAGCAGAAATCGACCTTTTTTATCCCGTCGAACGAAGTTCACTATGGTACTATCCTAACTATGAAACGGAATTTATCGTTCGCAGGAAAAACAACATTTTACTCCTCCAAATGTTGACTGAATTTGGTTATTTTTTATTCATTTATTAATTTGTGTGTATGTGTGTGGTACTATCCTGACTGTGTAACGGAATTTACCGTTCGTATATAATTTGTGGATTCTCTGTCATCTCGGGCCCATATTAATTCTGATGCTTTGACTGAAAACAATAGGTGAAGATTTTTCCTTTTTTTTTCACGTGCCTTTAGAAACTGATTGAAATTGAAATGCTTCTTTTTCTTCAGGGGTTGACTACGTTTGATTTTGTTATTATTATTATTTAATTATTTATGTGTCATTTTTTTTTTTTTGGTCTTAATAGTTCCCCCTTTTTTATGGGGTCTCTATAAGAACTTGATTACGCATGAAATGCACTCTGAGTTCTAACTTAGAATTATTTTATTTTGTTTATTTATATTTCATTTTTGTTTTTGGGTGTTTCATTTGGTAGAACATTATAAATAATACAAACAACTGTCACTCACTACGTTAATTATTTATGCTAACGTATGCAAATCTATTTATAAATCACCAAAAACGTTCCTTTGCCTTTATTTTGTTGATCGTTTATGATTTTTATATATTCTGTTTAGATATGAATTTGTGTTGGTGTTCATTAAGGAGAACTCTATGAGGTACCTTGAATTTCAACTCACCTTTTCGCATCTATTCATGTTAGAAAAAAAACATATTATGCTACTTTATGCAAGTATACTCAAATTTCAGGTTGGGGGCATACGCATCGCACTCATCACTTGTTCTATCTATCATATTTTTTTATTTCCCTCGATCAAGGTCGGTATCATCCAAGTAACTGTATAGCCCGGCAGTTTGTCTGGGACATTTTGAAATAGGCTGGTTGGTTTTCTTAGCTGAAATGATCATTTCCCAAGACACTAAGCGGATTACTAAAATACTAAGAAAAGGGGGTAGGTTTTAGATAGAAACAGAAAAGAGGAAATGAGCCTTCAGATTTGAAATTTATAACGATATCGACAATCTGACTAGACTGGCACTCTAGGCGCACCACTATACTAAATCAACACTGCATGCGACAACTGACCCCTAGGACAATGACCATGATATCTTCACCTTCTGTCCATGGACTTGATGGACAACTATACTCCTATAAGTTACATGTATCTAAACACAACACAAAAAGTAAGTTTCCCCTATTTCAGATACCAATAATTTTTTAACCAGGTGAAATTTAAAAAATCTAGTTATATGTCCGTGAAGGTAATTTCATTAGCTACCGTATGCCCATTTTTTAAAGGAATCATCATCATGTCATGCTTTAGTGAGTAATGGTTGAATGCTAAAATGTAATTTTTTGAAGTTCACAAACCGATTATCACAACTTTGAATAAATGATTTCGGAACAATATTCACAATTTCTACATCACACTTGTCAAAAAAGATGCCACATGTGTGTCCTAATATTTAATGAGTTCAAGATCAAATTTCACGGTCGAGTGAGCAATTTAATTGGTTAAAATTCCAGAAACTACCGTTTTTGTGAATTGTCCATGGTATACTCAATTAAAATATAATTGAATTCCTGTTTTGGAAGTGTATTTCGATTTTTGCTATAATTCACTTTTGAATGAACCCATAAAACACTGAACCAAACAAAGGCCATTTCTAAATTATGATCAGGTATTGCAGTAATTTTATGCACTAAAAATCATCTCAATTACATTTTTTTTTGGGTTATGTTTATAAACTTTGGACATGTTCAATGATCCTATGGCACTTATTTAACAATTCATGCTTCAGTGAGCGCGTGAGACTAGAAAGGCTATTTTTTCATGTATGTAATAAAATTTAAAATTTTACTTTGATTGAACCGCACGATTGTTTTGGAGAGTACATTTGATTTTATTTCACAAAAATCCCGATGTTTTACGCCTCAGTGGGCACAAAATGCAAGAAAATCTTGCAAATGAGAAGAAAGTTTAGCGCTCCGTCACGGTTCAGTGACTTATGAAATACGTAATTTGGCATTCGCTCATATTAGTTAGAGATCAGAAGAAGCTATGTGCGAAGTTTCATGAAAAAACTCGCAGTCAAATTGACAAAAATTAACAATGAAAATATGCCAAATTTCACTTTTTGTTTAACATGTTAAACATTATACATAAGTCAATGGAAGAGGAAATCAATACCTGTTCATTCTACCATGAGTTATTCCATGAAACTTAATACACAGCTTCAGTTGGTCACCAACTAACATGATCTCCGATTTAAATCGCAGATCTGGTAAGTTACTGAACGGTGACGGAGTCCTAAACTTTCTTCTCATTTGCATGATTGTCTTGTATCTTGTGCCCACTGAGGCGTGAAACATCGGGATTTTTGTTAAAATTAAAATCAGATGTACCCCCCCCAAAAAAAAAAAAAAACAACAAACAAAACAAACAAACAAACAAACAAACAAAAACGATCGTGCTGTTTAATCAAAGTAAAAATTTGAATTTTGTTCCATACAGGAAAAAATAGCTTTTCTAGTCTCACGTGCTCTCTGAAGCTTGGATTTTTAAATAAGTGCCATAGGTCATTGACACATGAACAGCCTATCATTTCAAAATGACAAATCTTTGTTCATTTTTACTCAAAATTTCGCCAAATTGTTTCTTTAATTTCTGTCGCAATTACCACTGAGTCGAGTAGTAGCATGCCACTCTCCCCACTCACTACAAGATCACTCTACAACATATTAAAAGCATGAGATATACGAAAGATTCATTTGTAAACTTTTATATATTCGTGAAGTTTAAATACCAATACAAAAATACATATGTATATACAAATCAAACAAATGGACACAAGGATTAATCATACTTCATTTACACCTAACACTGGAAGATTAATTATACTATAACCCAACACAAAGATTATAATACTTCAATTTGCCCCAGACGGAAGATTAACTAGACTTTAACCTAATACAAGGTTAAATGAATCTTTATCTACGTGGGCGTACTGGAAGATTAATTATACTATAACCTAACACAAAGATTAATAATACTTCATTTACACCCAAGACTGGAAGAATACATGTCATGTCCAAAGGTTATAAATATAACCCCCAAAAAGTAATTGAGATGATTTTTAGTGCATACAATTACTGCAATACCTGATCATAATTTAAAAATGGCATATTTTTGGTTGCTTTATGGGTTCATTCAAACGTAAATTGTTAGCAAAAGTGGAAATACACTTTAAAAACAGGAATTTCATCATATTTGATCGAATATACCACGTAAAACTCATAAAAACGGCACTTTCTGCAATTTTAACCAAGTGCTCACTCAGCCGTGAAATTTGATCATGAACTCATGTTATATGTTAGGGCACACATCTGGTATCCTTTTTGACAAGTGTGATGTGGAAAATTTTGAATATTGTTCCGAAATCATTTATTCAAAGTTGTGATAATCGGCCTGTGAACTTTTGAACCAATAAAATTATCTACGCGGACATATAATTAGATTTTTTCAATTTCACCTGGTTAAAAAATTATTGATATCTGAAATAGGGGAAACTGACTTTTTGTGTTGTGTTTAGATCGTTGTGTGCATCGGAAGGTGACGTCATATCAAGGCGTTCAATCAGATTGGCTAGTTCCTCTTCTTCGCATGCCAGGCCATCAATTTCAAAGACGAAACTCAAAATTCTAATACTTCATCTTTATATATTTCATGATCAATTATGATGATGGAATGCATCAGTTAACAACAGCAAAGAGACAATTATGCATATTTATTGTAAATCTCCACTTATAGATATATATAATCTGGTTAAAACTTGAGCAGTGGTGTTTAAATAAGACAGGAATAAAGATTAAACTTACTAATCGAAATAAATTGTTTGGTCTGCGTGGAAATCATAACAGTGCCTTTAATTGTATACTAATTACTGTTGGAAAAGAGATTTTTTCAAGTAAATGTAAAAATCAGATACCATTGTTTGATAGAGTCATGTCGGCTGTTAAAACGTATTATTAAAAAGAGAAATATATAGCAAGGGTAAACCTGAGAGAAAAGAAATTTGAAAAGAAATGGAGTAATTTTACACAATGTTTCTAAATATTTTACACATGTTTTGTAATTTTATGCGGAAATTCGTACAAAGTCACTATGTATACGAATCTTGTTCTTGTAACGGAAAATTCCACGGGCAACGGGAGTAATTGTCAGTGAGATTAGTGACAGATATTTTTAACTTATGGTTTGCACGTTATTACGTTTGCTTGCGATGTCTGTGTAGTTTTTTCCCTTCATGTTTATATTTTGTACGCGACATTGTCATGGATGACGGTTTTTTTGAAAATAATCTTTAGTCGATATGCATAATTGATCTTGATTTGTATAATATTATGTTAAATTGTTTGTTTTCATGTTCAATAAAGGAACCCGGTGGAAGGGTAAAACAAATAATAATAATAAAAAAACCTCTCTCATGCAGAATATTGAAAAGTGTGGGTGACAGTAAACAGCCTTGTCTGACTCCAACATCAGTTCGGAACAAGCCTCCTATGCTGCCGTCTAATGAGACTACATTGGTTGCTTTGGCATACAACTTACTAGATGATGTTGGAACATAATGTTGTATCAATAGTAATTTGTTTGTGGGGGCTAAACGAAGCAGTATGCCAAACCTTGTCAATTAACGCCTCTTTGACGTCTATAAAGATGTGATGCCGACTATTTTAGTATTGTAGATCTTTCTCATTTGAGTCTCAATTTGAATATATGTCTCGTAGCCCTTTTTCCTGTTGTGGAACCTGCTTCCTATTCGGCAATGATAGTCTCCGCCTGTGGTTACCAGGATGAATGGTGAGAATGATGGTGCGATAGATTTTTACACTTCTCTAGGTTTCCCTTCTTCGGTTTCGGTAATCTTTTTGGACATTGTCAATGAAAGTGACCGTTCCCATGTCTGCCAGATCTTGTTGCTGATGATTTTGAGGGTGTCAATCTTGGCTTCTCCTCCATACTGGATCATTCAGCTGAAATGTTATCAACTCCCACTGATTTTGGAAGGGTTTTCACTGGCCGGCAAATTCATCCTGCTGAACCATAGATCTGCACTGTTAGAACGCGGTTAAAAAATTTCGCTGTTTAAAAAAATGTTGGTTTAAAATTTATACATTCTTGTTAAATATTTAAACATTGTTGTTTAAAACCGGAAAAGCGAGGTTTTGTAGCCTTAAAAAAGACCTGTTTAGAGATTAGAGTTTAGATATTAAACAGTTTTGTTTAAACAGGCCGAGGCAAATGTCACGTGATAGTCGTGAGCTAATGGCATCACTCGTTAGATATGGAAGGTAGATCGGCGCAACATTAAACTCGTATATGTACAGATGTGTTGGCTCAGTGCATAGAGCGTCTGCCTTATAATCGGAAGGTCGTGAGTTCGATACCCGGCCGCGTTAACCAAAAGTTGGAGCGTTTTATTTTTGGAGAGGAGCGTTAAACAATACTGTTGGTATTTTAAACAACCATTAAACAACAGGTTGTTTAAACTTTTAAACAACAAGGGAGTTAAAATTTTAAACGACCACCGGTTGTTTAATTTGTAAACAACGCTGTGCGATTCACCGGTTAACACGAAGTTGTTTAAAGTTGAATTAAGAAGGGGATGAATTTCCATTAAATTTGGTTCTACAGATAATACATAGCATATATAAGTTGTTCAAACAGATAGCATATCACAAAAATCCTCTGGCTTCTCAATATTCTGGTTTGATAGTTCATGAAATTAGCCTCCTGCCTGGGTGTGAAAGACTAGTGTACTCTAGTACACTCTGAGGGTGACGTCACGGCCGGGTATTGTGTATATCGTGCCTGGATGTTGAATACAGAATGACGCGCAGATAGAGTTAGATGATTTTACCAATTTTTTTCAAGGAAGTCAATTCAAATAATTAAGAATCATATGTACAAATCTTTGCTATCCCTATATAAACAATATAGTATGAATAACGATTTCCAAGTCTTAAATTGTGAATTATTATTGCAAACAATGAGTTATTTATTGATATTTTCACTATTTTATATATTTTTTAACTCCGAGTATACGATCGAGTTCTGTGAGGTGACGTACATTGTAGATCCGGTCACTCACACCGTGCACACGCAGCTTGAGCAGCTTGTTCCGTATACGTGTGTATTTTGTAGTTTTATTTGTGTGTGTTGCTTCGCTGTACACTATACTCTGCATTTCTGTGGCTTGCTTATGATGATTTCGTTATTCCTTGTTGACAAGTATTCAAGATCAAATGGGTGAAGTTTGGATCAAAATGACCTTTCTATGGCGAAGACATATAGTGAAAGATGATGAAGCAAACTCACAAAGAAATTGATAAACAATTCTACTTACTTACTTCGAGGCCTATACCGACTGATTTTCGTATAAATTGTAAGGCAAAACCGAATTCATGAGACGGTTTTATTTGCAAAGTGAAGCGCAAAAGCAACACTTAGCACATTATACATGAAGCTAGCTAGCCAGGCCAACCGCACCGGCGGCAAGCGCAGACCGATTCCGCTAGCGACTTGGTTTTTCAAGAGCCGGTCGCATCACACGCGGAAGAATATCTTACAATAACGCGAACGATTAGCGTCCGCTACGCGATTGACCGGTGAGCATATCTCGATCAAATTTCATATTATTTCTCTTGAAATTAATCTATAGGTCTATCGTATCATTAAGAGGACAGTTACATATTTTGGAGAATGAGTATGTTCATAAATCTACTTTTATAAGCATTTACGTTTCCCAAATCGATCAACTGCATACCACAACTAGCTGATATCCATACCGTAACACTATAATAGTCAGTATTAATTGTATTGACTTGTTTCGCCACGGCCCTCGTCTTAAAATGCTATACAAATAAGAATATTCTAGCAATTTAGAGGCATATTATTGACTGTATGACATAGCTTCATTTTTATTTCTGTTTTAAAATCATTCACATAAACTTAATAACGATAAAATAAAAGTTCTGACACGCAGGTAGATTCATATAAATGTGTCAGTGTGTACACACGGCATGCCTTGTGTTTACTTCGCCAAGACCGAATTCCCGTTTGTGACGTCGACGGAGAGAACACTGGTATTAGTACGCATCCCCGGGGAGCGAACTCGGAAAATATGGGTAGGGGTACATCGTTAAAATTCACTATTTTTAACTTATTTTGGGTGTTGAAACGCCACTGAGTATTTTTGGGGGGTTGTAAGGATGCTATTAATATAAATATCTCAATATTTGGGATCGTCTTCTTAATTCAACTTTAAGATTTTAAACAACTTATTAAATTTTTCCTAACAGTGTGCTTGTTGGTTGAAGGAGAACAGATGAGTACACATTTTCGGATCTTCTTTGTTAGTGAGATATTAGCCTGCGGCCCCCCCCCCCCTCATTCAGGCGGTTAACCATACACATAATCGTTCCCGATTTCTCTGGAAAAGGGATATATTTTAGGGGCTCATGTAGGGTAAAAAAAACGAAAAAATCATTGAAATAGGAGCCTTTTAGCATTTATTTTTCTCCGATCTATCTTTAATTAGATTTTCAAATTTTTCAAAAGTTTTCAATTTTTTTTAAAGGAAAAATCCTGAAATAGGATCCCGAATATGGTCCAAAAACCTGTGATTTTATTTTTTCATATCAATTAATCTTATTTCATTAAAATATGTTCTGTATTAGTTTTGTAAAATATATGTTTATTTGCATGTGTGGAAAATAGAAGTTGTAACTTTAAACTTCTATCTATGTGATATCTCTATCTTTACTAGATATCAATGTATGTATATAATGTGAAATAAAAGTAACATTGTCTAAAATAGTGGTCATGATGGTGAAAATATATATGATACGAAATGTTTGATTAACGACAGAAATTATTTTATTTTTGAATCCACATACGTGTCTGTGTTGGTGGCCTGAGATCCATTGTCAGTGGAATTAGCATCATGGGTCCTAGGGCTTATCGTTCTCTTTCTTATATTATTGAATATAAATCAAATCATCGAGACCAAAATGAATATTAGACGATGAGGGAAATGAGTCAGAGGAGATTTTCATTTTACCATTTATTCTGTAACTAATTTAAATAATCAAATTCAAAGCAAAATATGAGTAGGGTCCCATTTAGTATTTTTCCTTGCTCTTTTCATCCCCGATAGGGACGTGAAAATTGATGCATTTGATCGCTTTTTGTATGTATATTACCATACAAATTGCTTTATTTTATACTTCTGCCATGCATATGAGAATATTCCCAAACGATACCGGACGGAGTTTGGGGATTATACATTCTTTTACAGCACATAATACCTGTCGGTCAAATAATCAATTGGGTTTTTATTGTAATTTTTTTCTAAAAACAATTCTCCTTAGTGTGTTTTATTTTTGTGAAAAAATTAAGCATGGTTGTCAAACGGGGTTGCCACAAATCTTTTTTATTTGAAGGTGGCAAAGAATTTCATTTATCTATGTGTAGTAATTCAAATTCTTGAGGGCTTTTCTTTATTTATGCAGTAATGAGTCTATCTGGTCTGAGTGTTATGAGTTTAACTAAAGTGATAATTTCTAATTTTCATCCCGTATAACATAATGAGAGCATAGTTCACAACGGGTTTATTTATTTACATGTGTAAATATGTGGCAAAATCAGTTAAGAAAATATCGTTCATCGGGTTACGATTGATTTTAAACAATTTTGCTAGATTGGCATTATCCACAAACCAAAACATATATAGTCGTGCTTTATATAGCTCATTAAAACTTAATATCACCCTTTGGACGTTGGATAACGTCGTAGTGAATCCAAAATTTCTTTTTTCTGGGGATGAGCCAATATTTACCAGCTCCCGAGTGATTCTAATAACACGTCTGACATACAGTCACAGAAACACACGCGGATATGTAGAGCTTAGCAAGCTTGTGCAAACTATTTTGAAAGAGAAAGAGAGGCAGCCCCTAATCCGGGATATGGCTTTTTATATTTTGGCAAGTTCTCAGATTATATTTTGGATGGCCTCTGAAGTTTTAGATGTTACTTGGCATTACTTCATAGCGATAAGTTGAAACCTAACAACGTTTCGGATATAACATGGATTTACACATTTTTCTTCCCGCAATATTAATAAGCTTCAAAAACTCAGACTTTACCATTTTGGTTGGCTTACGTGTGGTTTCTGTTTTTGTAATCATGAAAATTATGGCATGATGACGTCTTTATTCCTTGACCTTTTTATACTTAAAGATTGAAAATGGAAATTGCGGGTACATGTGAGTTACTTAGCATTCAAAGCTTATATCATAGCAATTATCGAAATTTTGTAGCGGTCATTGACCTGTGTTGAAGAGAAAAGTGAAGATCTGTAGTTGTTGCTGGCTGCAATTAGACTCAAACCTTATTTGACGGAGGGCTTTGTTGGACTGTGACACTTCAATTTGGTGATCTCCATATCTTCGAGTGATTTAATCCTTACCTGGATTCGATTATATACACACGAACTATCAAAGAGTTGTAATAAGAAATAGTAATTTTAATTTATTCGTGTAAGGTGCACCGGTGACGAAATGCGTGTGTGTGTGTGTGTGTGTGTTGTGTGGGAGGGGGCGGGAGCGTTTGGGATTGTGATTGTTTGTGGGGAAAGTGAGGTAAGATGAGCAACTTTCTACATTTTGGCTCCTATTAAAATAGCTAGTATTAGAGTTAGTTATTGCTTTATTATAAATATAAATAAAATCTAAACCAATTTATCTATTACCCAGCTATTCAGCTGTGAAGCAAGTTATTTTGTATTTGTCAAGTTTTCCTCCCAAACAGAAAGTTGTCAAGTGGATTAACTACCCCAGTCATCATAAGTTGATCATATTCTTATCGTTTAGTAATAAGATTTCCAGAACTTCAAACGTATTTTTGTTTAATGTAAATATATTTTCATGATGTACACTGTTGCCCATAAAGGTTGGATATTGTTTTGAGTACTCCAGCAACATCATTTTGCTCCAGCTATAATTTCTTGAAGTTGTTTGTCCCCGCTTCCACTTATTGGGAACCTGGCCATATCTTGGACGTTCCCCCAATTATTCCCGGGGCAAGAAATATCAAATAACTTTGTCAGCCCCCACAATGCCCATTTTCGCTTTTTTTTTGTGGTCATTTTGGGGCTCCTTTTTATTTACCCGGCTGACCAAGGCCCCCTCACTCCTACCCCCATGAAACGCTTCTGAATTGTAGGGTTGTTATAGTTCTTTACGCTAAATTAAGTTTTAAGGTTATAAAGGATTTCGTCTCTTGTCTAGGGGAAGGGAGAAAGTCTATTTCGATGAGGGGCAAAAATTGATTTTATTCATTTTACAAACATGGAAATTTCTATCATCCTAAAAATGTATTTGTAGAATCTCCGCCAAAAATAAATCATATGAAAAATAAAATACAGTTACCATTTACAAATGTCAATTAAGGCCTAAAACGCTAAATTAAGTTTTAAGGTTAAAGGATTTCGTCTCTTGTCTAGGGGAAGGGAGAAGTCTATTTCGATAGGGGCTAAAAATTGATTTTATTCACTTTTACAACATGGAAATTTCTATCATCCTAAAAATGTATTGTAGAATCTCCGCCAAAAATAAATCATAATGAAAAATAAAATACAGTTACCATTTACAACCTTGTCAATAAGGCTAAAACAAATTTTTGGGGAAAATATAATAATCAAGGGTTTATGGTTGTTTTTTATTTCCTTTGTTTTTACCATAAAGTAAGGATAGAATATTTCAATTTTTCACCAATCTCACTTTTTACTTCAACCCCTCCCCTAGACAAGAGACAAAAGCATATAACTTTAAAACTTAATTTAACGTAAAGAACAATATTAACCCTACACTTTAAACGCGTTTTGCGGGGTTAAGATTAAGGGGGCCTTGGTCAGCCGGGTAAACAAAAAGGGGCCCAAAAATGACCAAACAATTGCAAAAATGGGCATTGTGGGTGCTGACAACCCTGTTTTATTTTTCATTCCCCGGGATTGGTTGGGGGAACAACCAGGATATAGCCAAGGTCCCGAAAAATGAACGCGAGGACAATTAATTTCATGAAATTACAGCCGCAGCAAACAGATGTTGATGGATCACGAAAAAATATCCAACCTTTTTTTTTTACCAACAGTGTATATATACTTTGTTCAAATTTATACTGTGTTTGTATGTTATGCATTGCATTATGTTAAATGTTATTGTTCAAATGTTTATGCAAATAAAATGCCCTATCGGAGGGGAAAAAAATAATAATTATCATATGCTGTGGTAAGTTGATCCTATAATAAATGCATGTATTATCTGCAAATATGATATATATAAATGTAATTGTTGAATAAATATGTATTCAAATTAATGAATAACCTTTTCATTTCTTCTTGACTAAAACTAAAAACCAAAGAAAACTTACCAAAGAACATTTTTAAAAAAATGGAATTTCTAAATTAGGATTTATGGGTTATAGCACTTCTGAACTTCTCCCAACGAAAAACCATATCCTACATTATACCCGCCACTTTTAGAACTTGATATATTGTATATTCACTTTTTTTTCTTTAATGTTCAATGAAGCTCAAAGGTTTTACACATTAAACCTTTATAATATTATATCGGCCATTAATAATAATAAATCTTTATAGATCCCAAGTGGGTTATAAAAATGGGAAAATGTCAAAAAATATGTAAATTGACAAAAATTTCTACCCTTCCTTAGCTCATGTCTTGTTATTTTTCTCGGTGATTTGAATAGATCATGTCCTTAATGTTCTGACGTTTCCTAGTAAAAGGGGCGGCTCATATTACCCTTAGGCTCAGTCAACTTAGCTCATGTAAAATGCGATTCTTCTGTTGATCCTTGCATTCTATTTTATTTATAAAAAAAAATCAATTTAGAAACCATTCATAAGCCATTTAACCGAGACCATTAGAAATGGTCATATCTTAACTCGTTGCATTTTATAAACTTTTATTGCATCACCTGGTGCACAAGTAAGGACTTACCGATTGTGTATTTTGACGAATGTCTAATTCATGTGTCTTCACAGCAGTTCACAAAATCTTGTTCCTTTCTAAAAGAAAACAACAACAACAAAACAAAACAAAACAAACAAACAAACACAAACAGAGCAAAGCAAAACAAAAACAAAATATTTTAATAAATTAAGCTTTTCTCATCTACCTTGACTGTTTGCCGAGTGTCAGTCACTTGTATTTTGTATTTGATAAATAGCTGGTTTATTTATTCAATTCGCAGATATTAGTTCATGCTCGTGAGTGTTTATTCTGTAAATTCCTTTCTTATGATTCCTCTAAAGAAATGAAATTAAATCTTTGTTATAAAAAGCGTTTTCCCTCCCCTACTCTGGCAAAACGTGCTATAACATGCAGAATAATGATACGCCCGTTAATTTGATAAATTGCCATAATTGTTGACATTTTATTCGCAATGAGGGGAATTAGCCTATCCTTTTTCTATTCCCTGTATCGTTCTATTTACCCAAGAACCTTTTATGATACTCTTAATTTAAACTCCAATCTCTGACAATCCATCACACTTGGTAAATACCTAAACTTTTATTTCTTACATGCTCTCCATGTGGACTCTCTTTATATTATCCGTCAGGGCTAATTCAATGACAAGGTAGGCCAATATTTACACGAGATAAACACTATACTATACTTAAAGATTTAACAGATTACAGAACTTTAGTCGAAGATTGTGTAAAAGGCTCTTAATTTTGGCCTTTTAAGACTGATCGAAGAGTCTTCGAACAAGAAAGCACTTAATTCATTTTTTTCCCCGCTTTCCTATACACCACCAATTATGTTAGAGTGACAAACCATTTGAGTCACATAAAGTCACTTAAACAGATTAAACTGAGCAAGGCGTTCTATATGTCGGAAACTCTATGAGCATATCTCTTTAATGCCAACCTTGAGCTTTGTTAATGGAACTGACAACCTTTTGGCTAAAGGGAGATATTCGATTTCGTATTTCGTGTGTCATTCATTAGTTTTAAATATCATAAAATATACACAAGATTAGTAAATCTTACTGGATAGGATTTTGTGCACACACATACAAGCATGTCAAAACGTTTTTTCTTTGCTCCTTAATACGCTTTTATATGTAATTTATCATAATCATAATCTCTTATTTATCTATCTTTTATTCACATTTTGTTTTAGTTATCTTAATGGTTAGATTTCGTCATTACCAAAATGTAATCTTAATTTGAGTTCGATGCATTTAGATGGGTGTGAATTAAAAAAAAATATCAAAGTCTGACATTCTTGATAATAAATTATTACGTGTCAGACTATCACTTAAAAGAAACGCAAAATGTTTAATATGATTTCAAAAAATGAGAATTAGGCTTATATGAAAAAGGGTGTGTTCAACTTCATCATTATTATACATCATATTTATTCGGAATCAAGCCATACGGGGAGTATTTGCCGTTCATTTGAAATATAATCATTATTGATACATTCTACAGGTGTTTTTTTTTTCATAGACGGCTCAGCCTTCAAAAAAGGTCAAAATAGATGATAAATGTCAAAATGAAACCATTAATGTCAAAATGAAACCATTAAATTAAAATATTAAAATAATTGAAAACTATGAAAAGAAATTAACAACGGTTGAAACTTAAAGCTTTCTCGGAGTAAGATCAAATGAAAATGGAAGCAATGCAGTTGATGAATCACTATGAAACTCGAAAAAGTTTTTCGCTGTTACCTGTTTTTGCGCACATTCACAAGAAATTTTGTCTGCGGTTTCGTGGACGTTTAGCTATTTGTTTTCATCTTTAGAACTATATTACGTTTGGGCTAAAAACCAGAGTGTGCTACACCTGCATCAGAATGTAACATGAATGAATATGAATATTTCAGAATTGAATGCTCCAATGCTCCAAATTTTATTGTCCGAAACAAAGATGACCGGATATTTGTTTTGCCCTTTTCTCGTGAGCCCGGCAGCCACTGAGCAGCGCCAGAAGGACGTTGCTCTTTCCCCCTTTTGTTGAACGCCAAACAGGGAAGCAGCAACTACCATTTTTTAACGTATTTTGGTATGACGCGGCCGGGGATCGAACCCATGACCTCCCGATTCTGAGGCAGACGCTCTATCCACTGAGTCAACACATCGGTTGATACTAAGTTAGTTACAGATGTGATTAGTTATGTGAGGGTAGTCTTATTTTATTAAATATTTCCCCCTTTATTTCTTGCAAGTAGCCTTGACCGCTTGTTGATAGTCTGGGTGAGCTTGTTTTTGTTTTTATTTTTTATTGTTCCGTTATTAGTCCTCTGCCGATTGTAAAAGTATTCATCAATGAACTGGCTGAAATTACTCTGCAATATTTTCTTCGTGCTATCCGTCCTTTTCCAACGTCATGCCCTCATAAATGAAGCTTTATTTTTAATTATTAAATAAAATTTGTATTACTTACTAATGAGAAATCTCAAAATCATACACACATTCAGATTATTCAAATCTCTTAAATCATTATTCTATTATTGATTAGTATGTACAATAATAATTTTAGGCAACAATAAATGTAATAGTTTAAGTTGTATGAAATAAGATGTCTTATTCATTCAATTGATTTAGTTTAAATATCGTTTTCACATATTATTTATCACGAACAAAAACAAACAAACAATAATTTACTAGTATACCGTAATATATTTACGGAACATGTATTTTAAACGTTATCATGGCTATGTTTGCATAGGAGGGCCGCAACATACCTGACAAGCAGAGTGCTTTAGAATTGCAATATGACTTGCATTAAAAGTTAAGAGGAAGGATTGTGGTTTCCTTTACATAATACACAAGTAGTATCACCTTTTGATTCTTACCAGGTTATGGAATCGAATCATGCAGAATACCTATAGCTAAGAAATAATTGGAAATAATACAAATAATAATTGGGAACAGGTTTAAAGTGGTGTTTCGTTCCTATTTCTGTACAAAATCCGTTGACCTTGATTATTTTTTAAGCTTTAGACATAAAAAAGTAATTTAAAAAAATGGTATTGAGGAAAAACTCTTCATCCAAGATGGCGTTCATAGCGGCCGCCGTTTTGCTGAAATTGGTATTTTCTTACATTTGATGCAAACATCTGACAGCAGTCAGGTTAAATGCCCTCAAACTCTCCCTTCGTTCAAAGAACTGTTAAATTAACTTTGATGTCATTTGGACAGTTGACATGTTTACCCAATACGTGCATTCCATACTGATTTTATTTTTGTCATTTGGCAATGGAGTAAACATAAGGGGCAAACATTAACCTACATCTCAATTAAATACCTCAAATCACAACTCGAGATCAAAGTGAGAACTAAAATGTTTTATTTCAGGATTTTCCTGAGGGCACAAATACACACACACCCACCCACATACACACACACACACACACACACATACACACAATGCACACGTAAGGCGTGACAGACACAAATACACACATACCCACCCACATACACACACACCCACATACACACACACAATGCACAGCGGTGAATCTGCGATTTCGAAATAGGGATGAGATCCAGCCTATCGAAAGAGCCACGCAAACTGACTTAAATCGTGATACCTTATACAATAGTATACTGCTCTTACGAAGGAAGTTTTTCATCTTTTGGTATTGTAAATATATTGTTCCTGCTGAATTCAAGATACAGAGCCTTTTTATAAACCACCCTTAGATGCTGAACATGTTACCCTGTGTAAATATGTGAAATATATATATATATATAATAAAAATAAGTTGATATGTATTTTGGTATAATCAATGTTAACTATAAAAAAAAATGGAGTTCACTCTTTAAGTAAAAAATTTCTAATTATTATTCTTTACTTGCAGCTACAATGTACATGTAATACAATAGCTGAATTGGCAATAAAAATTTCATAAAATCTACTTTTTGTACATTAGGTCTAGAGACATTAAAAATATAATCTCTTTCTGTATATAATTTTTAATAATGATAATAATACTACTACTACTACTAATAATAATAATAATAAAAATAATAATAATAATAATAATAATAATAATAATAATGATAATAACGGTTTCTTATAAAGCGCTTTACCTGTTAAGACCACGCGCTTCCAAAATATATTACCCCGGTCATTGATTTCATTTTACAATATTTTTACTTCCATTTACTAGTCTGTTGTTTCCACCTCTTTGTGTCTTTCTTTGGTATCTCATTTAATTTCTTTTATTTTAATCTACTTCTTTAATTTCAAATTTGTGTATGTTTTTTTTTTGTCTTTCTGTACTACACCTTCTCTTCGCTCCTATTTACATTTTGCCATTAGTTTTTTTTTTATTATTCATGTTCCCTTTTTATCTTTGCCAATGATTCTGTTTTCTCCCTTTACGATGTCTTTACTTTAATTAATTTCATAATTGCTCTCTTCTTTTAATTCGAAGTATCAACAAAAAAAAATAAGAAAGACAGAAAAAGTGTTTAAACTTTGCAGCAGGCGCCAGACGCTTTTCTCCGAAAAATGACACTATTGTTGAGAAATTGTGTGAGTATTAGGTTCACATTAGAAAAATATAACGTCTGGAACCCGGCAGAATCAACAATGATTTCATTTCACCTTCTTACTCCTAGTTTGTTGATAGTGGCGTGCTTATGCATTCCGGTAAGAATGTCAAAATAATATCGATAGATGATTTATCCGTGTAATAAATAAAAGTGATGGGCTGACAAATATTTCCGGCTTTGACACTAGAGATTGTGTACTATACTTTATTTTAGTACAATGACTTTGAGATTCCTTGGAAAAGCCAGAGGCATTAATATATGTCACTCAATTACTGCACACACACACACACACACACACTCACACACACACACACACACACACACACATATATATATATATATATATATATATATATATATACCGGGTGAGTCAAAAAAAACTTTACACCTAGAAAAATGTTTAATAAAAAGAAAATCAATTTATAAACCCTAAATTATTTTACATATTCTAAAAGAGTAACTCCTCCCGCATCTCCTGGTACCATTTTTGTGTGGTATGTCTTTACGCTTGGATGAACATGACGCATTGTTTGTGAACATGCAAATTTCGAATTGTGCCAGTGTGGGGATGAATTTGAAACAACAAAAGCTGACAAAAATGCAACTCCATCATGAATAAAATAGCATAACTTTTTAACGAAAGTGTCTCCCGCTTAATAACTTGGCAGGGGTGTTGTTACACATATTGACTACATTTTGTATGAAAATGAGATAAATCTGTATTGTCAGGCATGAGTGAGCACACGTTAAAGACAAAATAATCTCTTTTGAAAAGTAGGCCTTTTTAGGTCTGTCAGTGGCAATTTACTCTTTGATGTGTAATCCTAATTTTCATACAAAATGTAGTCAATATGTGTAACAAAACCACTGCCAAGTTATTAAGCGGAAGACACTTTGGTTAAAAAATTATGCTATTTTATTCATGATGGAGTTGCTTTTTTATCAGCTTTTGTTGTTTCAATTTCATCCCCACCCTGGCACAATTCGAAATTTGCACGTTCGCAAACAATGCATCGTGTTCATCCAAGCGTAGAGACATACCACACAAATATGGTACCAGAAGATGCGGGAGGAGTTACTCTTTCAGAATATGTAAAATGATTTACGGTTTATAAATTGGCTTTCTTTTTATTGACATTTTCCTAGGTGTAAAGTTTTTTTTGACTCACGCGGTATATATACAGTGTGTTCCTAAAAAAAGGTAATCGAAGTTCAAAGGTCAGTCATTTCAAAAGTATATGGTTTATTTTTGTGATTTGTTTACTAAAATACTAAGTAACTCATCAGCTTTAACTTGAGACATTGCTTACGTCCAAACTGTAATGGGTCACAGAGTTAGGGTCCTTTAAGGGTGATAGGTACAAAACCCATTTTTTCCAAGTTTTTCGTTTTTAGGGTATGAAACCAACTTTTTATAAAGTTTTGGTTTCATAGTTTTGGGGGGTTTTGTCGCACAAAGTTTCAATGCAATGCAATTTCATTTCTCATAGGACCTATCTAAATGGCAATGAGAGGGGTCCGCAATTATGAGTCTCTTGAGTCGTGGAGACGTCGTGGTGACGTCTCCTGAGACTTCAGGGCGTCGAGGGAAAATGGAACAAAAGTCAAACATGTTCAATCTTTTAGTAGACGCCAGCAAGTAAAAATTATTAGCCCGTTCGATTTCTTTTAATCGTAAGCAAGTTCCAACAACGTCTCTGCGACGTCGTGGATACTTAAGGGACGTCGTGGCAACCGTCCGCAAAGATGTCACAGAGACTTGCTCACGTATTAAAGAAGTCTTCTAAAAGATTGGACATGTTTGACATTTGTTTGATTTTTTTCGCGACTTCTTGCAGAATCAAGAGACGTCGCGGCGACCTCTCCGAGACTCCAGAGACTCATGCATAATCGAGAACCCATATCATTGCCGGTGAGATAGGTCCTTTGACAAACGAGATTGCATTTCATTGAAACTTTGTGTGACAAAACCCCCAAAACTATGAAACCAAAATTTTATAAAAAGTTGGTTTCATACCCTAAAAACGAAAAACTTGGAAAAAATGGGTTTTGTACCTATCACCTTCAAAGTAACCTAACTCTGTGACCCGTTACAGTTTTAAGCAATGTCTCAAATTAAAGCTGATGAGTTACTTAGTATTTTCGTAAACACATCACAAAAATAAACCATATACTTTTGAAATGACTGACCTTTGAACTTCGATTACCTTTTTTTAGGAACACACTGTATATATATGTATATATATATATATATATATATATATATATATATATATATATATATATATATATATATATATATATACAATATATATATATATATATAGATATATATATATATATATATATACAATACCCTCCAAAAGTTTGGGTACACCTGATGTCAGCTATGTTTTGGGTCATTTTAAAGCATTTATGTCCAGTATTTCAGTCCCAAACAAAAAATACATTATGTAACCAATATGCTTCACGATTACCACGCCAAGTCTCCTTGGAATTTAGAAATTAGTCTAAAATGTGCAAAAAGTGCAAAAACGTGATTTTGCACTAATTTATTCAATTATTGAAAAAAGCAGATATCTCGACATATAATGGTCCGATCAATGTAAAATTTTGTATGGGTGTTGAGGCACATGTCAAATATAACCCTGTAATGTTTGTGTGTATTTTGGGATAACACTTTATTAATTATTATCATTTATGCAAATTAAGGGTCTGTTTTTAGACATTTATCAATATTTTGTTTTAAAAATTGCTGTGAAGCCCATTTTTTTTTGTTAAAAGTGACTGAGTGTAATATTCATCAACATTATGATTAAAAAGTTGGACTTTCTCATGAATTCCTTTGTATTCTTTTGTTTTATTACTTTCTATTATCTTCGATTGTTCTCAGTTTTATGTATTTCTTGATGTTTTTGGCTCTTTTATGTTTCAGAAATGAAAACAAAATGCTATCTTACATTTTATTTAGCTCTGAAATGCAATAATGCAATATTGTATCACCTAACATTACAGTGTTCAGTTTGTTTTAAACAATCGTTGCACCACACTTTAAAGGGAAAAAATAGCAAAATGTATGACTGGGGTTGGCAGAGGTTGCACAGTAGTCATGGATGTTTTATAGTGGGTTAAATTGGATGAAACCCTTCCACAGTCAGAATAGCGTAATTACGTCTTTATATAAACAGTTATTAAGTAAGGACCCATAGTCATGACGTGTAATTAGGAAACTTTTAAAATATCGAAAAATTCAATTATTGCCCATTTGTGTACTGAATGCACCTATACAATGAATTGCTCTATACACTCTTAATTGCGTTTAAAAGGCTTTAAACATCATCTTGGATATCTTGAAAACAATTAAGGAACATTTCTGAAACATAAAAGGCGCAAAAACATTAAGAAATACATTAAAACAAAAACAGTCGAAGACAATAGAAAGTATTAACACAAAAGAATACAAAGGAATTTACGAGAAACTCAAATTTGTTAATCATAATGTTGCTGGCTATTTTACTCAGCAACTTTTAACAAAAAATTAGGCTTCATAGCATTAAAAAAAAAAAATATTGATAAATATTAAAAATGGTTCTAGGACATCTCCCCCGGAGGACAACTCCCCCGGGGACAATTTCCGGACGACAGCTCCCCCGGAGGACAACTCCCCCGGAGGACAACCCTAACCCTAACCCTAACCCTAACCCTATGTCCTCCGGGAATTGTCCCCGGGGGAGTTGTCCTCCGGGGGAGATGTCCTGATACGATTAAAAATAGACCCTTATTTTGCATAAAATGATAATAATTGATAAAGTGTTGTCACAAAATGAAAACTAACAGTACAGGGCTACATTTTACATGTGCCTCAACATCCATACCAAATTTCACATTGATCGGACCATTTTTGGCCGAAATATCTTCTTTTTTTTTCCAATAATTAAATGAATTAGTGCAAAATCACGTTTTTGCACTTTTTGCATATTTTTGACTAATTTCTAAATTCCAAGGAGACTTGGCGTGATAATCGTGGAGCATATTGGTTTGATAATGTATTTTTTGTTTTGGACTGAAATAATGGACATGAAATGCCTCAAAATGATCCAAAACATAGCTGACATCAGGGGGGCATTTCATCAAAGGACTTGTCGGACATTTTATCCGACCAATTTGCTCTCAGCCAATCAGCTGCAAGCATATCAGTAGCTTATAACAGTTTGTCGGATAAAACGTCTGACAAGTCCTTTCATGAAACGCTCCCCGGGCATGGCTCATGGCCCCCCCCCAGGGACCTCGGGCGATCGCCTATCACTGGTGATCAGCGACCAGGGAGCAACGCCCCTGCCCCCTTGAAGCACGCCAGCTACGGTGAAATGCCATACAACCAGAGTGTAAAATAGGCCTTGTCAAGTGGAAATACTCTTGATTTGTTGTTTTTTTTAGTTTTGTTGTTTGTTTACTTAGTTGTTTATTTCGTGTCTGCATGTTTATTCCCTTAGACACTCAATGTGAATCAATTTTTGCCCACGTTTCTATGCTTGATTGTTGTTTTTTCTTTCCGTTTGTTGTTTATGTATATAATTATGTTTATTTATTTGTGTATTTTATGTCTGTTTATTTCCTTATTTTGGCCACACAAATGTGACTCAATTCAACACACACGCACACACACACGCACACACCCACACAAACAAACAAAACAAATATACATGAACATACACTTTGGCACATACACACAAACAATTGAACACACACACAAACATACAAACACACACAAAAATACATTCTCCCTTTCTTTATCTCTGTCTCTTATTTTTCAGTATGTTTCTTCATTTCTTCTCATTTCTATCTCTCTTCCTCTCTCTCTCTCTCTTTCTCTGTAAATGCATATACTTCTCTTAGTCCATTTAAAAATCTAAATATCAAACACGCTTTGGTATAAATATTTAGATTATGATTGATAGCGCTGTAAACAACTAAAACAACAACAGTCCAGTCCTGTTATAAAGAGTTGGAAACAAAACCAGTTACCTTGTTATTAAACTCTGTATGTTTACTCATTATAATGAGAGTGGACTGTGCTGGAAACAAATATTTAAGGCATGCAACTCACCAACTCAAAACAGAGATACAAAATGAAATTAATTATTTTCTTTATTCTTTATTTTCTGATTGAATTTATTCTATAGTTTATCAAGTTTCCATCCTTGTTTATGTCCTATATTATAATTTCACGTAAAAGCTTTTTACTTTACTTTTGCCGTATATAAGTTCTTGATTCTTAGGCAATCAAAGAAGAAGGACAGCCAAGTTCCTGCAACTCTGCTGGGTTGCATCAGGATATCATCATGAACAGGATGGGGTCCTTCAATCACCTTGTCGGTCTAGCTCAGATCACTCATCATCTTGATGGGGTGGACTATATACTTTGCACCTTGGTCGTTATCAGGTTTATCCAGCTCCTCTTGAGATCACTCTTCCTCCTCTAAAACAAAGACAAAAGAAACAGTTGAAATTCATGAACCCGCTATCATTAATACAAATATAACAACTAGATGTAAGCAGTATTATTCAAACAGATATTGAAAAGAAAGACAAAACAAAAATATAGAGAAATCCCCCGCCTTCCCCTTCCCCCCCCCCATCCCCCCCCCCCCCCCCGAGGGGAGGGATGGGGGGGTGGTTCAGCATATTATTTCTAGATGCAGACCACATTTTAACAATTTCAGATTACCATTTCCCCCAGGGGTGATACCAGAGAGGCCAAAACATTCAACGATAGCAGATTATGTATTATAATGCGGTAGTCACAACAGGTCTTACATGCAACTCTCTACAATAAATTTTGTAGAAAAATTCTGCATCGCACATACCCTTCTTTCCAGACACGCTTGCCACGTTGCAGGTATGACACCCAATATGTTTATACACCAACTTTCCTACAGTAAACAGTAGGGAATTGTAGACACTGGACCAAGACAGATAAAAATGCAACCTACATGCAATGCAACGACATTGCACGCACATGTCATGTAGCCTACAACATGTTATGACCACCGCATAAGTTGTATGAACGCAAACACAATAAAAAAAATTCAACTCACCCGCAAACATACATGTTCTGTACGCTGGATCTGCTTGAACAAGCCATGACTAACTCTCATAGCATTCCTCTGATTCAATAGCCAGCAAGGCAACAGATTTCAGGTTGTGACAAGTCTCTCTGCAGTACTAGATCAAAATAAAAAAGACAAATTAATAGTGAATAGTGACATTAAAAAATCATGATCAATCTCAATCTCAACGATTGCCTGCATGCATTTTGACCACAATAATAGAGGTGAAACAAGGCTACGAATCTGTACGTAGTAGGCCTATATTGTAGTTTATGTCATACATTCAAGTGAACCAGGCCAAGCCACGGTGACGTCTGTCTCAGTGACTGACTTTCGAGAATATTCTAAATAAAGATTTAAAACTTGCTTGATAAACATGCTGTCTATACTCTAACAATAATTTCAAGTGGATAGATATCAACGTGAAAATGCATGATGGTGTATTGCATGGAAATATGCTGAAACCAACCAAAAATTAGTCTAATGTTAGACACAGTCAATTATGAATTGACCATGCATGAGCCATAAGTGTAAAGTGGACACAGCCTAGCTTGAAGTTCGAACCCCATCGCCTACTACGGCCAACCTGTTTAGAAAAATACATAGACTTCTAGGCCTAATTCATTGTCAACATACTATGAACGACAAAAGAGAGTAATGTGGAATAGACTTGGACATGATAATTCCTATTTATAGTGGTTTTCACGGTATCCTGCCTGAAAAGAGCAAAAAACCCTCATTTACAATGGCTCAGTTCACACCCTACCGGCCAATCGAAACTAACGGGGAGTTACGGGGGCGATAGGCACTGGAGTTCCGTACGGTCGCACGGTCAATGAAAACTGCAAATTTAGTTAAAATACGGTCTCAATTCAAGACACTCACCCCATATTTCCAACTGAATAATCTTCTGGATCACGTCCATATCAATGACAATGGGTATTTTGTCGATAAACACTGTCAAACACGTAGATACATATCGTCCAAATTCTGGACGCAAACTCTATGGAGGCCGCCATGTTGAAACGTCACGCATCTCATGTATATGCATAAGCAGTTGTAGAATTAGGCGTAGTGATTGGTCTGCTGCAGAACTGGTTGTAGAAATTTTCTGCAACAGAGCAATGTGATTTGTCCGCTGCAAGAAAATCTGTGAATCTGATTGGTCTGCTGCAAAATCGGAAAGTCCGTGGAGGAAGATTTGCCTGGGCATACCCAAACTTTTGAAGGGCAGTGATATATGTATATATATATATATATGTAGGCCCCTCAACGAACGTGTAGTACAGTGACTCATTATATATATATATATATATATATATATATATATATATATATATATATATATATATATATAATCTTACTAAAACGGGCCTTAAAGGGGAACTGAGAACAAATAGCTTATTTCAGTCAGGATTCCCCTTTAGTCGACTTCTATAGGCGAAAAAAATTCCCCTTAACGCCAATTCTATAGGTTAGGGATAGGTTAGTTGGGCGAATATAAAAGGGGAAAACAAAGAAATTCGCCTTAAAGGACGAATAGGTAGATAGATATGTATGTATATATATATATATACAGGCCAAAAAAAAAAAGAAGGGTCTAGGACAAACAGCGTGTAAAATTTTGATAATCGGTACGCCTTTCAGGAAATCTTGAAATAAATCATAACAAAACAAAAACAATCATGAATACAAGTAAATTAATAAATCAAAAACAGGCAGCAACATAATATGCTATACGGATATATGGAAATAAATATATTATATATCTATATATATATATATGGTTATCATTTCTTCTGTCAGAAATGACAATGGTAAGTCATGGATCAAAGAGATTGAATTTTTCAAATCCTTATTGATAGGCCGCTTGTCTGGTTTTGGCGTACTTAACTGATTTTAAATAAATTTAAAAGTGTGCATTTAACAATTTTAACCTAGATCATCAAATCCTTCTATCATTTCAGATTGAAAGGACGCTCATATAGATTTGAAGGAGCACAGCAAGATGGAGCTAGATGATGTTCTACACGAGTTGAAAGACTGGGGTAAATACCAGACGATAGCTTTTATCCTCATCACTATAGCAGGAACATGGTTCCCCGCCTGGCAAATATTCTCAGGGGTAAGTTCTAATATTGACGGTAATAATGTTGGCCTTCTTCTTTCGTGTCCATTATTTACAAAATTAAGTATATTAGGAATATATGTACATGTTATAACACACACACACACACACACACACACACACAAATTATGTGATTAATTATATTAAAATATATATATATATATAATTACCTTTTATATATTAAGAATACATATATATTATTTCATAATGTTGGTGTTGATGATAGATGATAGGTTGATTGGTGGTGTGGTAAGGTTGCAAGATCGTCTGCGTTCGCGGAGCGGGGGTGGGGCGGGGATGGCGCACCCTTTCGTGAACACGGGGGGGGGAGGTTTTTCGAAAGGGTGGGCTTGAGGGAGGGGAGTAAAATTAAACGCAGACCCATTGGGAACACCGGGGGGGGGGGGGGCTTTTCTCGAAAGGCTGTGTTTAGTAGTTTTCTAAACCAGTCGTTTTTATGAAAATTATTCATTAAATATAGGTTTTCCCGGTCAATTTTAATGTTTTGTAAATCAATTGAACATTAGAGGCATTCATTTTCGGAAAAAACGCTGATGCATCGAAATGTTGCCAGTCAAAAACGTATTCAATCATCAAAATTAACGATTGTTGTAATCGATTTCGTATTTGCGCATTTTACTTCATATAATAAGCATATACACTCGGCAATAACTATTCAAATTCGTCTTTATCCTGTTGACATTTCATTCCGTATACTAAAATTCGCACTAATTTGAATGCACGAAATAATGAAATTAAATGCATATAGGCCGAATTTCAACTTTGTAAACATTACTTTGTGTGCCTAAAAATGAATTTGAGAGTATGAGGACGAAATTGTTTGCCTAAAGTCAGTCTGTCGCTTCAAATACACGAATATGAATACACATTAAATGAAAACGGATGATAAATGTATGAAATTGGCCGGGAAAACCTATAATAACAATATAATATAGGTTTTCCCGCTCAATTTCATCTTTCGTTCACTCAATTTCACATTTGGATCAAACGATTTAACGCAAGTTGCGATCGCGCTATCGCATCGTCAATCAAATTCATTTTTATTCTCTCAAGTTCCTTATTTTTGCAAACGATTCTACAAAGCATTCGTGTGAATTCACATAAGGAGCATACAATTTCAGGTATGTGCACTCATTTTAATTTACAGCTGGCTTCGGAATAATTTGTCTTTCTTCGTTCAAACAAATCCACGAATAGGCAATCGAATTATAAATGAGTGCATACAATTTGAAATTTTAGTGATACTTCAGTAAAAGCTTATGATGGTATCTCACTTGTCATGAGACGGAATTAAGAGACGGAATGAGACGGAATTCGTTATTCCAAAATAGAACAAGGTTTGTTTTTCCGAAAATAGAATAAGGTTTGGTTTTCCGATAATAAAATAAGGTTTGTTATTCCGAAAATAGAAAAAGGTTCGTTATTCCGAAAATCGAGCTATTACTGCCAGAGCGAATGGATTAAAATAGTTGGGGACTGTGTTTTGGTCACCCATGAATAACCCCAAGATAAGGGGGCCGGGGGGAGGGGTGTCATTATTTAACAGCATCTGCTGTTAAATTTTGATTTTCGGAGAATTTATTTCATAAAATTATCAACGGCGACTTCTACTGATAAAGAATTAGTTTCGCTTCTAAAGTCGGGCCGTTTAACAGTCCATAACTCAATAATTTCTTCCGCAATTGTTTTCGGTCTGTCTTTATTTAATGAAAAATTTATTTCAGCGGCGAATTCTTCGGGTAAGAATAAGTTTCATTTCTAAAATTGGTCCGTTATCAATCAATAACTAAATAATTTATTTCGCAATTGTATCCGTTCGTTATTCGTGTGTGGGGGTGGGGGGGGCTGAAGGGGCTTAAAATCACGAATGTATGGCAGGCGCGGATCCAGGATTTTCCAGAGGGGGGGGGGCCCAACTTTAAAAAATCCCGAGTTTAAAACACTCCGCGATATATAGGCCTATACTTACCTAAAACGGGGAATTTATACAATTTTATTTTTACCCCTATAAAAACAAAATAATAATATATATTAGCAAAACAAAAACAAAACAAAACAAAAAATCTGAATATTTCAAACAAAACTTTAGTGGTTTGAATATGTATTTTAAATTGCCACCATGAATACGATTATTGCCCCATTAGAATTACATCTGACGTTGCGAGTGCAAATTTTGCCATTTAATTACCTGGAAGAACGGCATGTTATAGGCATGTTGTTATGCCAGAGGCGGTAGAACAAACTTGAAAGTGGGGGGTCACGATGGAAAACGGGCATTTTTCCTGAAAAGGGGGCATTGAGACCAGAGGCATAAAGAGAAATGTAGGGGAGACCGGGGATGGACGTTACAAAATTCACATTATGGGCCATATAATTCTAATGAAAGTACTCACACACTCCATTTTGGGTCTGTAGTTAGCCTATTATGTTGGCTAAAACCTGAGGCACATAGAACGTGAAAACATGTAAACACTAATTAACTACAGCTTAATTAATGAAGACATTTTTTTGTAACAACCTACCCCGTATACGGGGTAAGTTGTTACACCATACGGGGTAGATTGTTATTATATGTAAACATAAGGGGTAATTTGTTACAATGTGTAAATCTCTTATACCATACTTTTGTTTCAACTTTCCAGTTTCTTGGTATCGTTAACAGTAGATCAAGTAGAGCTCTAGAATAGACTAAAGTAATAATAGAAATATCAAAATATTAACACCAGAAAATTGAAACAAAATTACTTTACAAGTGTAATGTAATTGGGGTAGGTTGTTACATCGACATGGTGATTTTACACATAAAATCAACTGTAGCAAAGCCATTAGGCAGAATTACAGGGCATGGCTCAGGGGTATATTAGTGACATACATGTACTATATTCACAATACCTGGCTATCATCATGTGCCTTCAGTTGTAAGAACTATTACAAATTTTAATTGTTGTCAAAAATTCCCTTGGAATTGTAAAAAATGGTTTTTGTTGATTTACTTTTTAATAAAACAACGGAGAAACCTCACGACCGGCAGTTCATCACAGCTATGTGTAGGCTGTATATAGATGCCAGTTAGCACGAACTCTCTTGTTCCAACTTAGCACACTGAGAACTGTAACAACTGACCCTTGTAACTTTCATCCCCGGTCTCCCCTACAGTGCACAATCTCCACTCCCTGAGGAGCATTCCAGCCGGTTGCTTGTTAGGCGCACACATGCTAAAGCGAACCACATAGCATTCGCAATCCTACCGGGTACCCATTTTTATCACCTCGGGTGGGGTCAAGCATGTAGATAAAATGCCTTGCTCAAGGGACATAAGTGCCGGTGCGGGAATCGAACCCACGGTCTATGAATTGACAGTTCAGTGGTGAGACCACTAGACCACGACACTTGTACACGGGAGTTTGTCAATATTTTTCTTGTCTAGCGGCATTTACTCAGTAAGTATCATGAGAGAAAGAGGGAGATTGGGGAGAATTACCAGAGAGAAAGGGGAAGGGAGAGACAAACGTACACACACCCACAACCTCGCCCTCCATCTCACACAAACGAAAGCACATCCACCTAAACACAACCCCACACACATCCACCCTCACTCATATATACACGCACATTCTCACACTACACCCACAAAAAACACCCTCACACACATACTTGCGCAAACAAGCACACACATATTTATATACACACCCGTACACACACACACCCCAATTAACCCTCTCACCCTCACTCACACATACACGCACATCCTCACACCCCACCCGCAAAACACCACCACGCACTTACTTGCTCATATAAACACACACACCAATTAACACTCTCACATACACGCACATCCTCACACCACACCCAAAAAAATACCCTCACTAACACACACACACACGCATGCGTACATACTTACACACTCACCAATTAACCCTCTCACCCTCCCTTTCATACCTTCATAGATTCCCTAAAAACACACACACTCACACACACATCTTTCACAGGAGAAACGATATTGAGGAATATTACATGTACTATTCCGTATCAGGACAATTACCCCC
>CALNVZ010000674.1:6662639-6692727 GCA_940671915.1 Paracentrotus lividus | reverse complement strand
ATATATATATATTGCTTTCCTTGCATTAAAACATTTACGGCTTTTCTTTCCGCTAGGAACGTTGGTTTTGGTCTGTGTTCCTTCTGGTCCCGTATCGGTGGTATCGTCGCCCCTTTTGTCATCTATTTAGTGAGTACAAATCGTTAACATTATGTATTTTTCTCTTTTCAAATCAAATTTATTAGATAATGCTTTTGATTGACATACTTAACTTAAAATAAACATAAACAATAAATTCAACAAAAATGCAATAAATATAAAAGGACATAATGATGAAAATAAATCTACAGAAAATTATGTTCTTCCATCTGCTTTCAAACCATACAAGTTTGTTATTTTCAAAATACATATAATTATGTATTTTTGGTTCTGTAGAGTTTTGATTCTTTTCGTAAGACATTTAGGGGTCAAGCCTATCTGATATCGATACACAGGCTAGCCGATACACATATCTTCATTGAAGAAAACAAACATTAATTAATTTGAAGAAACTACGTATATTATGTCATCAATAAAAGAAAAGCCAATTGAACAAAAATATGTACATGCATATTGTATGTACCTTTCTTCTGTTAGGGAAGACAAGATCTGTTAACCTTATCACTTTATGTGCATTTTCGTGTAAGTTTATTAGTTTTTGATGGACAAGTACAATACCTTTATTAGAGTCCTCTAATTTTAGACAGACAAACTTGTTTCCTTGTCTCCTTTTCCCGAGTAGATTTGAATAAATTACATAAATAACTTCTACGTAGCGTAGCACTCTTCATTTCTATCAAACTATATAATAATTGTTCAGTAAGTTTAGTAATTATTCTAAAACTCATCCAATCATCTTTCAGAATGAGATCTATAAGCCAGGTGCGCTTCTACTCTTCGGTATTTCATCCTTCATCGGAGGTGGCGTCGCTTTCTTCCTGCCAGAAACCCTTGACCGACCCCTTCCCGAGACATTGGATGAAGGCAACAATCTACACAAAGCAAAGCCAATCCGCACTAGACCAGACACACCGTATATTGCCGGTCAGCGTAACATGGCAATGGAAACGTAGTTGACCGTGTTACCTGATCCACGTCAATGATGACAATCAGCTGTATTTGTGTACAGTTCTTTACCCGAAGGTGTCGATACCTGAACTGTAATTTTGAAAAACTGGTGTGGTTCATTGTGTATTTTGGATTTTCATAATGTCTGTATATATTACTTGTATATCATGTACATAGTGTAGATGGGATTAGATGGCATTAAGTGTGCTGTTAAACATACATTTTGTCGAGTTTTGTTTTGTCTGATTGGGGAAATAACCGATCTACAACTATTAAGCTTCAAACGTTTCCTTTGCTTCTCTGCCGATATTGCTGCTCGCTCAAGACAATTTAAGACAATGACTGCCATGAAGAGAGGGTGGGGGAGGGGGCTGGTATTGGTAGACAATTATTGGCAACGAAGAAAAAGTTGTAATTTTTCTACTCTTCGTAATGATTTTTATTTTGCAAGACCTTTACATTCCTGGCTGCTCTTAGGCTTTCATTACTTCACAACTTCACATTTCACGAATACTGTTTATATCCATTTCCAAGATTTGCATTCCTATTTGTAAAATCGATTAAAATATACTTTTTCTTCTTCTCCTTCTTCTTCTTCTTCTTCTTCTTCTTCTTCTTAATCATCATCTTCTTCCTGCTCAGTGACGGCAATCAACATGCTGGTTATTGTGTCACTATAAAGATTGAGGTCGGCCTTGTACATTCAAAGTATTTATTTTTACTTCAAATTATTTGCCCTGTTTGTGGGTGAATAATAAGGCAAATAAGCACCCCAAAAATGTGTTTCTGGATAACATTCCATGTTTGAGACTAATGACACAAAAATCGTTGATGGTGCTGGCCTCGATGGCCTCCTGTCTATTCCACTGGCATGAATAAGTTCTGGTGAAACTATTGAAACTGAGACAGTGTGGGATGTTTGAAATGCTGGTCGTGACCTCTTCTGTGTCGTAAGCAGGGTAAGGGAATAAGCTGGAGCTCCATCTTGATTCGATGTTCTCCACACAGGAAAGGTCATGGTGGATCTTGTCCAGCTTTGCAAGGCGTGCAAGTCTCCGACAGTCTTGGAGTGATGGTCACTACATCTCTTCGATCATGGCCGATATGTTCGATGTGTTGTGATATCGCCTCATAACGAAACGTATATACAGTACGTCATTACATTGCCTCCAGCATTCCAGACCGTGGAGGCATACTCTAGTATTGACCGGACGCAGGTCTTATAGGTTTTATCCTTAACCCTCTTTGACGATCATGATGATATCTTGATGTTAAGCCTATAGCTGTAGAGCATGTGTTGGTAATGTTCTATGTCCAGCAAAACCCAGCATACGGTGACATATTAGTACTTCTTCTCTGTCTTGAGGGTGTGGTCATGTAGCTAGGAGTCAGGTTGGAGCATCTTCCTTTTGCAGATGACTGGTAGGGTGAAACATTTTGCCGGATGAAAGAGCATATCCCACCTTCTTTCCCTTTCAGCAAGCCCATCTAGATTTTGCTTGTATTTCTTCGTCGTCTGGTTAGGTTACAATGTTGTAGGTAATAGTGTTACCTGCAAATAACCCGACATTGAAAGTGAGAACGTCCGCATAGGAGTCGTTGATGAATATCAGGAATAGACACGGTCCGAAGATAATACAGTGAGGAACCTCTAACATGACGTAACACTTGATACATACGTCACGTACATGAATCAATAAACTTGACATATCGATATTTTTAAATCCTTCATTGTATTGGACTTTGATCTATAAATCATGTACATTTTTGCAATTCGATGTTCGCGATTACAGTTTGATTTTTGTAATTACAATAATCATGTACAATGCTCGTCCCTTTTCAGTTTTCTTTCTTTCTTTCTTTCTTTTTTTTTGTTGACATTTTTAAATGATAATAATTATAATAAGGGTATATTTTTATAGAGCGCAGAAACTATCCAACAATAAGTATATATTCTTTAAAAAAAGAGCCTCTGATATGGTTGTACTTTATTAGATAGTTGTGTTGTTTAGTTTCGATTTTAAGCTATACTGATGGTGCTTTGTTGACTTTCAAGGTAAGTAATTCCATGATTTTATACGTTCTGGATAAATTTCGGTGAGCCATGGAAGACGCACAAAGACCACTATTTTGTACCGATTTTTACGTTGTGTTTTACTTGTAAGTTAAATCGCCGAGGCTGTTAGGTATGTCGTTTGTATTGTACAATAAAATCAAGTTTTTATCAGTGGTGTAAACATATTTTTAATTCGTGCTGCTTTAAACATTTACCATTTTCATGCATTTTGATTAAGGAAAATCTAGTTTGCAAAGAAATGTATAAACAAAAATTTTGTCGAATGGAAATTTGAAAAATAAATGAATAAAACATCTTAGACAATTGATGTTGAATTGACGTTAAACAAGATGGAGAGCAATTCGAAATTACTTTATTCATATATTTTGCTTTACCACTTGCGAATTTTCGTGAAGCCTTAAATGATTTATTTCTTTTATTTCATTTCTACTGTTATCGAAAGCAACTTAAACACCAGGACGAACTAACCATTTTAACAAGCTGAATGTGTTATTGTATTGGCTGATTCCCTAATTACATTTGTATTATTTACTTCGAAACTCTAAATGAAATCCACCCATTTCTCAACTTTATAACTATCCTTAATATTTACGGTGTGGTTCTTTTGCCAATCTTTTTAATTTCAGTACTTCATGTTAAGGCATTACTTTTATCGTGTACAAATTTTGTGACGGTTAATATTATAATTATATGATGTTGAATATAATTATGAATATATGATGTAAAAAACAGTTATATATACTTTCCTAGGTTAACACTTGTAGCTGTGGTGTATTTTCATTGTGTACAATATAATGGTAATTAATGTTTATATGTTAATTATTTTGATATAGTCGGAATAATTGTACAGGTGATAATAAAAATTATGCTATTCAAAGTCAGGTAATCATGGTCGATATAAATGATTGTGTCAACAAATGTATTTTTGAGGTTTTTAAATCAATTCAAGTGGATATGATAAAACAACCGTATTTCTTAGACATTGTGTATTATGTAATCAAAATGTACTATTGTTTAACATGATGTGAGAAAATATTTTTTGATAATATTGAATAGAGAAAAGAAAACTGTATTGAATTTCGCGTTACTGAAAAGTCAAGCTACCCAAAATTCCCCTGTTACATTACAAAAAGTATATTCCCCATTGCTACGAATAATGCAACATTACAACGAAAAGTCTTTTAGCAAAATAACCTGCCAGAAGTAATCATATTGTAATGGATACTTCCCATTTGCCAACTGTGTTGCGTTTATACGCACATAAAGAATTTTCTTTATACAAAGCTAGAGCCAAGTTAAATCTTACCACAAAATTTATGAAAATTACCGCTTATATTTCGTCAGGTAGAATTAATATAAATTTCAATTTTACAAAATAATTTCGTATAAATTTTCTAAATAGTGTTAGGTAGAATTTACTAGTTCTGTAAAAAAAAAAAAAAAAAAAATCTGTTATTGATCCTAATCATTATATATATTTTTAAGTGTGATATTAAAGGGCTACGATTGTTTAATCTGGGACACGGACAACACCATACTAGCTCTATTATATTCCTTCTGCGCTAGAAAAATTATGTTAGTCTTGTAGGTTTTGCACAGTTGCTGTATTATATGTGAAAATGTAGGGGGAAGCATTTAAAATTCGAAAAGCGTTCATTCTGTCCATCGTAAAATCCTGGTCATACTGTTGCACTTCTCGAATTGCGCATTGACGTCGGCGCGCCGCGGCGTCACCATGCTATGAGGTAATTTTTACATGGAACGCCGTGACGGACAACGTCATCCAGAACGTATAATTATGCAGGAAAAGCACTAATCTTATTATTAGAGATACCAGAGCATAAGCCTTCTAATTGCCCAGTCAGGGCGCATAACTTCTGCGAATGCACGCGAGTGCAGTTTGATAATTAGAGTAAAGTTTTCTTTTTGCATACGCGTTAGAGTTGACGTTAATGTCCGCCACGGCGTTCCATAAGAAAATTACGGCATAAGACACCTACTTTAATGTGCAGTTCGAAAAGTACTACTACTTATTATCACACGCATCTCCCGCCTATATTGTATTCCTGTATATAATTACAATGTTAACTGAATATTATATAGCATGCGGTAATATACTTGGGAAGAAAAAGAATAAACGTTTCTTGTTATCGTGTATCTTCCCTTGTCATAATGCTTTGTTTGTTTTAATTGCATGTGTTTTCTCTCATTTAAAGGCAATGGTAGCAGGATCAACGAAATTTTGTAGCCTAGAAGTCAATCGAGCGGACAAATTAACTCAGCGCTCTCTACGTTGAAAACTTCATGATCGTAAACATTTATCCATAGAAGTAAAAGACCATGATTTAACCAAGACGAAACACATGTACATCACATAGGGAATGCTTATATTCCAGTTCAAAGCATAGTCGAGTCACACCCATCTCCTTTTTTGTCATCTGGTGTTTCCTTAAACAAGCTAATTATAATCACATAATAAAGCAGAAGCAAGTACGAACTAGCAGCGTAGTATAGCACCACCTCAAGTCCTCAACTACTGTACTCGATTCTGCCCCAATTCCTAACCCATAATGCAACATCCCGAGTAGTGTCTAATTATTCAAGCCCATTTGAATGAAAACACGCTTTTTCACGACTCAATGAATTCACACCATTATAATTATGTTGCCAAGTATCCAAAAAAAAAATTTTCCTCGAACAATTTTAGTTTCCCACTAACAAATTAAATTGTAAGTTTAATTTATACACCATTTTGTTAAAAGTTATCTAAAAATGCATACTTTAAGACTAGCTATTTATAACACACAGTCAATGAGAGTGTTGCTCAGTTCTCTCTCCCTTTAAAGGATGGTTTGAACAAATGATTTAAAAAAAAAAGACAAACGAAAGCAGAGAAGCCTTTTTAGGATCAAAGAGCAGCATGCAAATTAACATACCTTAAGAGGGGGATAGAGCAACGTCCTTCTGGCGCTGCTCAGCGGCTGCCGGGCCCACGAGAAAAGGGGCAAAATAAATATCCTTTCCGGACCATAAAATTTGGAGCATTCATTCATTCATTCATCATTCCACACCAGTAGGGAAAGTAGTGCACACGACATTCTCTTTCATTGTATGAATTTGACAAAATTTTATTTATTTGCTGTAATATGAGAATGTGATGATAAGTACACTAAATGTCGAGTTTTTTTTTTACGGTTGAATATCCATTACATTTACAAAGGCATCGGCTCTCGGGCGGGAGGATTGGTGCCCCCTATTTTATTTTCCAGAGACGCCCTTTGATATAATATATGTTTGATGCCCCCTATTTTTTCCAGAGACGCCCTTTCATATAATTTATTTTTAAGATACATAAAAACAAAAATAATCGACCCTTAGTATCATCTGCAGTCTGTGTAAAAACAAAATAGTAGAGAAGGGGAAAAATAATTTAGGTATGAATTCTTCTCAAATGATGTGTGAAAGTGGTATGAACTTAAAGCCAAAAGATTCTTCTTGCTGATGCACTTTGTGTTCTATAATTTGCTTTAGTGAAACAAAAGTAATGCTAAAGTTTGTGCGGCGATGAGTTAATCGAAATTACACACATCTTGTTTCCGTGCGCTGAATTCATGGAAATTATGGGCGAAACCAATAGAAAAGCATGCGCAAAGTACATTTTTTCTTCATCATAAAAAACTGTCATATTTCAAGATCTACAGCACCAAATGGGATGAACAAATTGCAGAAGAAAGCTTTATTCTCCTACTTTGTGAAAATATCCAACACTTTTAGAATGTGATTAATTTTCATACTAAAATTTTTTTTTCCACTTGTAACATTTTATTTTACACAGACTGTACAAATAACCGTTATTTTTGTTTACAATGTTTACAAGATTCTGGTGTCACAAAGAAAGTTAAAACATTTAAACAAAAAGTTAATGCACCGTGTAAGTTATTTTGAACATCAGATGAATATCATACGCTCCATTCAAAAAGGGAAAATCAAGTTTTGATGAATATCAAGTTATTGGGCAGAGGGACTATGATAGTTACAGTGATTAAGTTTGCTTTCCTCTTCCCTGGCCGCCATTGATGCACTGGGTTGACTGCTACAAAATAATTTGCATTGATTTTGTACTTTAATTGTCATTTATTTTGAAAAGAATATGTATGATTATGTGTTTCAAAGAGCCGAATAAATAATAATAATAATAATAATAATTGATTTAGGTACTTATCCGTCTTTAAAGAAAGCTTTAACCTCAATTTTAAGAACAATTATAGCAAAGTGATACAAATAATAATGAAAGGGTATTTATATTGGGCAGAAACTATAATAAAATACTCAACTCCGCAGAACAAAAAGATCATAGATTTCAAATCCATTACTAAGAATATAAGTCATAATATTACACACATTTTAATATCACTTTTCCTCATATATGGCTATGCAAAATCTGGTAGGTTTAATAAAACTCCAAGTTACAAAACTGGTTTTAATAGTCTAAAATTGAATTAACATGATTGATAATATCTGAACTACTACGTTTACAAAATGATTTATTATTGCGAATAATCATTAGTTGATAGGCTTACAATTTATATGCATATACTGGCAAATGAAAAGTCAAAAATATTTATTCACCGTATATCTTAATAAGATAAATAACCTTAGGCCTACACTTTGTTTTTGCTTATTCGGAACTTATTTTTTATATCTTGTATTTCTTGCAATGATGTTATTTTTGATAACATGCAATACCACAATAGTGAAGCGTTTTCGCAAGCACCTGCCCCCCCCCCCCCCGAAGGGCGAGAAATACTGCGCAGAATACACTGACTATAATACCATTTCTGTTATGACAAGGTCAATTTAGCATAACATAATATTGATGTATGACTAATGACTGCAAAAAAATAAATATATTTTTTGAGCTGATGAGAAAGATTTAAAAAAAAACCTTGGGCTATATGCATAAAAGCAAATATTGTTTTTACTTGAATTTTACTAATTGCTCATCGTGCATCTTCGTATTAATATAATATTGTGATATCTTGATTTGTTGTTATACGATTTAAATTATTTATTTTATCATTCGGAAACATGATAAATGAGACTTAAGTAAAATCCTAGTAAAATCAATTGTTAATGCTTATGCCTATCATGCCTATAGCCCATTGTCTGGTCTAGCAAAACTACAACATAAATACTAGGGTAACAACATTAATTACTATATACACTAATTTGGTCCAGCATGGGGGAAGATAATTCAATATAAGCAGGCGACTAGTTTTTCAATATGCCTTTGCTGTATTTAATAGGAATACCTGAAAACAATTTATTTGCTCCTCAATATTTCATCGAAGACAACAGACTCTTAAGTTACTTTCACAATTGCTCTTGCAATCGTTTGCGATCATTTGGTCACAATATATGTTGCACACAATCGCAACGGTTGTACGCAGTCGCACCAACAATTGTGAAAGGCGCTTTACACATATGATAACACAATCTAATTAGTGGAACATTTTAACAAATATATACACACAGAAAAAAACTACAAAGAGTGTTCTAGTAAAGCGTATGTAGCCAGTACATTTCCATACAGATAATACAAATAAAACACCACCGATCCTCTTCATAACAACCTTTAGTAAAATCTTGTATTGATTCATTGATAAAAATTTATGTTTATAAAAAGAATGTTTGGTTTCCCCAAAGTGTGTTTGCTTGGTTAATTCGATTTTTACATTGAATTCACTCACTCTGTTTGTAATCTCAGCAAGAAAATATACCAACATATTTTGTTAATTGTTGAATCAAATGTCGGATAAAATTACAGTTGCATGCAGATTTATTCAACCCCTACAGTAATAGTGCAGGTATTTATACTCAAAATTTCAATCTGGTTCTTGATTAAATGAGAAAAGTGTTTGTAATATCAACCACATTATATATCAAATTCAAGACAAGACAATAGCCTCTAATTTAATCTACTTTAGAAATCGTGTTCATTCAGGCATAAACTGATATGGTCGATTGAGCAAATTGTGTCATTTTAATACCTTTCCGTGATGACTGAAGCATAACTTGTAATGCTTCGATGGTCATGACATGGTCATTCTAATTTTTGATAGCTGAAATTATATTCTTTCATTTGATGTACATTTCTTGATATCTCAGTCGGTTTTGTTCATTTTCAGAGGAATTGAAATTGAGATTTTGATTCTTGTGTAGAAACCCTGTACAAAGTCAATGGAAGAAATTTTCACTCGAAGTCTGTTCGTCAAAAAATGTTTCTAAAATTAGTAATACCAATTAAAACTTTGAGTCATATATCAAATTAAAGCATATGATGTACTTAATTGAAAACCTGAATGACCGAGCCAAAAACATTGATGCATTGCAAGTTATGCCTCAGTGGTCACAGTAAGGTATGAAAATGACATTAATTTGTTCTATTGACCATATCTGTCCATGTATGAATGAACATGATTGCTACTGTTGATCAAATGAAAGGCTATTGTCTTACCTTTAATTTGATATGTAATTTGTTTGATATATTTCATTCCATTAAGAAACAGAGCAAATTCTTATAAGAATTTGTGTATTCCTTATATCATGGGGGTTGAAAATTTTGCATGCAACTGTATGAGTGGAATAAACTTGAACGTGGACTTGAAATTACTAATTTACTCCCACATTGCTTCTGATAATACGATACAATCAATACATACTTCGGCACAATAAATGCATCTTGCTTCGTTCAAACCACAATATTATCTTATTTCAAGAAAAAAAAGCGTATTCTTCAACGATAGTTGTAAGAGGATAAGATTTTGACTTCATATCAACCCCCACGTCCTCCTGAAAAAGGGGCATCGAATTATCATAAGTTTTATTATAATTTTCAGCCTTTTAATAATTTTATATTTCTCAATAAACGTGACGAAACCGTATGTCCTCTTCCCCCGGAAACTGCACCATGACAGATAGGGATGATAACGAAGACATATTAGTCCATCAATGTCAATATTGCCTCAGGTACATTTATGAAAATATTTTGACAAGGATCAAACTAGGCGTAATGTGATGGGACAGAATGCGAACGGGAAGTATCTTATATCGTCTCGTGATGAGCAAAAGGACCTTAGATCTTTACAGAATGATACGAGCTAACGTCCTTCTTGTTGTTCATAGACGGTGTAATACCTGTCGCGTCTGGCTGGTTATTAAGGTAGTAAGATTAATGGGCGTCTACACGGGAGGGCGACCGTGTCCGCTGCAATTAAGCAATCTACGAGTCATCTCTCAAACTACTGAGACAGCAGCGGCAGTGGTAGAGGGTTTTAATCAAACCCTCTCAGGTGTTTATATGTACATGTATATATAGGTAGCTCATTCATTGGCCAAACAGCCTTAGAATGGATTCCCCACCTATCCAAAATATCCTATTCACAAAAATGTAATGCTAAGTTCAGATTAGGATCGATCTCGCCCTGTGTGTGTCTTTGAATCCTTGTCTTTATTAATGTTTGTAATTTTGTCTCTGGCGAAGATTCTGCTGATTCCAAAGCTCAGACCTTTTTTTTACTCAATTTACTGCACTAACTCTTCATTTTTTTTTATCGGATTAATAGTTTCAGCAGTTCTTCTTTTTTTTCCTTCTTCTTTTTTCCCCTGCGAACAATAGGAACTATCGCATGAAGATCACCAAGGCTACTATTTATGGTGGTATCTCTCTTCGAGGAGAATGAAATGAATGTCTCCGCGACAAGTTTCAAAACCGTCTGAAAGTTGTCCAAATTCGTCTCAAATCCGTCTCCGTGAAGTTTTACCTCTTCATTATAATCCTAGATACAGACAAACAATGCTATGAATAACCGAAGAGCATTTTCAAATGCCTGATAATCATGATAATTTTCCTGTAGATTCTGTTGTGACTATTTGTAAGAGAATGTTGAATGATATTAAATAATACCACAATGCTCATGAACAAATTGTTAGCAAGGCACAAACATTCAACAACCTATTCAGTAACTTCATGCGAGTGGATATCGTGAACCGTAGACTGTGGAGCTGCAAAAGACTGAATCGCCGCTGAAATCAACGATCTGAACATTTAAAATGCGTCAAAGATGTGTGCCTAGGTTCCTAGAAGAAAAAAGTTGTATACTACACTTGTGTAACGTGAGTTTTGATATTTCTTATGGGAACGATTTCGAATAAAGCAGAACGCTTTTTAATAAGTATATATTTAGGGATAATTTTTTTTTTCAGTGACTATGCAGGCTTTTGATTTGTGCACAAACAACCATAAGCTGCATCGAGTTAAGACTAGTACATGCTAGACCCTACACAGTATACGAAAATTGTTACCAATCCTTTAGGCCTATCATTTTGGTAAAATTATCGAAATTTATTAATTTTATAAATTTTACACGAAATTCCGGACAAAGTATGCAAGTTAGTGTGCGAGTTTCCCCCCTACTCTTCGATACATTTTCCTCCATTTTTTTTAACCACACTTATTACAAACACATTAAACTGTCAGTCTCCTGTCACACAAGTCTAGTCTGCAACTCTTTTTTTCAGGAACTTGAGCAGCACTTACACTTTTGCGGCGATTCACACATTTGCAGCTCCACTGTCGTCCCTCAGGGATCTGTTCAGGGTCCTCTTCTATTCAAAAACACTTAAGAGTTACAACCTGTGAGAAGAGCTACCTACAAATATGTTTCTAATTCAAGTGTTTAGGCACCGCGCCATTACGCTTTTTTTGTCGCACAAGCTACGGTTTTGTAATTCCTGGTACAACACCGACGACACTTACTTAAGTTTAGAGTTTGTTGATGAAACTGAAAATTACTCAAGATTTCATAGGCACTGGGTTATCATTATGTATGGTTATAAATATAAAATCATCTCATAATTCGCGACCTCTCGAATATGACTTCTTGAATTGTCAAAGCAAGAGTTATTTTTGTCAGGGTTCGGATTAGGACTAGCAGCTATCAAATACTTGAAAGTTCCTTTAAATGCCCCCGTCTTGGTGTTGTATTTTCAACAGCTAACATTAAATGCAAGATAATAAACAGGTTCTGTAAATGATTACCGTTGCGAAATTAAAGACAGTTTACATTCAAATACATCCTTTAAGTTACAGTTGCATATAATTTTTTAAAATTATTTTTAGTGCAAATATACATTTGGTGTAGCATGATACAGTTTATCTTATGTAAGTTTGGAATACGATATGATTAATAAGTCTACAATTGCAGGCATGCTGAATGATGTACTAGCTAGTATATAAAACCCAAAGCACATCCCTGTGCTGTGATCCCAATTGTACATCATAACATAAAATGTCGGAACCACAAAGCTGAACTACAATAACAATCACATTCGATGAAAAATATCATTGTGCGTTTCAGTTAATTATTTGCATATGATTTTGTTGGGTCCATTCCTTGTACTTTTAATTCATATTGCGACGAAAGAAGTACATGTTTGAATAATAAAAGAGGTAACTCTTATGTTGTTTTTTTTTCTTCAATGGAATGTGGTTTCGAACATTGTTAGATCGTTCTAAAGTCACGAACGGCAACTTTGACACAACTTTACTTCACAAGAAGGCGACGCTGACTCACCAGTGGAGGACTCTGGTGAAGGAATCGTTGGACCATTAAGAGGGCGCACTGCTAACTTTCGTAAAAGACAGCTAATTATACACATGGCCAGTCTTCTCAATTTGGCTCTAAAGGAATACTGTTAACATAGACATCCGTCGCATTGCCAGATTCATCCAGATCGACTGACGCCCAAAATACCAATATTTTAGCATTCACGGTTACATAATCTTTGGTTCATTCAAATCGGTATCGGCGATATGATTGTGGTATTTTGGCCTGAATAGAATACGAGAGAGAAGGGCAAACGAGCAACGGGATTGTGTAATCGACTGTTGATGTCGTAACCATCGTGTATTTGTAGCACTCTCTTTTCTCCTTCTATTCTGTTCTTTCTTGACGATCCAATGTTGTAATATGATTCAGGGGAGTTGCAGGTACAGTACAGCCCATGCTGACCCTAGCTCCGCCACTGCTTCTTAAGGTATCTGTCCACATCTGTCCATTGACCGTATTAGTTGCCACACCATATTAAAAGGAAATGTCTTTCATTTCTGTCTCTCTTTTTTGACATTTCCCCTTTATTCCATAATGGAATAAAGGCCATCCATGGGTTTAACAATAGCTTGCTATATTACTCAAATAGCGCACCAACGCCATAAATGCAATATTTCGTTGACTTCTCCCAAATCGAATCAAGTCCGTGTAATACAAAGATGGAAATGTGATATTTTTAGGCACCATGGAAAATTGGAATACTAATAAACCAGCACTACCGAATTCCACTAAACGGTCGCTTAAATGTTCAATTAGTATGCACCACCTGCATACAAGAATCTCCGCATCACGATTTGCAACGAATCACCTCCGCGGTGATCACATTAGCGCCGCGGCGGGAAAAAAATCAATCAGTTTTCGTGCTCCTCGCTTGGCTGCAGTCCATCCTAAACACGCCGTAATTGTGTCAGCGTCGCAATCTAGGGCGGCGCTCAGGTGCTGAGGATGGGTAACCATGGTTACCGCATCACAATGGCGTTGGTAACTACGATGGATGTCAGTTCGTCGCTTGACAAGGCGTTATAGCACCAATTTAGCTGAACTGTCTGAGGTTCCCTTTCTCCCTCGCTCCGTACACCTCCAAGGTGCTAGAGGTCATGACGGCGTTAAACAGATGACGAAGGTTGTCGTGATTTGTCGAAGTCCACGCTACGAAAACAGCGTCCGACACAGGTACATACTGCAGAAACAGATAAGAACGAAGAGGGCACCGATAGCCATCTGGACGATTGGCCATACGGGGAAGTCGGGCGAGATGGAGTACGACCCCCGAAGAACATTTCGGAAGCTCTCCACCATGAGTTTTAGGCCCGTAAAGACGTCCTGGTCGTCGAAGTATTGCCTGGTATCGGAATAGATGTCTTCTGTGATCAATGACTTCAGTTTCAACGCTGCAATAGGTCCAGCGGATGCATACACCTGTAAAAAAAAAAAAAAAAAAAAAGCAAGAAACCCAAAAGATTTTTTTATTTTACCTTGTAAAACAATGATTGTGAAATTTACATTACTTTCGGATCTTTCCATATATTTTTTTTTAAATCAGAAATTATCAATACCTATGTGAAATCAATGGGCGCATTTTCGAGGAACTGTCCCTCTTTTGCAAACTTAAGATAAAGGATTTGACATTTAAAGGAAGGCTTTGAAGAAAAAAAACAACCTTATCTAAATTAGGTTAGTGATATAAAGACCGAGTCTTCTTCTCTAGCAAAGCTACAAGTCAAACAAGACTGGTTGCTAATTACCACTCTGACGGGCAATCCAGCCAGTCACTTTCTTCATTATTTTTCATGCTGTATATTTAATACTATATTTTAGTTTTATGTTACATGTTTTTTAATGGATGGAAAATAATACATACAATACAATTGTGGTTTAAGGATATTAAAAAGAGATTTTACTAGATAATAATAATCTTAGAACATAAGGACCGTGTATTTTGTTAATCCTAAACGTCTTATTGGCACATAATAATCACATTAGAGGTATGTATTTTTTTTCTTTTGGGGGTCGCTTTTTATAGTGGGGAGTTACATTACACATTTTTATTTGTCATGTTTTTTGAAACAGTCGTTAAATGTGAATATATTAATGGATCTGTTAATATCTGAATGTTTCTATTCTGTTTCTAAATGGTAATAAATTTCAATCCAGGGTTTTCAAACTTTGAACATTGTACATTACTTTAATGCATACTCGAGACCTCACAAAACGACCTTAAAATGCCCTTGTACATTGGAATTCTTAATGATGATAGAAACAGGATACTAGTAATAGCCAAATAATGGCTTTCAATCTATCCAATGTCTTTTGCCGATGTCGTGTCTGGAACTTTATGGCATGCAGCACTGCTTAAAGCAGTTTTCTTCATCAATGGATGACTCGCCGAGTGTGAGAATAGTGTATTTAATTGTAAATGAAATTAACGCCATATAGAGACTGTCAAATTAGTAATATTTTTAGGACAATTTATGAGGGTATATCGAACGAATTTTCTCAATTTCAAGCATAAATTACTTCATCTTATTTTATTACGATTGCGAAGTTCGTTCTTATTTATATATTAAAGGATCATCCGGGCTGGAGTTTGCATTATAAGAAAATAAAGTAAAATCCAAAAAGCACAACACTGAAATTCATCAAAATCGGATGAGAAATAGCAAAGTTATGAATTTTCTTAGGTTTTGAATTTTTTAGGAAACAGTTCTTCAAATTGGCAAACTGATGATGTCACAGTCCCCTACTTTCTTTGTATTTTATGGTATGAAATACCAATTTATATTATTTCTGCCCCAAGGACATAAAAACACGGATTAATCCTTGTGGAATGTTCAAGGTCACAAGTGCTTTTACTTATTTCAGTATGAGGACAGTTTTCTGTATACGCCAATATGTGAAAAATGAGGTATTAATTAGGATTTCATATAATATAATACACAAGAAGTAGGGGACTGTGACATCATCAGTTTGCTCATTTGAATATTTCACATATTCAAATGAGACAATGAGACAATTGCCAAGAACTGTTTACAAAAAAAATCAAGACCTAAAAAATGCATAACTTTGTTATTTTTCTCCGATTTTGATGAATTTTCTCGTTTGTTGTGCTTGATGAATTTTTACCTAATTTTACAAAACTTTTTCATTTCAGCCCGGACTCCTCCTTTTAATAAAAACATTTAAAAAAATAATAATAATTCGACATTGCCTTCTTTTTCTACCCAAATTGGTCAGCGACGGGCCATGACACATTCCCCCCCCCACAAAAAAAAAAAAAAAAAATGAATAAATGAAATTAAAAATAGATAAATAACAAAAAATAACAAAAACATATATTTGCAATAAATAAATAAATAAAAAAAAATGTTTTTGTTAATGTTACCATAAACTTCGTTTTGCTCTGTTTTGGGTTTTTTTTTTAAATCATTATTTATTTGCTCATACACTTTTTCTTAATCTAGAATTTGCTCGTAGGGCCTTACTCACTTGCTTTTCTTGCTTCGAGACAACTATTACAATGTCATCCCCACATTTTCCAAACAGCCATGATGTTTTTCGCAAATAAATCGGCATAGTTCTGTGCCGTCCGGGTCCCTAAAACAGAAAACAAATGATGGAATTAAGCAATTTGAAAGGCCTTCAAAATTCCTATTGTCTATCTGTTGTATTTATTATGATTAGCTGGGATCAATAATTCGGTTTTATCAACGTTTAATGAAAATTGAGTTATTCATATCAAAAAGTTCTTCAATCTGGCACCCGTTATTTCTTTGGGGGAAAAAAATCATTAACCTACATTCTCAGAGCAATTATCATAACAAAGTGTTTTTAATATCACTTTCCAATAAATGCCTGTACAATTTATTGACCAAACGCTTATTTCTCGGAAGATACAATATATATAGGGTAGATGTAGGGAATACGGCCACTTAAGCTCATTTTGCTTTAATTAGCACATGAAAAACAATAAAATTCACAAAGAAAAAGATTCTCATTGCTTAGCTACATCATTCAACTTATTTTTTTCCTCCAAAAATTGAGGTAATCAAATATTTGTTGAGGCAGTTATATGCAAATAATGACGTCATCGTAAATTGTCCGTCATTCCTACAGTGTAGGAAATACCGGACAGTATGTTTTTACCCTTTTTTTTGTATAAGATCTGTCTGGAGGCACTGATTGAATGTAAACCATCAACTTAACATGTTGTATTGATTTTATAACATTATTCATTTTTAGTAGTTATATGCATTTTACTACAAATTTCAAAAATCAGAATAACTTTATATCTCATGTAGATCATGACATATCACAATAATAATAAAGAGAAATAGACATTTCAAAATGTCAAACAATTTAATAAATAATATAATACATTATATGCACACTCTTTTGATCTACATGCTTAGCAACTCAACCCGAAGTAAACAAACACGTCCATGTGGTGTCCGGTATTCCCTACACAAAAAAATGACTGACTAGCACTTTTCAACACACTGCCACCCCAATACACAGGCTTTGTCAGTGCAAAACACTCCATACAGTTTGGCCCACCCTCCACACATGTCCATAATGCATGAAATAGAGGTCATGGCCCAATTCTATTTGTATACCATCACATTCTCTAAAAGTCAATTTTTACATCAGGCCATTTTTCAGGCTCAAATTTCCTACCTTGACAATTGTGGTAGTTTTCTCGGAGATTTCTCACTTGTTGTTGTCGAATACAGCATTCAACCTTCCCAGACAGACCACCTGACCAATAGATGCCGTATTTCAACTCGGTTGATCTTATGTTGGCAGCTAAGCTGGACATTGGTGACGTTGCGATATTCCTACTGTCCGTATTCCCTACATCTACCCTTATATATATATATATTATATATTATATATATATATATATATATATATTATATATATATATAATTCAGTTTAAAGCTTTTTAAGTGCAAGCTCTTTAGATATAGTTTACTGAACAATGATTTACATATGGGAATTAATAGCCGTGTGACACCGTGAAACCGACTCCATACTAGCTTGCGATTTTGCCGTTACGTAATATTTTTCCGGTTTGGTGTCGTTTCCTGGTCGGTTTCACTGGTGTAACTCGGCTTTATTTGAATATATACATATGTGTGTGTGTGTGTATATATTATATATATATATATATATTATATTCGTGTATATTATAAAAGTGCTTGCTCTCACTGCCTGGTGGACGGTAGATAAGGCAATATGGCGATAGAGACTGTGTATCCACTGACCGTGCATTGCATGCCTGTTTCCTTTTTACAGTCGCATGACGTAGTCGTACGTATTTCCTCGAGGGCGAAGTCCAGTTCGTCGGCTAGGTGATCGAGAGACAAAGAAGAAAATAGAAATAACGTCAACACAATCCATCAAAATATCATCGATATTATGTTGTTTTGTCCGTTTGGAGGAGAAAAAATATATAAATGACCAATATGTAATATTATTTTTTATATACCAGTCATATATCTGCAACATTCTATAAACAGCCTTGAAGTTCTATAATATCAACGTACTATCTAAATATTGATTTCAAGAAACAACATGAACACTCTCAGGTGTGTTACTTTGGAGAAAAGATGTGACTAAAATATCGAATTTTTATAAAGATATGTATATTTCAGGTTTTTTTTTTTCATATTTGTATATTGGTTTTCATTATTTTGTTGCGCTGACAAAGATCAATATATTTGAAAGAAGAGCTAAGAAAAACGATTAAAAAACATCATTCTTTTATTCATCTACATACTATTGTATGTGTGGTAGGTGTGTAGCTGTATTGGTTGTTGTGTGAGTGGGTGAGTGTGAGTGTTTGTAAATCATGTCAGTCTACAAATACCTTACATTTTACGTAATATCTTAAACAAATTGAATTAGGGAAGTTAACGTCAACATTTGATAATAATTATATTAGTATGATATAAGTAGAACTAATATATAAATATGATATTATAGATTTATATTTATCGTGTGACACTCATTTGTACCTTTCCATTTTTTCTTAGCACCATCATTGATATGACTGTGGTTTTTTCGTTTTTTGATTGCTTTAGAGAGGAATGAATAACTAAATGTATCGTATACATCATGTGATAAATTCCTCATTATTAGTTATGAATGATCGATAAGCCTGTCATCGACACAAATACTATCTGTCTAAAAATTTCGATTTCCTATGAATAAGGATATATCCAACAATATAGGTCTTTAAATGAATAAAGTCCACGTACTAAAACTCACGGGGATGGATAACACATGCCATCAAAATCATCAAGGTATCATGTGTGTGTGTGTGTGTGTGTGTGTTTGTGTGTTCTGTGTAGGTACATGTGCATGTTTTTCTTAATAAATGGAAGAACAAAGATCACAAAAAATAGAGCACGGATGCATTGACGACTTATATGCAATTTCAATTATATTTCCTGAAGGTCAATGCACTTTTATTTTTAAGCGAAATTGAAAATGATTGAATCGTGGAGAGAAATTTTGAAATTATGCAGCGTAAAGCAACAGAATTGAAAATGATAATTCAAGATATCTTCATTATATATTAGTTTGTTTTTTTTCTTCTTTTTGAAAGGTCCTATCCATTTTCATGACGATAGATGTCTGCCATAAGTAGCTTTTTGTCCCTGTTGTGAGAATATGAATATTTCTATCTGCATAACTTGACTTATTTTTAATTTTAGTTTTTGAAACATGTGGGTTGAGGGCTGTGCTACTTTTAACAGACTAGCCCATCTGGGGCTGTTTTAGAAGTCTGTTTCAAGAATTTTTTAATTCAATACATTTGGCTCAATCATTTAAAATTTTCTTATATTGAAAAGATTATATTACTAACATATATTCATTTAATTCATATTACTCACCCTCATCTCTTGAAAGGATATAAATGGGTCACAGATCCATGAAGGCCGCCCTCCACGTCCACATAGCTTGACATCCGTCCTGGGGTTGTACACGAGGTCAGCCTTCGCGGGGGGCGAGGAACAAAGAGCGAGTAATTTGCATATCAACATGATGACATGAGTCCAACGAAAGCTCAATTTCATGATATGATCACATGACCCGCTTTGAATCCGGGTACTTTCTTCTTAGCATGACTCGACACAATTCGAAATCATCCACGCGCATGCGTAGTCTAACCGCTGTCTCTCATTGAGTCAAAGCTCGTTAGCAACATCAAGCTCCCAACAGCAACACTTCATGGATATTCCAGTCCTATCATCCGGCCGGGTAGCGCATTCGGGTAGCTCATTTAGCTCGAAATTGACTAATTGAGGATAATCATCTCAAACAGCTTTCCATTAAAAAACGGCCCTTCTTGTAAAATATGCACAAACAATCATGGTTGATTTCCATCATTATGGTCCATTCCCTGCTCTCGTTTCCAACTCTGTCTACGCAGAAAAACTTTATCATTCTGGAGAAACCACCCTGAGGCGTGTAGCATCAATAGCTTTTATATCAAATACTGGGACATGATTTACTCAGAGCACTTAACATCGTTTAATGAGCATAGACTGAATGTGTGTGTATGGTGCTCGGCAAAGTAAGAAAACACCTCCCAAGCTTTTTATATACTGTGGCAGATCACGACAATGCACTCGCCTCAGCATCAAAGATTATATTTCTCATCTTCGACATCAACATCGTCATCGACTATCAGTTGGTGACCCCCAGCGATACTGCACCTAGTCTTCACGGACTCCTACCATCCAATTGCTCGTTCACTACAAGTTAAAAAGAAAGAAGATGATGGATAAGAGCTGATTATATCATACACACATACAGTAACATACCCTTACCCGTCATGCCCGTGAAAAGTATTGCAACATAGCTAAAATACGTGCAGTTTTTCATTGTACACGTTTCATAATGATTTCGTTATATGTCATTAAAGGCTTGTCCATTTTCATATGACCAGACTTGGTAATTTCTGAGCCAAAGGAAAAAAAAAAAAAAAAAAAAAAGACCCCCACGCCCCCCCCCCCCAAAAAAAAGATAGGATGGATGGAATGTTCAGTAAGATGTTTTCATTTTTCGATTATACCTCTTAAAAATTAATTTTGTCCACAAAGGTACCATTACAACAGCAGACATAAAAAAGCTCCATGAGAAGAAAAAACAACCTTTTGCATTGTTTCTAAGGAGGATGCGCGCCAAACTGAGAGGTCGTGAAAAATTCGATTGTTGCAATAACCTACAATGCATTGTTTTAAGAAGCTGGCGATAATTTGATTAATTTGGTGAAATAAAGTTGCATTAAATCGTCTTTGCAATTCAGGACTAAACCTTTCCATGGCAACGACAGAAATTAATTAATATTTTCTGGGGGTTTTCTTTGTATGACATTGGGGTCTACCTTTTGGAGCATCTTACATTTGTCAGAGATATAACCGAACCTGAAAACAGTAATCCCCACCTCTAAAAAAAAAATTGCGTTTTGTTTTGTTTTTTCTTTTTGTTTTTTCTTTCGTCTTACCCTTTGGTTAAAAAAAAACAGGTTTATTTGGTCATCCTATACTCTCTAAATGAAAAAGGACAAGTCTCTTCTTTCAGAATAAACAAAAATTGTCCACAATACTCTGGCCATGAATAAAATGTAACAACATAATAATTATAAGACCTGTAAAATGAGAAAAACATGAATTCTACCTATGTTGCAATATTTTTAGCGAGTGAAGGTACAGACATGTACATATTTAATGGTTGTCAGTTTATGAAACAACAAAAAGAGAGAGGGAGAGAGAGAGAGAGGGAGAGAAACAGCTGAAACAAACGGTCTAAGTCGCACAAAAAAAAATCTAAATGCCCTATCGGAAAACGGATAAGTATTAACTTTCATAACTCAATATACTATATTCAAAAGATGATATGACACTGACATTATGATGTAAGATTTTTCTTGATAGCTTCGTACATCTACAATTTAAATTCAATTAATAATCTTGCTATTAAAAGATGAACCCTGGATTCCCCAAAACCTAATGGCTGACCTTCAATTACATATGTACAGTCTGTGCCAAAAAAAAGGTACAGTCGGAAAAAATTTTATTTAGGTGTGAAATATTTTTAAATAATATGTGTAGGTGGTACCAAAATAAAGCCAAAAGATTTTCCTTGCTGATGCTTTTTGTTCTGTATATTTTGCTTTCGTAAAACAAAAGTTATGCTAAATTTTGCGCAACGAGGAACAAATCGAAATTGAGCACTTCATTGCCATTATGCAAAACCTATACACAAAGGCATGGGACGGCGTGCGAAAAAATGGATTTTTCTTGATTGTAGAAAAATAGTCATATTTTAAAAACTGCAATACCAAATGTGATGAAAAAAATTGCAGGTGAAAGTCTGATCTTCCTGCTTTATGAAAATACCAAACAATAGCAGGCTGTGATTAATCTTCATGCTATAAAAAAAAATGTTTTCCACTTGTACCATTTTATTTGACACAGACTGTATTGGGGGAAATGGACACTCATTCTATTGCTTGAATGATGACATAAGTGTCATTTACTTTCAAGTAGAAGCGGTAATGAGGAGAGCAAATGAGGGGCAAGGAGTACGGGTGAGAGAAAGATGAAGAGAGATAAAATTTAAAAAAAGTAGGGAAAGAGAGAGAGAGTGTGTGTGTGTATGTGTGTGTGTGTGTGTGTGTGTGTGTGTGTGACAGACCGACGTAAAACATAAAACATACAAAGATACAAAAGAAAGTCACATATTATCTCTGAAATAAAATTCAATACAACTTGATAAATACTAATAACCAATTTCACACAACTGTGCATTTGCATTCATTTAATGAGCACACACACACACATAATTTTTTCTCTTTTATTATTTTTTTAAATGATGTGAAAAGTGTGACATGAATACCAGCAATTACTTAAAAAGTGTTGTCAATTCCAATCCTCTACCACACGCATTAAGAGAAAATGAGTTATTATTATTATCACTATCATTACTATCAAGTAGATACATTACAAGTTTAATTGTGACTCTAAAATCCACTATAGTAGCAAAACGATCCAATTAAGAAAGGAAAAGAGAATTTCATAAGTCACAATTCGATATCAACTGCAAGTCATGGCTGTTAATATCTATTTCTATGAATTAATGTAAATGATGATGATCATGCTAAATTCATTTTTGGTTTTGTTTAATATTCGCTTCACATCGTCGACTATTCGATCATCGATATCGAATTTGTGGAATTTTGTTTTCCTGTTCATTTCATAAAAGCTGTTTATACATTTATTTTCATGCATTCCAGTTTACTAGTACAAAAACATTTTAGGCGATAATTGTCGTGATAAATTCTCATTTCATTCAATCATGAAACCATGTAGTCCGTAGGCATGAATTAGATCTATGCTACACTGATTTCAGGACAACCGCAACATAATTCACAAGAGTATCACGAGGGAAAAGCAATGGCAAAAATATATTGTAAGTCATTTCCGCGAAAATACGGTTTTTAGCTTTTAGGTATGATAATGGCGGCAGTTGCCGTGGCAACGAGGCGCATGGTTGTCAGATTCGTCTGCAAGAGTTATATGCCACGTTTGAGGCGTTTTGCGAGCAAGCGTATTGAGCAACATAAAGATCTCAGTGCCTGTATAGTTTGAGTATGATTTTTAACCTTTCAAGATACACAAGCGACTAAAAAGCACATTTATCACATAGGTTACTACTCTTGAATAATTTCTTCTTTTTTTTCCAATTTATATTTCAAAATGTTATCCAAATTTTCCATTTTCTATATGTTGGTGCAAGTTCAGTACAAGTTAGTGTATTTTAAACATTAAGCTCAATTGCTAGCAACATTTCGTTAAAAATCTACCAAGAAAACCTGTTTACAAAGCCCATGATAAGATTGTCTTTACATTTCCTTTTCGTGATCCGTTGTCATGTCAACAAGGATATGATATGCATCAAATCACACTATAAGATCTAATGAAGGACCGTAAGCATGATAACAAAGTAGAACATTTAAATCATAGCGCTTGGAGAAAATGAGGACTTGCATGAAATATGAGCGGTTATCTACACTGTTAGAACGCGGTTTAAAAATTTCACTGTTTACAAATATGTTGGTTTAAAAGTTATACATTCTTGTTTAATTTTTAAACACTGTTGTTTAAAACCGGAAAAGAGAGGTTTTATAGCCTCAACAAAGACCTGTTTAGAGATCAAAGTTTAGATATTAAACAATTTTGTTTAAACAGGCCGAGGCAAAGGTCACGTGATAGTCATGAGCTAATGGCATCACTCGTTACATATGGAAGGTAAATCGGCGCAACATTTCAATCATGGCGAAGGACTTAAGCCTCACACATTAAATTCGTATATGTACAGATGTGTTGGCTCAGTGGATTGAGCGTCTGTCTTATAATCGAAAGGTCGTGAGTTCGATACCCGGCCGCGTTAACCAAAAGTTGGAGCGTTTTTATTTTTGGAGAGAAGCGTTAAAGGTAGTGTCAGCCTTTTGCAGGCAAAAATATTAAATTTCTAGTTTTTGAGAGGATAAAGTAGTATACCAATGACTATATTCTTCCCAACAACCATGGATGAAGCTCAATGTGTATGTTTGTCATTATTATTGCAATTATCAAAATTCATTCCTATTTTTTCGAACCTCGAAAAATATACCGTACGGTGCGAACCGCTGACCGCTAGCGCACAGAATAATGCACGCTGAGCGCCGTGTGTATATTGCTGTGTGCGGTCCGTGACGCACGCGCTGTAATATCACGATGTTTATGGAGAGCTGGTCAAAGATTGGTAGTCAGATTTTCGTTTCGTATTACTGATCTAGGCAACCTATGACAGTAAGATTGAATAGACAGTATAGGTCGATCATATTCTACAGTTAGTGCCAAGTTGCATTAGTTTTCGTAATTTGTGAAAAAGGCTGATACTACCTTTAAACAATACTGTTGATATTTTAAACAACCATTAAACAACAGGTTGTTTAAACTTTTAAACAACAAGAGTGTTAAAGATTTAAACAACTACAGGTTGTTTAATTTCTAAACAACGCTGTGCGATTCACCGGTTAACATGCACTTGTTTAAGATTTTAAACAATTTGTTTAATTTTTTCTAACAGTGTACATGTATACAATCATTAATTTCACTGCGATCTAAAAATACAAGTATTTACAAACTCACCGTCTTACGATGTAAATGGTGATTCCCACACAATAATTGTACTATTATTTTTATTATTATCATTATTATTATTATTATTATTATTATTATTATTATTATTATTATTATTATTATTATAATTACTACTTTTATCATTATTAGCCTCTTCTTAAAGGATTTTTTTCTTCTTCTTTTTCTTTGAAGACCGTCAGGTTGTAACAACCTCTAAGCAATAATATTCATGATTCCATTGTGTCCTTCGAATTGAATTAATTTTTTATTAAATTATTCCCTTTGTGAAACGACTATGCATACTTTACATTAATCAAGGTAAGCATACAAGAGAGCGTGAGAGAGATAAAGAGATATGGGAGAGAGTGGGAAGACGAGGGGAGGCAGAAAGAGAGAGATAGGAGGAGGGGAGAAAATGAAAGAGAGAATGAGAGCAAGAAAGATAAAACATTTTATATCCACTTTTAACGAAAAGACAAATATTGCAAAGCGGATAAACCCTACATTGCATGAAAATACAACGTTTATATTTCAATGTATTTTTCTAGTTACTAGAATATATTGGTTATCATTGAGCATCAAAATTGACCATTTGCAAGGTTTTAGTTTAAGAAGTACACTTTAAAAACTCAAAGGGCAGAAAGGTTGAAAAGGGTCGAGGATGCAGCAAAGAGAATGCGTATGTGAGATTCATATTTTTAACCTATGCTAAGTTGATAATGATGATGATTCACAGCATCTATATGGCGCAAGATCTCTATTCAGGGCATTCCTATCATAAACGTTCTGTAATATTGTTGCAATGTTGGGCAAGTCTTTTGAAACTTTTGGGTTTACTTACAAATAGACCTATTTGGACAATTTTAGTGCAAGAAGAAGAGAATGTCCCTTCAAAATGAGATATTTTCCGAAAAATTTTCCCTATTAAAGTTGGAGTGAACATGTAGTTTTGGTAAATGGGTGGGAAAACGATGTCACTCCTGAACCCCTTTAAAGGTCGATTTACCCTTTTCCATCGTTTTATTTTATATATCAAGATCTTCGAGTGATCCCTGAGGTCACTACCTAATTCATTCAAATTTTACTCTAATTTCACTCTAAATTCACTCCGTGAAGAGTGAACATTTTCATTTTTTTGAGAGAGAGTACCCCTCACATATTTTTCCCTCACGAGAACTACCCCCAGGATTAGGGTTAGGGGTAGTTTCCTGCGAGAGTAATTGTCCTAGGGCCGTTTCAAAATATTGTTTGAACAATTACCAAATCCGGATACTATATCAAATATATAGGGATGCAATGACTGATCTCGGAAAACATTTTCAACTTTTTGAAAATTCAGCCCTCATAATCTCAAAAAAACAAAATACACAGTCATAGTGTTTATTTATTTATTTTTTAAATGGTACATTTGGGGAAAAAAATAATTTCATGTGAAATCTTTTCAAATATTACGTGTATATGATATCATATAAAGGCAAATATATTCTTCTCGCTGATACAATTTATTCCAAATAATTGGCTGTTGGAGAAAAAAAGTGATTTTTGTGTGACGTCGAGATGATTAAATTTACACAAACCCATTGTTCTTTCACGGTCATTTGGACGGGTTATGTACGAGAATTACACAAAGGCGTGCGCAAAATAAATTGTTAATGTTTGTAGAAAACTAACCATATCTGAAGGTCTACAGCACCAAATGAGATTGTGAAAAATGCAGAAGGAATCCTATTTTTCTGCTTTATGGAAATACCAAGCATTACTAGGTCATGACTACATACTTCTCCATACTTATTTTTAAAAATGTTGCCAACTTGTATCATTTCATTTGATACAGATTATAGAGTGAAAGCCAAATGTGCCTTCACCTAGGAGAGGATAGACAATATTTTGTGCGATTCTTCTTGGTCATTTTGAAATATGCTTTGGAATTGGTGTATAGGCGTATAAGAGGTATGAAAGTGCTAGATCGACTTCAATATGAATACCAAACAACATCATTGTTATACATACAAATGATAAACACAATTATTTTGAAATGATTGAAATAGACAAATATGGTATATATCATAAACATGTTTTCGATAAAAATTCATTTAAATGTTTTTTACAAAGATACCCTCCACGGTCACAAAAAAAGAAAGAAAAAAAAAAGCTAAACTGCATGCTTGTTCGTACTGTTTTAATTGCATGCAACTATTTGAGGTTGTCTATGATTTCTGTATTATTATTTTGAAAAGGAAAACTTGTCCCTCTAATTCGTGATCGGTAAATGACCAGACAGGACCATTTCTAAAACAAAGGGAAGAACAAAAGACCAAATGCCACACAAATTAATTAGGCCCATATTTTTTCTTTTCTTTTTCTTTTTTGTTGCCATTTTAGGAGGTAGAGGTTTTCAGTTAACAAAATCATGAAACTCTTTCATAATTCCCTCGAAAATGTTTCCCCTGTTTACAGGGATTGCATGCACCTACCACAAAATAGAAGTGCCTGGGAGTGTATACTAAGTGCTTATCAAAAATCCAACATCTTGTATTTAAAAACAAAAGTTTCGACAGCTTTCCAAACCAACACCTTTTTTATGCTGATGAATAACTCCAAATTAGGACAGAAAACATATATTTATGATGTAAAATATTAAGTACTACCTTCTGCTTAATGTTAATCCTAGTTCATAAATAAATTGATATGTTACGACTGCGATAATCACCGAGAGCTCTCAAGATATCCTTTTTACTTCAAGATCAGCATACATGTAAACGCAGACATCGGCAAACAAAAACTTCAATATAATCGGGTTTTCCTGTCGGGATACACGTTGCAGGTGCAAAGACGTCATCTAAAATCAATCAATCCATTCTCAATAAGCTCACTTGAGAAACTCTAAGATCAATTGTCCTTCAAATCAAACGATGATAACTAGGAGTAATCATTACCTCACTACAAAGTGGATTTTTATCCCGTTCTCACGATAACCATCACTTCTATCTGTAGCCACTCTAGTAAGTATCACGCAGTCATGATTGAATAAATGCTGAATTAAGCTTCTCCTGGAAACCGAACGGGATACCCAAATCTAATCAGAGTAGTGAGATTTGTCCTCATTTCTAAACGCTTCCATCCACTTCCCTCGTAGATATAAGATTGCGATGCTGTGCGCGCCTGCATGCGCTGTCACAGAGGAAAATGTGACTGAAACACAATACGTTCTTTTCGCTGATACCACCGTACCTTTCTCTTTCGCCTCTGCTACCGTACTCATCTTCCATCTTCCCACTAATTACCATTCGTCGAGTCAGCCTGGCACAGATCTTTTGACTCCTAACTGATCACGTGGTCACGTTTGCACTTTTTGGTTGGTCATCATCATTAAAGATCATTAAAATTATTGCTTTGTTTGCTTCTTTCAACTTTGTTTCTAATTACCCCCCCCCCCCCCCCCCCCATAGGATCACGTTCCTTGCTTTCAAGTGTGTTTTTCTTCTTCTTTTTTATTTCCCTTGCCGGTGTCCTGTTTTGTTTCGTTGTTTGCACATAACGGAATTTCAGCCCTTCATTTTAATGCATCATAAATAGTACACATTGCCGTCAAGAGCATATGAGACATTTTTTCCCAAAATCTATCAAGACAAAAAGATCAGATAGAACCAAATACAAAATATGATGCAATCTGCTTTTCATCATGGTCATGATAAATTCGAAAATCGTCAAACATGTCACTTTTTGTTGAAAGATGCAGAGGCGGCGGAACCGGGGGGGGGGCAGGGTGGTCACTGTTCCCCTCCCCCTCCCCTTTTTATGACCAAAAAGTGCCCCTTTTCTTAGCTAACAAAATGCCATTTTTATACTACAAATGGGCACTTTTAATATTCAAAAAGGGCACTTTTAATACTACAAAATGCCCCTTGTTACTCCATATGTCTTTTAAACCCCCAAATTTTCCGCTCGCGCTTCGCGCTCGCGGATACTAAACAGGGTCTATATGGGCCTTATGCACAATAAACTCAAATTTGGAGCTCATAATTTCCAACTCGCGCTTTGCGCTCGCTAAATAGGGTCTATAATGCACAATTAACTAAAATATTGAGCATGAATTTTTTTGGCTCGCGCTTCGCGCTCCCGAAAACTAAATAGGGTATAATTATAATGCACTGTTACCTTAAATTTTTAGCTAAAAAAAATCGACTCGCGCTTCCCGCTCGCGGATACTAGTTAGGGTCTAAAATGCACAATTATTTCAAAATTTTCGGCTCGCGCTTCGCTCTCGCATTCCTTTTATTTATCATTTATAAAATACAAAAGCCATTAAAAGTTGAAATAGCATACATTCACAGGGAATGTTTCTGTAAAGGCAAATTTATCCGAATACTTTGCTCTTTATGCCTCTGATCTCAAGTGCCCCGCCCTTTTTTGGTGAAAGAATGGCCCTTTTCCGGCGCAACACCCCCCCCCCCAACTTTCAAATTCGTTTCGTCGCCTCTGGAAAGATGTAATTAAAACTCAGAGTTTCAATGGACAAGCGTTTTACACCTTTCTCTCTAATTTTCCAAATCACAATACACCGGGTAGTGATCAACTTCAACCTTTCAATAATCTGATATAGGTATGTTTCGCTGCTCGTCGATAATTTAGGAAAATATATAAACATTTTCGGCGGATGATCGGCCAGGTGTTTGACGCTTTTGGCCGAGGTCACCGGATCTTGATATGGGAAGACGTCAGAAAAAACAGCGGGTTTCATAATTTGTTTTAATTCAGAATCAAACGTCGCATTGATAATCATAGTTGCCATAAATGGATTTAATGAATGGAAGCAGACGAGGTCGTCATGTTATAAAACAGGTTTTATTATTTTTATTCTGATATTTCATTTTGTATTAAAATCGATTTACGTAAATGTGAATAGAGAAGAGAGAAAGTGCATTCCCGTTTTGTTATTTGTTGTTTTTTTTTTAATCGGAGAGGTCGTGTTAAAGAGCGAAAGTGAGATGGAGAAAGAAATATAAAGGATAGGAGGGGAGAAAAGAGAAGAGGATGACTTGAAATGGATAGAAAGGCAGGGGGAATAAAGATATTTGCAAGAAACAGGGACGAAA
>CALNVZ010000674.1:6586550-6662614 GCA_940671915.1 Paracentrotus lividus | reverse complement strand
TATAATATGACGCCCGCCCCTGGTGGAGGGGGGTGTCACTTGACAACTCAAAACATAAGGTGCTATTTTTTATAACGCACCTAACTTTATTCGACATTGTAGATGACTACAAAAAAACATGGTTAAGGGCCCTATATTGCACGGAATAAACACTCGAGTGAAATTTTGTGACCCGCCAAACGAGCAATTTCCGCTGAATACCCATAGTTGAGATACAATTGTTTCGATTGATTTGAGACTAGTGTAAAGATAAGACAAGCAGGTTCATAATATTTAAGGCAGAATATAGGCGTACGGACTGCGCCGGAAGGGACTATAACGACCTATTATGAGAGACGCTTGTGGTGACACGCATTGGCGAGTAGTAGATAAGTGTGGGAAGCGTGAGAGACCGCCCCCTCCGCCCTCCCCCGCTCCACGGGGTCGCAGAGTCGCTAGATAACGCAATTCCGATAGAGAATAGAGAGTTGTCCGGATAGGGAGTCGATAACGATTGGTCTAAGTGTAGTCTGTTTGTAATATGTGTGTAGCAAGGTGTGGAGCAAGGCACTGAAGATAGTTTGCACGATGGTGATATAATAGATGTATACTGAATTAGAGGCGGTATGTCCAGAGATGAAAGAGGAAAATGGCAAATTGGAGATTAGTATCCTGAATAGTTAAATTAGAATATATTACGGAAAGTATTTTTGCCCCCATGTTATAATTTTTCGTTAGTTAATTATTCAAGACTGCCTTTTACCATAGCACGCGTTAAATGGATGTAACATTATTCCCACTTAGCGCATATGGGAACTCCATAAGGCGAAACGAGAACATGAAGTTGGAATAGGGGAAGTTATTAGCTTGTTAAGGTCATACACATATATAACATATAGCCCCATCTGCACATTTATTTGACGCGATTACAACTTGGAAAATAACATAACGTTAGTATTAATTAATAATTTGGCTGTTTTCAAATTAGGTATGGTATCTTTTTTAACCTAATGTCTAGTAGCAACCGCTAACTTATGCTATTAATGTCATTATTACTTTGACACAGACTTCTTACGGGATTTCTCCATTCTCATTTTATTAGAGCGAGCGGCCAAACTTTCCTGTTCAAAAAGTGGGTATTTATACTCAGAAGAATTCAACGAATGGACCGTTTGTACCGGATTAGAGGTAAAAGACACATTTGGTCTATGGAGTGACAACAAGTGAGCGGCAGGTTAGTCTATTGTCCTTTATAAGAAGATCATGGTGGAACACTCTAAAATGATAGATCCTAATAAGACAGTGGGGCGTTTGTCGTCCCGGATTGAAAGGTACTTGGATGCAAGTCAGTTCTGACCAGAGATAGATTGTAAATCCACAGGAGGTAGGTACGATGGTGTATTACGATATAACTCTGGGCCTCGGTCATAGAACAGAGTTGTCTGTAATCGCACAAATTGGAAAGTTGCTTGTCATACCCCTGTTGGTCACCAAGGATTATGGAAGTGAAGTAACAAGCTCTGTCGTGTCTCTGTGCATAGCAGTATGCAGGAACGCTCGAACTGAGCCTTCGTATCGTAGGCTGTCGCGAGAAGTACCACGTTTACAAATTGGCATTACATCAGAATTTATTTTACTTCTAGATTAGACTCCTAATCTTTTGTTACGCTGGTAATAAGTCTATGAAAACTATTGATGGCAATGAAGAAGTGTAATTCAGGGGTTAGAGGATTCGGTATGGTGTATTCTCTTATCATCCCGGTAGGGCTTCCAGTCTAAGTTTGAGATTATTTACTATGGACTGTCATTCTTACCATAATATAATTAATATGGGGGATAACGTTGTCATTCTCTGACATGGTAAGAGGATAAGTGATCGTCTAGGGAGGATTTTTTCTCTCTAACCTAATCTGTTTCCTAACTGGGCTTAGTACTGGCCATAAATGTGTAATTACTACAGTTTTAGATTACAGTGACAAAATGTCTTTATGGATAAGTATCAATAGGCTCCGATTTGTTCGGTTATTTGTTTACTTCTTGGAACTAGAATTTCGATCATCAACTTTGGCGCAGTGACGGCAGTATTGTAGGGATTTCTTTTCTTTGAAGCACGTCTAACGAGTACTTAGACGTTTAACAGAGCGCTGTTACCTACGTATTAATTTCAATGTAGTGATTACAAATGCTAATTATATAGACAGGAGAAGTGTACCTTCATTTCAATAATAGGAAATTTAGACCTGGATATAGACACGAGTTTCCTCCAAGTCATTTGGATGTTGTCCTTCCTATAATCAAAGATCCAAGAATTATCGACTAATGCATGATTTTGGAGTTGGTTGTATTTTGTTTATTCTGCTGTTCCTAGACGAACTGCGACTATTGTTTTATTTAAAGAGTTCCACATGCGCTGTGTTTCGTTAATATATATAAATGTCAGAGCGATGAATGATACGGTCGCTGATCGTCCTGTGCATTTCGTAAGATTTATAATTGGTACGGTATGTGAGAACTATTTTTTAGTGTGAAGGTTGTAATATAATCTTGCGTGGTTCGGGTGTGGGTTCTTTTTTGCAGTCGAAATAAGCAAGGCGATGTCACTGCTCTATCGTATCCTGGTCCACTTTATTCATGAACCCTCCTACATTTTGGTGCGCTTTATATTGAAATATGACAGTGTTTCACGACGATTCTAAGAATAACATGCCCATCATGTTTGTTACGCCGTCCTTTTCGCCATTTGATGTAACGATTCTGTGTTTCATATGACTTTGAATATTTTGACCGCTTTCCTAGAAACATATGATATCGCAAGTAGCGTGTAATCGGACTGTGTTTCCTCCGTCGCATCAAAATTTCAGGCATGAATGCAGTGTTGTTACGATGAAGCAATCCCAATTTGTAACAGGACTAAGAGCTGGCTATCAGCAAGAGAGTATCCTTTTTAGTCATACTTAAATATTGGTCCTACCAACATTATACACCCACAAACTAATTGAAAAGAATTTTTCACACCATAAATTGATTTTTATCTCCTGACTAGTAGAACATTTTCTTTTTTAAACACACCAGCACTTGTATAAATTAGATAATTATTATAACGACAATACTCCTGTGATATATCAGTGCTAATGTGGCGATTGTACAGACGCGTAATGCGTGGAGAATATCATCATTTGCAATAAGTATAATTGTCAGAATTAGTGTCTAGATCAGATATCATTGTTAGACCGTTAGTTTCAGTGAACGATTCTAGACCGGCTTCTTAGGTTATAGTGATGGAAGACCGTTATTTCCCCCGTGATTGGAACCTAGTCCTACTTCTCATGGGACAATATATATGTCCTGTAGTACCACATCATCTCACGTGTTTATGATGCTAAAGATAAGCGATAGGGATCAACCGTTACGTCACTCAGGGCAGAACGGTCCCGTTGCACATTTACTAGTAAGGAGTTTCATTATATGCTTACATCGTTCTAAACGTGATAACAGATGGGGTTTTCCACGGTTAAGACACTAAGATTGATTCTTGAAGTGCATTCGATGTTTAAACTTTTGTAAGCAGCTTAGCATTCAGCAAGCGCGGACCGACAGTTCAGTGGAGGCAGAAGGAATATCAGGTCAAATCCATCGCGAAAACATGGTAGAGATGACAGGCTCTGAGATGGCATTCGGAATTTCAAGGCTCAGACGAATACGACACGGAGAAACTTGCATTCAACGAGAACGAAAGACTCACCTTTATGTACTCGAAACTACTTATTCTGTGAGTCACCACAATGTTCCGTGCGTATTATTTACATTCACTTGGTTGGATCCTCAGAATTAACATATACTGAAGTGCGATCTATGTCTGACATCCTTGGGTGTCGTGGTTCCACTATCTGGACAAAATGTATGATATCATTAATTGTCTAACCAGCTATGGTGTGAGGCATTCGTTGCTAGGCTTGGATCTCGTGGTTAAAAACACCTGGTACACCATTTACTAATATTATATATTCCTTCTGGTAAGAACAGCTACACACGATATTCCCTTCAAAGGGCGCTTGTCGGTGGCGCCAATTGCCACTAACCCCTTAAATTCTTCTAAAAATAGAGATAATCAGAATATACTGAAACTTACAAAATCAACTCAGTCATATTATTAGTGTGATTTTTGATGAAGGTTTATTTCTTAATTTCCTAATTGTAGATAGTGGAGTTCGATAACATTGTGTTGTTACACGATCTATCGACTTCTCCGGTCGGCTAGATTTATCTTATTGGGACAGGGAAAAAAAATTGTTAAGTTTCTATGATAGAAAGAATATTTGCTTCTTCTTATCAAAATTAGCTACATGACGAATATCAATTGTTGTATTTTTTGACGGTGCAAATCGTAGTTTCTAATAATAAAACGGTGAACAAAATCAAGGAGATTTTTATTTACTTCCTAAAGCAGCGAAGCTTGCATAACAATACTAGTATACCGATCTTCTCGCATATAATGAATGAATTGGAATATATTTCTGTGTACCTATGTATTTGTGTATAATTACGGGAGGAAAGATATTTCATAAGAAAAATGCTTAAAGAGCATACGAACTTTAGTGTTCTGTTCTTAAAGGAAAAGCTGATTTGACGTCGAGTCATGATTTAAATTTACATCACATAACACCCGGATAATGATCTGTTTACCTTATCTTACCGTAACCGCGCTCATTCTAATGGACCGAGTGCTTCATTGTGCATAAGCGTGTTGAGACTGTATTATCTATCATTAACGAGCGTACATATTGTCTGCTTACCAATGTTGGCTAGTGCAGCAGATTAACAGGTAGTTCTGTGAAAAAGTTCTGATCTGGCTGAGTGTAACTTGTTTTTTTGTCTGTACTTGATGTATAACTCTATTCCTATTTATAGTCCGACGCATGAAAAAAGGTCATAACGCAAGTCCACTTCCAAATTAGATGTATATAGTTGGCCAAGAAATCATTTCTTGAAAATATTTTTAATTTAACTGGGCAAAAATTTGCTAGACGGAAATATTAAACCCTCATGATCTAGGGTTTTCTGGTCTTGGTAGACTATTAATAGGAAAAAAAGGATATAACTTCAACGTCATTAGGATGTACTAAGCATAAATTGGTTGTAAAGTGATATTCTCACTTCATTACTTCTCCCCATACTTATATACAATAATTCTGTTGCGACCATCAACTTGTCATACTCATACATTTTTTCATTTTTTGATACGCTCTTCAGCTAATATATAAGAATTTCTGCTTGCAGGTTACACGAATATACCAGGGTAGTGTGCCTTTCTTTCCAGCAGGCACTACGAAAGTAGACGTAGTGCGAGGATACGAACAAATCTTTCTTTTAGTCCTGAAGCTCAGTTATTTCAATTGGCAGATTCAATGATGTTCATTACATTCTGTTGCTATTACTCATAATTAGGGCTTTTAATGTGCAATTTTCGGATATGTGCTTGGAATGGATAATGTGTAGGTCGTATTAAGGAACGTGATAAATGGGAGGAGGAGCAGAAATGGTTCAATGCATGGAAATAAATGATGAATGGATCTTGAATTAGGTAGGAATGTAATCTTGCACTTTTATCTCAAATATATTGTGTATAAGCGTAACCAAACAACATAATACAATTGTATGTCATACTATTACAGCATTAATAAATATTGAATAAAAATCAATTCACCTGAAATTATATCACATATTGATTGCAACATTATAAATTGAGTTGATCTGATATATAGCTATAAAAATCATTACCATGCGAGCTATTTAATATTATAATTATAACTTATTAATTATTACAGTTAGATATTCATTAGATTACAGATCAAACAAGAGAAACAAATAATCAAGCTTAACATATTAAAAAAGTATAATGTGTCACTTATATTGGACTTCGAAGAAGAAGATATATAGTATGAAGTGTCTGGTTGGAGTAGTATGTCACCACCTGTTATCGGACTCTAGGAACTCGCGATATATGTTGTTACAGGAAAAAAGACAGAAAAGAAAGGAGGGAATATGAGTATAGTAACTTGAAAATGAGTATGATACGGAAGGACAATTGATACAAGGGACTAGACTAATGCTGAGCTGGATGATGTTCAGAGTTATCAACAAATGATCGAAAGCGGTTTATGAAAATCCGTGGCATTGTTATAGCTGAAAGACTAAATTCGTAAGCAGGCCTGTACGCGTAGATGGATTTCGGATTATTATTTATGAAATAGGATGGAAACTTGTGATCCCAACCGGAGTCGCTATATTTACGAATGGTTTTGGGCAACATTGCTCTAGCAGGGGGGTATAAAATAGCTATGGACTTAAGAGAGATGATGCTGGGGAAGGCACATTTACGCTGACATAGGAAAAAACAAAAGGGGGTGGTAAGAGGTAGGACCAAGAATTCGGTATTGGTGACTAAGTAGAGCAGGCGAAAAGAAACAATTCAATTAGCTCAACCACACAAAATGAAGTGATGGAATTAAGAGCTGCCCATCGCCACATGCAGTATAGAGTGTGATGTTACGAATTTTTGATGGTAGTGACATTTAGGTTTCCTTTTCTGTGTGTGTGTTTGGACCTTGGCCCCTTTGGGCCAGAACATCACCTATGGGATGATAGAATGATAAGAGAGAGGAGAGATAAGTAATAAGTTATTTATAAATGTTACAGTGAGTAGAGGTTATTAATGAATATCAAAACAAGTTAACACTTTTCTTACACTTCCACTCACTTTGAATATGAAAATACTAACGTTTTATCTTTACACATATTAAATTCCTCAACATGTCAGCGGGGAGATGAATTGTAGGTTCTCGACCTTATGGGCGTATCTTTAGAAGGTCTTTGAGACTGCCATCGATAATGATGGACCCTAAAGTGTAGCACCCATATTACCAAACCTACAACCCTCTCTACCAATAATTTAGTGTTTCTTAGCCTGTGTAGCTTACTGGAAACGCATGACCAATGTGTTGTGTATTTATAATTCTAACATAGATTACTGGCCTTAATGAGGTATAAAAGCGGTTCCCCATCACATTTAGGAACATCTCCAATGTGTATCTTTATTGATACATTCACGCGAACTCGAGTCATCAAATACTAAAATAGCACATCAAATATGGTTAAAACACTGTTCATCGTACTTTGTGGGGATTAGCATTTGCTTAATGGTAATTTCTTTATAACAGGAATAACCAGTGATTTACGATTAAATCATACATCACCGCTTATTCAGTATCATACCATGTCCAGATGAACATCGGAATCGAAATTAGACCAATCACTATTTTCCCCATAATAACCTATATAAGTTAGCCCCATATGTTAATCCATCCATCGTAGTTACTTTTTATTTCCTTTATTATAAAACTTCGCGTATGTGATTTTTAGATATGAGAAATTATATAATTACTCGACTCTGATGCTACTGATTAAAAACTTACTCACGGCAATGGCCCCGTTTTAGTACTGCTTTGCCGTGTATGTTATAATTTTTCATTTAGTGCGGTCATAAGGTCCCCGTTAATGTACTCTATTTAGCAGGTATTATTTTAGTTAAAGATATACTTAATTACCTTACATTGTTCTGACATGACTTTTACGTTGAGATTAGGTTGGTTTCCACTTAGTAAAATGTCTCTAAAAGTATGATTGTTTTCTTCCATTAAGGTAAGTTTCCCAATCGATGTACTCACGGTTGTATGAGGCTTCGGGTGAGGGCTTATAGAATTGTATTGATTAACAGACTGCTTTCACATATGTCCTCGATATGTAAAAACTCACACTGTCGGCACTTGTAGCCATCGCGCACGATTCAATATCATTACTCTAGCTCTTTCGCTTTCTGACAAGATCTCTAAATCCTGACCAATACTTCTTAATATGGAAATCGCTATATTTTTAGCAGACCCGGCTTCTGAAATATCATTCTGTCTGTGGTTAACACAGTGGGTACACTACCCAAAGTGTGACTACGTTGCGCGTAGTCCAAGAGCGTTCGAATAATAAGAGCTTATTGTGTTTCAGCAACTTCGGCGGCACGTCGCCGATCGACTTTCTATTGAACAAAATTCAGGGGTGTGTTTTGCTAAATCTTTTCAATCATTTTCTAAAAATAGGAGGTGCTTCTCGCCGGATAAATATATATAGCTGTTGGCGGTATAGAGGATCACTGGTATCGTCTACGCATTGAGGAGTTATGTTTATCCAGTTGACGTTTGTGAAGTGGGTGCAAATTTGGATTGCATTTCTTCGGCAGATATGAAGATGCGTTTTAGAGAGAGTCAGTTCGGGTGCGAGGTGCAACGGCAGAATGCGTCATCTAAAGATCAATCAATCCATTTTCTGTGTGTTATAGGTTGGTCAGTTAGGGCATTCCGCACGCCCACCCCAACCCAAGGGTGGAGCTGTCTACTCAACTAAAGAGATGACCCAAGAATAGGTGGGGGGTCTAGACTACAGACTCAAGGGTCCACAGATCAAACGGGACTAACTATTGCAAATAAGCAATTCAGTATAGGAAAATCCAAGCCGTCAGGGAAGAAACATAACATCGGATGAGCTTTAGTCAATCTGACTCTTTTCTGAGCGACACATGGTCGTCTCCTTAGCTTATGCGTATGGCCTCCGTATCATATAGTTTCTGCAGCTCACTTTGGTGATTTCGAGTGTGGTCGTAGAGGTCCCATCCTATTGGAACAACCGGTGCTATTGTATACTAATGCTGTCACCACTCTGAGTGCAATGTTCCCTAGTCTACGTACTGTGTTATCACGACGTCATCCCGTCGGGAATCAGGAACAATGCTTGTCTTTTCTCCAGTTGTGAATGTACGAGGACCTATAGTGAAGTTCACCTCTTTTATCCATCATCCGCAGTTCTGCTTAAGCACTTCTATAATGGCTTTGTTGGCAATATAATCGGGTCCGATAATAACTTTTAGCGGTATCAGAAATCTGTTCGATTGATCGTGAACTGTTCTAATCATACTTTCATGTTGAGTGACATGAAGAAAGTGTGGCAATAAACATATACACCGAACGAGGAGCTCAAATGAATTATTATATCATTCACACATCTAATAATCATGACAATTATAACGGATTTTTGAAAGATTATGAGATTGGAGCTATTGGTGACGGGCATACTATCGCTGCTCATTTCTAAACGCTTCCATCCACTCCGTCGAGTAGTATATTATTTTCATTGGCTATATTAATGTGTGTTACTTTTATGGCTGGAAGAACTAGCAAGAGACATAGTTGATACTCGTGCTGGACTCATGTCCCTGAAAGGTATTCCTCTATTATGTCAGGGCTAAATGATATGGACGCTATATGTGATGTTATAATGGGCCGTGCCAAGTTTTTTTTTGTCATAGGACCAGCTAGTTGATAATAAGTGTGAGTCTGATAAACACTAATTTTCCAGGCTCATTCTTTGTCTTCGATTCTATATTTGTCTTTAAACATAATGCCTTGACGATTATGAACGATATTCCTGTTTACACTTTTCTAGACTTCTTCTGCTAACTTAGCTCTAATTTCCTCTGGCTGATTTGGAGTTAGAGCTAGATATCACCAAAGCGCCATTTTTCCCTTATATCTTCCCACTAATGTACCTTTCGTTGCCGTAAACTGAACTTAAGTCGGAATTAATGTAAGTTATCCTCACCTTTGTCCTTCTAAAGTGATGATGATCCATTTTTGTTCAATTTGCAACATACTATATCCGAATTATTTACCTGTTATTGTTGTACTATGGTGGTACCCTACGGGCGTGCTTTTTTGCATTCTATTATTTTCTCGTGAATTGTTCTTGTAATGTAAGATCTCAGTCACAAAAGTTCATTACTGATATTGGTCAGTCAAACAAATCATTTAAAACATGTGTAAAATTTCATAGGATAGCTGACTTTTTGTGTCAGTGATATGTGCTTTTTTTCATTATCACTGACTGTATACTTGATCGTTTATAATCTATCTATACGTACCGAGTACCTCTCTTCCGTCCAACCCATCCTCAAAGCCGCAATGTTCTACGTAAGTTTGATCTATACAATTTGTGTCCTTATTGTCCTTGTGTCATCTTCGTGAGGAAGATTACTGAGACGCTAAGTCATCGATTGTTAAATGATTGTTTTGCGATTCGAGTGAGTCATTTGTTCTACTTTTCTTAACTTCAGTTCTACTGGCTTTTGTTTGTTGTGTTCTGTAGCTTCGAGGGGACTTTTACAAATTGTCACTGAGGTAGCAAACGCACATAAATTTCTCAGATGCTTGTTGTTAATAACTAGTTTCATTATTAATTTATTTCGCTCATAGCTCTTACACACTATTCTTTCAAAGGTAGTTGTTTCTGTGGTCTTCAACTGATTTGGTAGGTATAGATTTGTTCGAACTATAGATATTCCTATCTGGGCAAATCCACTGACATGTTATAAGTAACGCTCTCGATCATTTATTGTTTCGAAGTTCTAGACAGCCTCTGTCATTGATTACGGGCGAGCCCATATGCTCCTAGTTAGCGAATTTCATCTACCTTTATATTCATGATCTGACTTATGAATGACATTGATGCTCTCTCGAAGACGTGAATAGGCGAGTTTCCTGAAGGGATTGACTAATGAACCATATCAACATTTATGCCTAGTTAGGCACAAATCTGACAGCTTACGGCTTGTTTCCTTCATATAGCTCACTACTTCATCTCTTGATCTGAAAATTCAAATGTGGTATGACAATGTACCTAAAAGCGCACATTGTGGTTTATCGTGTTACTATGGTGTATTCTTTTTACATGATCTAACTATGACTTCGTCAACTTGAAATACCGGCTATTTGAGTTCATGGAAATACCTATTGAGGATCACACGCATAGTAAGCTGAAGAAGCGACACTTCGCTCGATACTGTAGCTGCATCGTATTCTGCGTCGGCTCTTATCTTCGTTCTATGTGGTCTGGCACCATACCTGAATCCTTGCTGCGGTGCCACTACAGTAGATACGGTTTGTTAGGATCGGTTGTCTGCGAAAGGAATCATAATATTGTAGTAATTAGCGATATTCATTTCAGTTTGTCAATCAAGGTGGACTTTGTGTCAAGCGTGCTTTTTAATTGCTTGCTAACCGTTTTTTTCTCTATCTGCGCGATACACGCATCCGGCCATAGATCATTGACAAAGAACCGTAACATCGGTGCGTTCGGATCAGAGCAGAACTGGGAGCAACAGACTAGCCGGGGACGGTTACAGGATGGACACAACTGGCTGTAGATTGTCCAGTGCGGATTTTTAAGGGCTTCTTCGGAATCAATAAGGTGATGCTGACCATTTTTCTTGAATCTTGTTGAATTTGTCCTGGTGGTGCCAGTTGCTGATGGAGATAGTCTCTGACTTGCTTTCGGTAACTTTGCTCGCTGATTCACGCTTGGTGGCACCGTATGCACCTCTCGGCGCTCTGGCTTCTTCTCTCGGCCTGCTTTTTCTGGGATCGAACCAAATCATGTTTGCCTTATCCATTTCTAGAATTCGTTGTTAGATCGGTGAACTTACGAGAACAACTATACATTATTTGGAGGCAAATATTTTAGGAGTTCATATTATTGATAATAAAGCTTACAGTAGATTTATTGACCTAGTCCTGAGCTACCTTTTAATTGTTAGAGAGAAGGATTGGTGGCGCAATCTAAGGAGGTTGCACATATAACTGTGACTGAAAACATGTGGCTGCACACCTTGATCGATTCATTTGTGTATTAAGAGCTGATCTAACTTGGTATTCTCATACAAATTTATTGTGCAGCGTTAACTACTCACATTGGTATTGCTGCGGTCGTACGTAATTGTAGCCAATTATACAATCTTTTGTCCCAATGGACAGTGGTTTTCCATGTCTTGTTTATTCTAGTATGTGACTTCTCCCGTTCCGCGTCCCAAACCACGTCTTTCTGCATACTGTCTCATATGCGGCTACATGTTTACTTCTGTGTCCGGTCTTGCGGCCTAGCTTCGCGTATCTTTGATTATTATTCTTTTTATACAGATTTTTCAGCATATGGATTAGGCAGATCTAAAGTGTGGATTATGTGAGATCTTTGGTACATATTCTAAATATGTTGTATGTTGTACTCTGATGAGGTAGCATTCTTTTCCAGTTCGGATGTTGTCATATCCCCGAGTTGTATTAGTGTTAATTTAATAGGAGCCATCAAGATACATGATTTCTATTTGACACGGAAACGTGATAATGGAGAATTATAATCTAGGCCTCGGGATGGGTGATTTGTACCTTCTAATAATTTTATTTGACCGTATTCTCCGGATTGATGGTGCTTCTGTGGTGGTCCCGGGCGACTTGTGGGCTTGGTGCTAGCTCGACCAGTCTATCACAGGAGCCGTGTTTATAGGTGAATTAATGGTGCTACTGAATGCAATTTCTAACCATTTAGAGACTAAACCCATCTTAAAAATCCCTGGGATTAAGATAAATGTTCATTCCACCCGGTGGTAGTGTGTGGTCGTTGCACGTTGGTTTGTGTTTGTTATGATAATAGGGCAGTGTGTTCTTAGTGCGAGGGGGATACCGCTATTCGCGTTCTTTCGAAAGCAGTCTTAATCAACCCTTCGAAAAACTTTATATAGCAAAGAGTGGAGTAATCAGACCTATCAAATTGTACTTTGGTTACGAGATGGATTTCACCCAATGCTTACTTACTCTGTAGCCTAGTCCATAGAATTTATCGAGATATTTTTTTTGGATAGAAAAATTTATGATAAATTATAGAATGACAACTTGGACCTTTAATATTCCGTAGTATTAATGGCGTATAGGCAATACATTAAAAGTATACAATTCAATTACTCTGATTGGATGTACCTTTCCGTCTGTTATTTTTTCTTTCGGACTCACGGCTCAAGGCATATTGCATATCAGTCTGCTAAATATGAAGCGCGATGACAGACTATTATAGGTCTTGGGCATACTCGCGGACTGCGCGACCTGCCTGGTTTGAGGTGAGATATGTTAAGCGGCTTCTAGAATTCTGTGCTTGCAAAATGCCCGTGATATGGAACTGTAAACTACTGTTTTCGTGCAATAACTATAATCACATTGCATGACGATGGTTAATAATTTCTAGATAAATTTTAGGAGATCGTTAACTGCGATTGCAATTTGTGTGCGATCTTTATCCTTGGTATGCGCTACTTTCTTAACCTTTTAGTAGCCTTCTTTCGAGGGTGACTATATGTTCGATACAGTTATAACCACACTCAACGGTCTTCGCTACTGTAAATATTTGTCGTACGTCGCCTCTTATTTTTAGGTCGCGGTGTAATTGTAAGCATGGCGCGAGTATTAGTCCTAGGGTATTTAAAAGTTCTGGGTTATCGACATCTCATGATCTGAGCTGCGGAGTGTTTGAGCGTATATGTAGCAGATCCACTGGCATCTTAACCTAACACTCCACTTACCAACACGAGAGAGTTGAATGTTTCTGACTAGACTGGAGTTTCTGAGTATAACCAGCGACAATGGGCTTCCCAAATATATCATTATTATTGATCCCTTTAGATAATTTAGTATACTTTTCTCCTACTTTGTCTATCTATGTGATTTGAATTGAATTTCTAAAATACCATATATTCTGTATTCATTGATTTGGACATCGGAGTTTCGTGTTTATTGTACTCTGATATGAATTGCGCTTCTGGAATTAGCTCAAGATTGCACATAGTCTGTCGTACAGTTTACGTGTGCACCTCAAGGAGCACGATACGCCTCTTCATCATTAGTATTTTGATCTTTGGGCATTGGAATTTATTAGGAGACAGACTTGTTGAAGATCTCCTATCATTTGATTTACTTGTGGCGGGCTCGGGATAGTCCACTCAATCTGACTCGCTCCTTTACAGGTTTCGCGCCCTTCTTCTTTGTGCAACCGACATTCGGCTTGTCGAAAACAGATGAGAGCTGAGTCATCGATTTTAATATGCTTTGCCGTGCTCAGCGGAACCCTTGCAATCTGTTTTAGTTGGCAGATTTTAGTTGGGAAGATGTGTTCGACTATATGTGAAGATGGATATAAGCTAGTATATCCAAAATATTCTCAAACATTTGTTCATGATAGTAATTTAGGTGGAATCAGATAGTATTATTAAAAGAATAAATATCAAAAATATGGACAAAAGCAGTAAAATAATAAACAAAACGCTATAAAAATCAATAAAAAAAACTCATAAAATAAATTTAACAAAAATCAATACATAACTATGTATTTTTTCTTATCGCGACACTGCCTAGGTTTACTTTCAAAGGATTGAGGTAGTGCTTTACAAACGTCCTACCGGAAAATCACTTCGCTGGAATGTCGTTTATCATACTCGGATTTCCTACATTTAACTGCTTAATGTATATGGCCTGAAGGCCTCCACTCTTCTGTTAGAATTGGGGATTGCTCTGTCGGCATTCTTTGGTATGTATCATAACTGAAGTTCACCGTTTGATAGTACAACTTTTGGACAGATGTGAATGAGTTTTTAATGGCATGACTATTACCTTATATCGTTTGAAATATGACGAATAGGGAGTTTGCTTTATTGCTCCTATTTATTGATGAACATGTGTATGTATGGTCCACCGCGCTTTGGTATCCGTCTGGTTTTTTTATCCTTTACTGCTTGCTCAATTAAACGTGAACCTCGCGTCTTGTTGTTGATCTAGAATTTCTCAAGGAAGAAAATATAAGACATTGTTTAGACGTATCCAGTGAGCCGCGATTGATGTGTCTTTAGTCATCTTATGGTGGTGGCTCCGCATCATCAGTTGCTTTGGTTCTGGCGATGACTTTTGACTTGGAACCCTCTCTGGAGCTTTCTACTTTGGGAGCCGCTTTGTCGAGGGTACGGTGCTGACTTCGGGATAAGCCGAATCCGTATATTTTCTTGTTCAGTATATTCTGTTGTGTTGTCCGATGTGTATTAATGGCTAAGTCATCGGCACTGTACAGATAATATCTGCGGCCGGTTCATCCGAGGGTGCTTACGCAAATATCACCTAAATTCGGCCATCTCAACTGAAACATTGAGCAAATTGGCTATGGTCTAACCTTCAGTGGAAATTCAACGAATCCGTCACTAGGGGCTGATTCGAATACATAATGCTGTCAGATTTCCATTCGGCATCGTTTAGGGGTCTCGCTCTCTACCTAAAACAGGTAGAGGTGCGATGCTGTAGTCTCATCTATCCTCTTGAAATTCTTTGCGTAGTAATATATGTCCTGGTACGGAGTTGTGATATACGAAGGGACAGTATACGTCTAACTCTGATTTAGGTCGTGGCTATTGTTTGCCGTTTGGGACTTAAATTCAATTGGCGTTCTGGCAGGGTACTAGTGTGCTCTATTTGTATATTGTCACTGCCTCGTTTTTTATTTTCCTTATCAATGCGAAGTGTTCCGTGATCGGAAAAACTTGCTAAAGTAAATCTAAATTGTTGTGTGTAAGAAGATGAGAGCTGTAGGTACGTGTGACTGGGTATAAACTAAGTAATGCCAGTAAGTAAAGTTTAGAGGAAGGATGGGCAGGGCATCGATGTAATGTGTGAGGCGGAGCGTGAACTCAGAATGAGAAGGTGGTGGGACTGGAGCATCTATGTGTGCCGGACTGTAGGCCGTTTGTTGGTAAGAGGCGTATCAACGGTTTCATGGCGTCTATAAGTTTTAGACTGTTCGATGACATTAATTATAGTGATATTTCTAGGGTAGTATCAGGAAGTGTAACCAGTGTCTAGGTCCTTGACCGGGGACTGATGCGCTTTGTTCTTATCCTTCATGTCTGTGGTGATTAGCACCGCTGCAAAGTTAATTATTATCCAACGTGACAGAGTCATTATGAGGGTAGGGTCCTGTTTTGTATAGAAGGTAATTTCCGCAGTTGTAGATGTTAGATGTGTGGAGGTAGTTATTTTTTTAACCAAATATGTAGAATACAATGTAGTGCAGCGGGGAACGTTTAATCATAGAATATGTTGTGGCGAGATTCAGCATGTATGGGTGCAGCTCGGCTGTAAATTAGTTAGTATCGTTGATGAAGTACTATTGGTAATAATGTTGTTAGATATACTTTAACGAATATATCCTTTAATATGAGCAATATTATGTATCTGGAATCTACCTCGAGTGTTTCTGGGAAATTTGATACAGAAAGTGTGACGTGTGTTATTGGTTCATCGGTAATTTGTAGCTTGTACTAATTATTACGTTATCATCCTTCGTACAGGTCCAGCCTAGCTTGCTGTTATTTCTGGGCACATATGACAAAGGCGTCTATACTCTAAATCTTTAGATGTAAATGATGGTAACAATGCTCTTCAAACAATAATTATTACCAGTTTATCATTTGGTATTATCCATGCCAGCAGAATACTGATTTTAGACTTCATTATTATCAACATATTTTGAGTAGATAAATTGACATCAATGTATTGTCTGTTTTTGATATAAGATGCAATTTTTACAAGAACACATATAAACTTTCAAAGTTATAATGTTATCCACCGCTGGCGCTATTTATTCATTGTTAAGCGAATAGTGATGATAATTATGCGGTTTTGTACAGTTAATCCTAGAAGTATGTAGGCCAGTCATGTACTGTTATTTCGTTGTTACCCCTGATTTTCCATATTATAATAGAAACATTTATTCGAATTGCTGCGTGCATCGATACGAAGTGAAATGTAGAGTTGATTATAGGTGATTGATATTGAGTTTCGAAATCTGGTACCCAAGAAATATCGGACTGTACTAATCCCTCGGAAGTGGGATTGGAGCCATATTTTATCAAAGGTAGTTCCACGCATTTTCTGGTCTTGTATGGTCGTAACAACTTAATATCATCATTGATAATCTTGCTGGATTCCTTGGATCTTTTTTTGTTGGGTGGTATCTCGCTCGTATAATCTTTATGGTATAAAATTTAGGTTCAAATCATCGGTTAAGAATTCGGTGAATATTATGATAGCTAGTCTTATCGATCTGGTCAATCGGCATCGGATGTATGTAGTACCTAGCCATATCATATTGGTATAAAGAACACCATTACCATCTTTTGTAATGAATTTAAAATTCTGATGCAGGTTGCTATTCTATTATGACTGCTTCAATCAATTTTTCTTTTCCCGAGTTTGAATATCATTGAATTGGATGAGGATCCCAAACTGATTAAAGGTGGTTCTGTTGATGAGCTTTTTGGGTTGTAGAATATGTATCTGTCCACCTGTCTAGTGCTTAATTAATTTGAGTACTGATTACCATATATCTCTGCTGCCGATTTGTATCTATACCAATATTGTGTCAGAGCTATAATGGAGGAAGGGGCCGGAGGGGTGTTTGTGTGTGTGACTCTTCCGTCAAGTGGTGCTGTTGAGGAGAGGCGGTGTGTGATGGTGTGTGTCGCGTATTGGCGATGAGGATGTGTAGTGGGAGTATGAGACTTTGTGTTGTGTGTTGGTGGTGTGACGTGTTTTGTAGCGTGTCTCATTGTGCAGATTACGAGAGCAGAAACAGTGTGCAGTGAAGGTGTGATGATTAATATGTTGAGAATGGATATACCTTGTTTGAAATGAATATGTATGTGGGTGAAGGGGAAGAGAGAAAGTAGTGCTGTGGATGTAGTAGTAGGTGTGCTGTTGTATGGTAGTGTGTTGTGTGTTAGAGGATGGAATATTAAGCATAACTAGCCCTGAGCATGGAAATATGATCAGGCTTAAAACAATAGAGACCTATTCTTGCATTAACGCTAGTAATGTCCTATAACGGCATCCTACTGTCTAAGCCTTCTCTTAGTGCGATTGCTTGCCAATTTCCTTAAATCTTCCAACGAATTGTGCCTAGTGTTAAGACGGGCTTGTTGCGCGGAGGCAATTTAAAGAGGTTAAGAGTGGCATCCTTGAATAAGACATTGTTCGGATTCTTATTTTGTTGCTTAAGTCAATCTTGCCTAACTTTCAAAAGGGACGATAGACTATAGTTAGCAACGCCTCTTATTTTTTCACAATTTATTTTTCTTTAATGGTGGGTTGTCTTGTTTATTTATGGCGTTTTGATTCAGTGTATACCTCTGGTAGTCAAGGTCTCTCTTCGACGTTATCAGATACTTTATCTTTTATTTTGTTTGAGTTCTATTTGATCTTTGGAGCCAAACTGCAAATCGGCTAAGAATTTTGAAATAGCATGATATTATATTGGCCCCTTCGCCTGTTTTAGGCATTATGGCGAGGTTGATGTTTCCAATCTGGTTCCTTTTAATTGTGAACTGAAAGAACGCGTGTGATATCGTATTGCGCGTCACACTCGTCGATAGACCGGACGTTGCCACCCGGATAGCCTGGGCTGTTGCATGGCATCTGTGGCACAGGTTTATGGAAATTTCGCGTTCCCGCGTTCGTCGTAAAGTAGTTGGGAAATAATCATTCTGAAGTGTTTATTGCAACGTAGCCTCCTGAAGTACTCTGCGCTAGGAACCGTTTTGTATACCGAATCATCGTGAGGTGTGCCGGATTCGAATGGTACGAGTTTGTTTGGAGCCGCTAAGGAAGGATTGAGAAAATTCGTTCTATAGGGTCAGCATATGTCAGATGTTGCTGTATCGTAAGGATTAAATCTTGAGGAATCCAGGTCGTAGAGTGAAAGACGTTTGTGTTAAACGACCAATTAATGGACCATGGCGCAGTATGGTGTTCTCGGGTTGCACAGAGAATGAATCTTGCCTAATGAGCAGTAGTAGTAGATGTAAAGACCGAAGTGTGACTGTTGGCAAGTAAGTGGATATATATGACAACGCCATAATGTTGCGCAGGCGAATACATTATAGGCCTTGATCTCAAGTGGAAATCAATCTAAGCGCCAACCGCGTCGTTTCCGCGGATGTTGTTGGCGACTGCTACAACCGTTGCTGGATGTGTAATGTAGCCATTATATGCGACCAAATAGTTTCGGAAGTGTCGCAAGAGCAATTTGTGATAAGCCTCCTCAAAGAGACGAGAGTGAGTGATTGAGAGGAGGAGGATTGATAGACGTGCGTAAGAGAGAGAGAGTAGGGAGGTAGTCGGCGCTGTTGGAGCATAAATAAGTTGTAAATAAAGAGTGACATTTTACAAATACTTTTTTTGTGACAAGTGTTGGCAGAGGATGGAATGACTTTATAAGTGAATGTTCTCATTGGACTCACACATCATCGAACACAATCCTATTCAATGTGACAGCAGAGGAAGCATTTACTCAGACGTGTATTATTTTCTGAAAACTTGCAAAAAATTGGATTTTGTACATGTCGTCTTTAATTGCATATAACTTTATTATGCTTGGCATCTTTGATGCATGAAATATATTATTGTAAGGATGAGGAGTCTTATATGATACATATAAATTGCCAAAACAAAGTGACCTGAAATGTACCCCCTATAATCTTGGAATACCCTTATTTTTATGCACTGTATAGAGGGAAAGAAGACAAATGTGACAATGAAAAAGATGCAGGAATGTAGAAAAAGAAGAGGAGAGATGAGAGAGAGTGGGGTATAAAAAGAAACAGACATGAGCGATAGGGTGAAAAGTCAGATATAGAGGGTAACAAACAGACAGACAGACAAAAATAAAAGAGCCAGAAAAGGACATTTAATTGAAGAAAAAAAATTATATCACATCTACCGTAGATTTCAAACGCAAAAAATCCAAAAATTAATAACCCTTGAAGACGATCCTCATCAACAAGATCAGACTCGTCATGACAACACTCATTATAGGTAGAACTGAAAAACACCTTTTGGATGATGACGGTGAACTTTTTCCTGAGTTCAACGGATCCAGGTTTGGTACTGAGAAACGTCTTTTGGATTATGACTGTGAACTTTTTCCTGCGTTCAAACGGATCCAGGTTTGGTACTGAGAAAACGTCTTTTGGGATGGTGACTGTGAACTTTTTCCTGCGTTCAACGTATCCAAGTTTGGTACTGAGAAAACGTCTTATGGATGGTGACTGTGAACTTTTCCATGCGTTCAACGGATCCAAGGTTTGATACTGAGAAACGTCTTTTTGATGCTGACTGTGAACTTTTTCCTGCGTTCAACCGGAATCCAGGTTTGTACTTGGACAGAAAACGTATTTGGAATGGTTGAACGTGAACTTATCCTGCGTTCGAGGGATCCAGGTTTGTACGAGAAGACGTCTTTGATTAATGACTGTGAACTTTTTCCTGCGTTCAACGGATCCAGGTTTGATACTGAGAAACGTCTTTTGGATGGTGACTGGAACTTCCCTGCGTTCAACGGATCCAGGTTTGGTACTGAGAAACGTCTTATGGATGGTGACTGTGAAACTTTTCCCTGCGTTTCAACGGATCCAGGTTTGGTACTGAGAAACGTCTTATTGATGCTGACTGTAAACTTTTCCCTGCGTTCAACGGATCAGGTTGGTACTGAGAAACGTCTTTTGGATGGTGACTGTGAACTTTTCCCTGCGTTCAACGGATCCAGGTTTGGGTACTGAGAAACGTCTTTTGGATGGTGATGTGAACTTTCCTGCGTTCAACGGATCCAGGTTTGGGTAGTCTGTTTATTCTGAGAACGCTTTGGCATGTGACTGTGAACTTTTCTGCGTTCAACGGATCCAGGTTTGGTACTGAGAAACGTCTTTTGGAGGGTGACTGTGAACTTTTCCTGCGCTTCAACGGATCCAGGTTTTGGTACATTGGAAACGTACTTTTGGATGGCTGACTGTGAACTTTTTCCTTCGTTCGGACGATCCAGTTGTACTGGAGGACTCTTTTGGATGATGAGTTGGACTTCTTCCTGAGTTGTAACAATGTCAACGTTTCTTTTTCACAAAAAAAAAGATTCGGCCAGTCAAGTTTCCTATTTCAGAGTGTTTTTCACTAATTTGAATATTTACAGTGGAGATTATCTAGGCACTATTCCGATGAAGTATGTGGATAAATCAAAGCTGATTCCGAAACCATTGATAGAAGCGATGATCCGATTTATTATTTCCTTTGATTGACCCAAGAACAAGAACAAGCAATTGACAATCCTGAAGGAGAAAATCCATTTTAGAAGCAGGACAGTTTAGCTAATGGGATAAGACAGGCCTGACGGTGATATTATGAGTGTCTAAATGGTCTAGATATAATACCTAGGGGTCGGCAACCAGACATCCAAACCGACAATCAGCGATTCTGGAATATTTACACTATTAATGAATGTCAAGGGTGAGTTTGTTTAGGGTAATTGATCGTGTGACTGACACAGTTTGATCTCCCCCCCACCCCGAAAAAAAAAAGACAAAAACGAAACAAAACAAGTTATACTAGAGCGAGTGACAGAAGAAGCGGGTTTTCTGCATTATATTGGAAATTGTAAAGCTCCTAGTCTAACGTAATATTTACATTTGCTATACTTTAGTAAACTACAAATGTTCGATGTAATTGAAAATTTTGAATCTCTTGTTACAAAAAAGATATAAAATTAAACAAGTTAATCACTCTTCTCATTATCGGCGGTTTTGAGCCCACGGATTACAAACGGCGTTGCGAATTTTACATTACACATCAACTCAACTGAAAACCTGTGCATATGCATGAAATGCGTTTTTACAGGGCGTACTTTGGCAGTCCAAAGTGCGGAGTCCATTGAAAATTACAGTCTATCATAATAACTTGCCATAGCAATATTTAAAAAAAATGAAATTAAGTTATTTGCGTACAGAATATGCCATTTTCGAAAGGTATTCGAATCCAGTGCAAGTTCTTTTTTTCAGAAAAATGACTAACTTAAAGGTAACAGACCTGTTATGTGTTAATATATTTTAAAAGTCAGTGTGACCTTTTGATAAATACCATACTCGCAGTCCGATGACTGAATTACAATAAAATACATCAGAATATGAATGTTTGAATCAGCATGTTAGCACACCATAGGTCGGAACAAATCGTAGTAATTGCATGACTTATAGCACTCTAACTTGATAACATCATAACGAGGCAAGGGTTCATAAACTTTTACAGCAGAGCCAAATTATTTTTTTTTTTTATAAATTTCCATCGCGCCACTTTAAGTAAAGTAACGATATTGTATGAACAGACGTTTAATATACATGTTATATCACAAAACAAACATCACTGGATAAGTATTCCGCATTTGAAATCGATTTATGCAGTAAAATTTTTTTTTCATGATGTCCATTGTACATACAATTTTAGTAGATGAAGTGGTCGTGGAAATGTGATGCTCGGCTTTATAAGGCGGAACACTAAAGAGGGTTAAAGTTAACTTCATTTAATTCAATGGAGAGTTTTACTCATACAATCTCCAGTTGTTCGATGCCATCTAATGCGGCGGTCACAACTCGCCGTACCTTCGACGTGCAACTCCCTACGATGGATTTCGTAGAAAATTCGTGCAGCGGAGGTATCTTGCCGGTAAAATGCATGTACGACGTACAGGAGGTTTTTACAATACCCTTAATACAGAAACGCATGAATCGCAGAAGTTGACCCAGGACCTGCAACGCAGGCTACGTTGATGGCACATGCCCCGTAGCCTACGACGAGTTGTGACCGCCGCATTAAATATACAGTAGATCATAAAATGGTCCTTAATGCAGATAATATCATCCTCCACCTGTAACTGTTAAGAAGTAGTGTTGCAATCTTAACATTATGTCACTTTATTAAATGTGCAGTTGATGAAAATAAGAATTCTATTAAAACGAACGTTACAATAAGATCAGGGCAAAAAAAAAAAAAAAATGCTCCTACACCCCTCAAAAATATATGTTTATTTTTTACATTTTGATGTAGGCCTATATATATATCTAATGAGGTCATCAACTTGTACATACAACACTCTCCAGATACATCACCAGCAGCGAAAAATATTTGAGTCATGCATCCTTGTAAAATTAGTCGAATACAAATCATAAATCTCCCTATATCAAGCGTCCACTACTGATCACTGTATGGTAATAATCACTGAAATATCTATCCTTTAAAATTCATGTCATGATATATAGCTCTATATTGCATTCTGCTTTTTATGAATCGTGACACAGTCACACAACACGAAATAATTGACTCCAAGTGGTCTGCTCACTTCCCTTTCACGGCAATGTATAATCCTGTACCAGTTTGATGCCAGTGGCTTCGTTGTGACTGTTACACATTGGAGATATATTTTATTACGAGTCGTATATCTCAGAGCGCAGTCACATCAAAGGACCAACCACTACCCTCCCTATACGCGTTAATGTAATTTTTCATTTGGTTTGTGTTCGGTTTGATTCGGGTTTCTCCGGTGTGCCCAAGTGTGAGAATTTGTCCCCGAGTTGGATGACTGTACGCATGTCGATCGTTACGAATTTGGTCAATATTAAACCAGCGCGAGATACTACTGATCCCGGCTTACTTACACAATTGTGACATCAAGGTCGCTTATTAAATATTAGCTTATCAGGTATATGATATCTGATTTCGCTGCTCGATGACATCTAAAACTACGCTACATATAATATTATAATGTATGGTTAATCTAAATGATATGTAAACAATGAAATACAACCACGTTTCCAGCCAAAAAACTGCATTCATTCATTTTTCAAAATGACTATGCTGTAGAAAATGTTCACTATATCATTATGACATCAACGTCACTTTACAAACTCATTAGATGTTATGATTATTTCTCCTTTTCTCTTTTTACGGTCAGGTATTGAATGTAGACTAAATCTACATGAAACAAAAATAGTGAATTACATTAATAATTCCTAGTCCAAGCATTACTCAAAGAGGAGATTAAGCACAAATTCGACACATTTCGGTTTGGAAAATCAATACGAATAAATACAAATTTCCGTTCAGACCATAGATACATAATTTTGATTTTGATTTTAATTTTAATTCCGTTTCGAAAATATTTAATATTTGCTAATAATTGTGACATCAGTTTTGCTTATTAAAATATGAGCCTATGAAATACGATTTCTTATCTAGCAAATACAATTTTTGAAGGAGTGTACCAATATTACGTATGCATAGCTCATGTTGGATTAAAATAATATCAATGGAATACGTTCATAATTTCTTGTCCAAGAACTATAATGTTTGCGGTAGCACTAATATTTTGATATAGGAAGAAGTCGCAACAATAATTTAATTGCACGCATACTTTCAATGCATTCAATCTATTTTCCCCCACACACATATTATCTTCAAAATTGAAATAAGATGACAAAGATACATTTTTATCGTGTAAACTCAAGAATGTATAGGCCAATATTCGGTGTTTTTATCATACTTATTACAAACTCAAATATTGCATCATTTGAAATGTTATCATGTTCCACAATGAGCAACTGAATAATAAAATTGTAATGAATTCAGCCTTTGTTGCAACAGAAAGGGGATAATACTACACTATTACATGATGCATGTTTGATATTTCATTTTTATTGAGATTCTGTATGAGTTTTTTTTTCTTTCTTTTTGTTCTTTAAGTTGAGAGGAGGGTAAAAAACCGCCATGGATATTTTCCAGTGTGTTAGCGCATGTCACAATGCGACATTGAATCAAAATCAGAGACTTAAAGGAGGACTCCGGGCTAAATTGAAAAACTTTTGTAAAATTAAGTAAAATTCATCAAGCACAACACAGAAAATTTCATCAAAATCGGATAAAATATAACAAAGTTATGCATTTTTTAGGTATTGACTTTTTTGGTAAAACAGTTCTTGGCAATAATATAGTCTCATTGTCTCATTTGAATATTTGAATATTCAAATGAGCAAACTGATGATGTCACAGTCCCCCTACTTCTTGTGTATTTTATGATATGAAATCCTATTTATCTCATTTTTTCATATATTGCGTATACAGAAAAACTGTCCCTCATACTGAAATAAGTAATAGCACTTGTGACCTTGAACATTCCACAATGATTAATGCCTGTTTTTATGTCCTTGGGGCAGAAAATCTTGATAATTGGTATTTCATACAATAAAATACAAAGAAAGTAGGGGGACTGAGACATCATCGGTTTGCCAATTTGAAGAACTGTTTCCTAAAAAATTTAAGAAAATTCATAACTTTGTTATTTCTTATCCGATTTTGATGAAACTTTCAGTGTTGTGCTTTATCAATTTTACTTTATTTTTGTAATAATGCAAACTCGAGCCGGGATGAGTCCTTTAAATCACCATGAGATATAATGCAAATTTGGTATTGTTTGATGAAATGTTTGATTGCCCCTATAGTCTTTCTAGGCTGACTGGGGCATTACATGGGGATTATACTCGCATTACATATTGGTCTGCTCTTACCAATGATTGACAGCCATAAATGCTAATCGTATGCAGTAACTGAAAGAAAGAATTGCATAAACTGACAGCGTCTGGTAGATATTCTCCGTAGCTCATGGGATGTGTACTGCCCCCCCCCCCGCCCCCACATAACTTTCATATTCGCAGAAAATTAAAATTTGAATACTACCTTACATAAAGTCCTAAAATCATATTCTCATGAGAAAGTTGACTTAGTTCTTACATAATATTAACATATTATATTAATCTGTTAAATGTGGTTAGGGAAAGATAAACCACTAAGCACGGTTAGTGGTATTCCGTGGGTTGAAAAATATGTTAAAGCTCTTGGTATTTTCTTTTCTAAAAATGAACGTTTGAGTTATGAATTAAATTGGTCAAAAGAAAAAATAGATAAAATCGAAAAATTATTGAATATTTGTAAACAAAGAAATCTTACATACAGAGGTAAAATAATCATTTTAAAAACGCTAATATTATCGAAACTTGTATACACAGCACAAATTATTTTTTGTCCTTGTGATGTTGTAAAGAAACTTGATAAATTAATGACGAATTTTCTCTAGGGATCCACTGTTGCCAAAGTAAAAAGACCTAATGTAATTGGCGATCCATCAAAAGGAGGGCTTAGTATGTTGGATTTGAGGTTGCAGTTAAATAATTCTAAGTTAAAATGGATACTCCGATATTTTGATGAAAACAAATGCAAAGTGTAAATGGATGTTTGACCATTGGTTTGATAAGCTTGGAGGAAGCGTTATTATACAAAATTGTAAAACTGATCCGAAATATATACTAACTTTAAAAAATGTCATACCTAGTTTTTATCGTGAAGTATTGTATGTGTACTTTACCTGGAAAAAAAGAACAGTCAATGAAGAAAGGAAAGTCGATTGACTGCAGTTTTTATATATGCAAAGAAATGTTAGGGGAGACCGGGTATGGAAGTTACACGGGTCAGTTGTTACAGTTCTCAGTGTGCTAAGATGGAACAAGAGAGGATGTTGTTACAATAACCTACCCCATGTTGATGTAACAACTTACCCCAATTACATTACATATGTAAAATTACATTTTGTCTCAATTTTCAGGTGTTAATATTATAATTTTCTATTATTACTTTTGTCTATTCCAGAGCTCTACTTGATCTACTGTTAACGATGTCAAGAAACTGGAAAGTTGAAATTGAAGTATGGTATAAGAGATTTACACATTGTCAACTTACCCCGTATGTTTACATATTGTAACAATTGACCCCGTATGGTGTAACAACCTACCCCGTATATGGGGTAGGTTGTTACAAAAAAATGTCTTCACTAATTAAGCTGTAGTTAATTAGTGTTCACATGTTTTCAAGTTTTATATGCCTCAGGTTTTAGCCAAAATAACAGGCTAACTACAGACCCAATATGGAGTGCGTGAGTTCTTCCATTAGAATTATCTGGCCCAAAATGTGAATTTTGTAACGTCCATACCCGGTCTCCCCCATGGTTTAATGAAAATATAAAACATAATGGAAAAAATGTTATTGTTCAGGAATTGGATACGTTCAAATATTTTATTTGTTGGAGATTTAGTAAACCAGACCAGCTTTATCTCAGTTAACGAATTACAAAATCAGTTAGTTTTTATAGATGGAAAATGGCTTTCAGAATATACAATTATTATAGCATCATTGTAAAATAAATGGAAGAAAAACCTAAAATGCAATAATATACGTTTATTTAGAAGATTTAAAGAAAATGTGCTAAAGTCAGAAAACACATCATTTACAAATACTGTTCTTACGTGTTACTCGAGTGTAAAACAGATTTATACTGAGTTTTTAGAATTACATGTAGAAATTTCAAGGGCAGAATTATTTTGGAATGAAAAGATTGGAATAGATGTAAATCACTCGTGGGTGACAACATGGGCATTTAAATTAAACAGGATTCGGGATAACATCGTCATTCAATTTAATTTCAAATATATGTATAATTTAATACCAACATTGAGTAATTAAAGAAATGGAAAATGAGAAACAGTGATATTTGTGAAGAATGTGGGCAAGTAGGTGATATTATAAATATGTTTTGGTTTGGTACAGAGGTTCAATTATTTTTGAAATATATAGAAAGGTATATCAGAAGATGTTCGAATCAAAATTTTATCTTGAATATACAATATGTTATTTTGGGGGTTCAAGATTCAGGAAAAGAAAATATTAACTTGATAATTTACTATGCTTTATTTTCAGTTTACAAATAGGATAGAGCGTCTGCCTTATAATCGAAAGGTCGTGAGTTCGATACCCGGCCGCGTTATTAAAAGATGGAGCGTTTTTATTTTCGGAGAGAAGCGTTAAACAATACTGTTGATATTTTAAACAACCATTAAACAACAGGTTTTTTTAAACTTTTAACAACAAGAGTGTTAAGATTTTAAACAACTTGTTTAATTTTTTCTAACAGTGTAAAGAGTGAAAGAGAAAAACGCATCTGACACGGATATTAATAAAATTATCAATATTCATTCAGAAAGATTAATCTATGCAGTAAAAATTAAAAAGCAAATACAGATTAATGTAAATCGCTCAAACTAATGAAGAAAAACACGACGGAGGACTATTTCTCTACGGAAATTCGAGAGCAATTAATCAAATGTAATGTAAAAGGTCCAATGCATTATGCAGATTAGTTTTATACCATGGGGATCTCTGTAAACAATATACCGCGCCTATCTTTCCTCTTTTGTTGCAGTAGTATTGATCGATTGGTAAGTTTTATGGTGTAATTTCATTCTCAAAATGGAGGACAATGATCTAAGTGCATCGTCTCTATTTCATCAACTCGACTTGGGAAATGTTATGTTAAAGCTTGTTGAGATCATTTTTCTTTTCTTTTTTTCTTAATGTGTGCCGCAACTTATGGCTTAATCTAATTAATTTCAACAGAAAAAAAACATGAATTAGTTACAATACAACATAACTCATTGATTGAAAAATAATTAATTGAAATTGAAAGCGGTTAAGAGAAAGAGAGAAAAATAATAAAAAAGAGACAACGACAAAGAAAGAGAGAGTGCATGGGTAGAGAATTGGGAATGAATGGAGCTAAAGTTATACAAGTGATACAAGTGATCAATGCGGAGAAAATATTGATAGGAATTGGAATTATAAAACCGGGAGGATTCGAGGAGAAATGGTATACAGTGGTAACTCGTTATTACGAGATCTGATATAACGAGGTTCCTGAATTATAACGAGGCAATTTTGCTGGTCCCAGCTCTTTGTATTATTTTGGGATTTTTTTACCCTGATATAACGATAGTTATAATTAGACCCATTTAATGTGATATATATATATATATATATATATATATATATATATATATATATCCACCTCACAGCGGAGAAACCCGAATCAAACCGAACAAAAACAGAACTAAATCCACTTTTATAACTTCAGAGGAAATGGCATTTGCTTACCAGATTTTGTACTATGCACGCATCTATGGAAAAGGGAAATTACGAAATGCATTTTCTTACAGCAATCAACATGTAAGAATACACTTTCTTTCAAAGACGGGTATGTAATTGAACAATGGCCTAATATAAATAATTCAATTTTCATCAAAAGTGGAATTAGTCCCTTTTGCATGTAAGCTCTTCATATATATTTATAAATCAAGGGAATTCAAAGGAGCGTGAAAGAGAGAGGTACTATCGGTTGCGAAGACCAATTTATCATGATTTATATTGGTCTTTCTATAACAAAATAAAGAAGGAGTCTGGACCCGGAAGTCCTTATACATACTTTTCTAATTAGGGGTTAAGACCTTTCGTCCTCTATCAATATGCATTTGAAATTTTAAAAAAAATAAATAAATAAAAAAATACGCCCTATGTATCTTCCACCCCTCCTTGGTACGACACAATATATAAAGAGAAAAGAAGGATATTGCAATACGATGTTTTGCAGTGTCTGGAAATATCAATGTGCAAGACATATTGATTTATAACGTTAAGAGTTCAGTGACATTGCTAATACGACGCGCGTATTACTATACACGCATCATTGCATGACTTTGACGTGTTTTACGTAAAACCCAATTAGTCGACTCGTATATTTTACTCTTTTCCCCCCTTCTTTTTCTCTTCTTGTCTTCTTATTTATACATTATTTATTGTCTTTTTTAGTCTTTAAAATACCCTTGTTCTCCTCCACCTCCCTCTCCTCTTCCTTCCTTCTTCTTTTTCTTCTTCTCCTTCATCACCCTATTCTCCTCCCTCTGTTTAATAAGTATGCATACATATATTTTGTTCATTTAAAAGACGGAGTCTTGCAAACTGGTCGGTCAGCATCGATCTACTAAAGATCTGAAACGACTATTTCGATAAGTTCTTTTTAACCCTTAGCTATATACGTAGGCAGCTAGACATTTTGTCAGAGACCAATGGACACACAGCTTTAAGTCCTATCCAAGGGATATTAATTGAGAGTTAACGTCTATAGGCTATACCAAAGAGATTTACATGTATAGGTGTGTAGCAGCAGCGATCTACTTAAGATCTGAAACGATTATTGGATTTGTTACTTTACCTGACTTCTAAAAAGGTAACTAGATATTTGTTCAAATAGTTTCTAGGACTACCCCAGGAAAATTACCCCCGGACAACTACCCCAGTAAAAAATCTACCCATAACTCTACAGCTAATCCTTACCCTATTTCTCAAGGGTAGTGTTCTTAGGGGTAATTGTCCAGGAGAAGTTGTTCCGATACGGTTCTTATTTGGTTATTGACCAGGTTAGGGCATTGACATGCATGAGCTTATAGTCATATTCGAAGGACTTGGTATAAGGATTTATGTCTTTTCACCAAAGGGCAGTAAATGTGAAAAATGCTCAGCAGCGATCTACTTAAGATATGAAAGTACTATTTGCTTCGTTATTTTACCGCGACCATGTTACCCACGGCTTTAAGTCCTATTCGAGTGACTTGGTAGTAACGATCGATGCCTTTCGGTTTCAGAGGCCTTCTTATCACATCAAGGTCACATCAAGGCGATCTTTGTTTAACACGATGTGTTTTTTTTACAGACAACACCTTTCCCATGTTTGCCATGAAATTGTAACTTAAGTGTAGCTGTTCATGAATTTATTTTTGTTTGATGATAATTATATTATTTAATTTGAAAAGAATTAAAAAAAAAATTTAATCTTAATTTTGAGTGGAGCTCAGGACCTGTTACAATACCACTATTATTATATACCCGATGAACCTTAACGATGTCCATTAAAAATTATAATTATTTAACCTAATTATACTTTTATTCCAGTGGATATAAGGTTTTATGTCCTGTCCCAGAGACCCTATAAGTGAGGATTAATGCCTTTAAAATGTACTTAGCGCTTTTACTTAAAGGTTCGAGCTCGGTACTTTTCAATTATGATGCCATTGTTATACCATCTGAGGCATAACACTCTCTTGCTCCACGGTTCAAATTTTAATGTCCGAAACAAAGGTGAACGGAATTTTTTTTGCCCATTTTTTCGTGGTCCCCGCTGCTGCTGCTGCTGAACAGCGCCAGATAAACGTTGCTCGATCCCTCTCTTGTTGAACGCCAAACAACAACTCTTATATTTTAACGTCTTTTGGTATGACGCGGCAGGGATCGACCTCACAAACTCCCGATTATGAGGCGGACACTATCTACTGAGCCAACGCATCATAACGATGTCCATTAAGAATAAAGTTCATTTTAAACCTAATAATAATTCAGTTCCTTGGAGCGTTTAAGTCTCTCGGACGTTAAGAAGGATGCATACACGATTGAGTCTCCCGCAAACGATTCATCTACGGTTACGTAAGAGCAATTAATTTACCGAGTCAAGAGATTATGTAACGTCTACACGAGTCTTATGAAGCTTTGCAATAACGTCAAGCTTGTCTGTGTTGAAGTCTATATCTAGACAAATCAGCATAATGAGATTAACATTTGTATAAGATTGGCACCTGAGTGTCATTATGAATAAAGTAAAGTCTTATTATGATTTTTAAAAAATACACACAGCTGGTTAATTGTAATGAATTTTTAAAAAGGCATTATACAACTCGACATTTCATCTGCACCTTATATTAGCATAAAAGTTTTGTAATTTTTCTTCTATTCCTTCATCCTTTTGTCGTTTCTATTATTGTACATGATTTCTTGCAACTGTGTTTGTATCTTTATTTTGTCAATTTTTATGAATGAAGCGCTTCGTATAATGATTTTTAAAAAGGTGCCATAAACGGGTGATTACACTATTTTCAAGGCTTTGAAGGCCCTGCTGGGAGAACAGTTGATAAGAACTGAAGCGGCTACACTTCGTAAATAAAACGATAGTATTATTATTATTGTCATTATGAGAAAACGCAAAAAGAAAATATGAATCAAAATATACCTTCCTCTATTCGCATAATGGCATTATACCCCATGGTAATCAAGGATGAAGCGGGATTTGAATTAAACCTTCTCCCCGTCCACCCCCATGTTGGGGAGTCAGTGGAATTCAAATAAGTAGTTCTCGATCTAGTTTTCTCAGATAGGACAAGAGCCGTTTTGTGATTTCATTAATAAAACAACGACTTCCAAGCGACGAACTCAATACAGTCAGCCCATAGGGGATTCTGAGTAAATCCCTCCCAAGTTGCGTGGATGGAGATGTGTTGTAAGAAAAGCAAAACAAAATCATGATTTACGTATCTCTAGTGTCATCGGAGCGCACTACTTTGACACGCTGTTTGACGGACAGTAGACGAGCCGTGAAAAATGGCGCGAAGTCAAACTACGTCTTTTTCTCTCGTTCTCTCTCTCCCCTTTTTTCTATGTTCATCTATTTTAAAGGTAGTGTCATCCTTTTTCACAGATTTCGAAAACTAATACAACTTGGCTTAACTTTAGAATATGATCAACCTATACTGTCCATTCAATCTTACTGTCATAGGTTGCCTAGATCAGTAATATGAAACGAAAATCTGACTACCAATCTAGACCAGCTCTCCATCAACATCGTTGATATTACAGCGCGTGCAGTACGGACCACACACAGCAATATACACACGGCGCATCAGCGTGCATTATTCTCTGCGCTAACGGTCAACAGTTCGCAACGTACGGTATATTTTTCGAGGTTCGAAAAAATAGGAATGAATTTTGATAATCGCAATATAATGACAAACATACACATTTGAGCTTAATCATGTTGTTGGAAGATATAGTCATTTGAGTGAGCGTGCTCCGGCTGCGCTTCGTACCTCTTGCCAGCGTGCGGGCGACGATTGTTGTCAATACTACTATATCCTCTCAAAAAGTAGAAATGTAATATTTTTGCCTGCAAAAGGATGACACTACTTTTAATCATCACTCGTTCTCCACCTCCATCTTCTGATTCCCTCCACCTCCCCAACCCCCCCCCCCCTCTCTCTCCCTTCTCTCTCTCTCTCTCTCTCTCTCTCCTCTCTTCATTACTATTCGTTTTGTTCTCTCTTTTCCGAATAGAATGGTAAATTAGTTATATGTATATTACGAACTTTCTTTATTTTTTCTTTAACTTTTCCTCCCCTTTTCCCAATTACTCACAATTTTGTTGTATCCATTCCGCCTGCTTGTTTTGTGTATTTCCTTGCATTCTCTATCTCTTAATTCTCTCACTCTTTCTCCTCTCTCTCAAAACCTAATAATAAATCATTATTCATCTATTTTCTATGTCTGAAAAAAAATAATAATCACACTCTCCTCTCTATCGAACTTCATCTATGGCAATAATAGGTCATTCGCTAATCATTTAGATCTGAAACTTCCCCTCCCTTATCTCTATCTCTCTCTCTCTATCATAATTATCTCTTCATTCCTCCTCCTTCTCCTCCTCCATCTCTCTCTATCTTCTCTTTCATATCTCTATCTTTTCTATCATATCTCTCCATCATATCTTCACCCTCCTGATTCTCCACCTCTTTATCTCTCTCTCTCTCTCTCTCTCTCTGTCTCTCTCTCTTCATTGACTTTCTCTTCCCCTCTCTCTTATCTCTCTCTCTCTCTCTCTCTCTTTCTCCTCCCTCTATATATCTCTATATATCTCTCTCGCTCTTTCTCTCTCTTTCTGTCGCTCTTTCTCACTCTCTCCCTCCAATCTCTCCATCCCTTCCTCCACCCACCCCTTTCCTCTCCCGAGACTCATTTGTGTTATGTCACCTGGACATTTGTCCTACAATTCCCGAGTCAGGTTTCGACTCTGTTGGTAAAATCGAATCAGTTTTGGGATTTGTTCTGTATTCCAAATTCTCCCATTGCAAATAGGAAAGATCAGCAGAGCGCTCACAGGGAAATCTAAATGTTGATTTAGATTAGTCAAGTTTCGTCTGTCGGCACCCAAACATTATAAATCGATAGAAGAAAAAAAATATGGTCAATTTTCATATTCGCAATATGGTCACTTATCTTATGAAATTGTATTATCTTGGCGATTTCTTGTAGGTTCTGCTCTCTCTCTCTCTCTCTCTCTCTCTCTCTCTCTCTCTCTCTCTCCCTCCCTCCCTCCCTTCCCCTCTCTCTTTATATTAGTATTTTCAGCATCATAACCCTTTTTCCACAACACATGCAGCAATGCACGCAAGAGTTATTAAGTTACAATTTGCAACGTACCGTAAATACCACAAATTTTTTAATCATACTTTTTTTAACGCTCTGTCAAGTTATATTTTTCCTGCTTCATTTTGAGACTTTTATTATTATCATTATTATTTTTGGCATATGAGTTGATATAAACGAGTGGGCAACCTTGGCAAAATTATATATGTTCTATTTTATTAATAATTGAAATTCATGTAACTATACTACAAAATTATGATTGTAGCAATTATGATGATGATGATGATGACGATATTGATGATGATGATGATGATAATGACGATGACAATAACGTTGATAAAGTCAATTGTTTACTAGATTAATAAAGTCGTTTATATGAAAAAGTTACATCAAAAGGTATATATTTTAGTGGGGTTTCTCTCAAAATCGAGATTAATTCTTATGATTGATGATGGAAACATAATGGAACAGTGATCAATAACTCAATTGTCATTAAAAAAGTGGAATTCGTCTCCTTCGGGATAAAACTCTTCATATAGTGCTTAGATTTCATAGCAAATGTGATTCCCTCTTAACAATTCTTTCCTTCTGAATATAATGATACTCGTCGAGTAATAAATGAAAATCATAAATCGTCTGCATATAAAGAGTATGAGAAGCAAAAGAAATAGAAAATAATGAAGACAGACTGACAGTGAAAGAGAGGGAGGGAGAGAGAGAGAGAGAGAGAGAGAGAAGATCGTATATATGGGAATGTAAATAATGTAAATGGAGACTTAAAAAATACAAATTTGTTCAGCAAGACCTTTTTAATACGAACGTCTGATTTCAACGTGACCCAGCGGGTTGTCATGGAAACCGTCTGGTTATTTTTTCCACTTCTTTTATTTCTGTGCACGGAGCAATGATTGCAAGCCGTGGGCTTTCAGTTATATTTTATTAAAGGCTGAGATCATGTGGCTAATATATCGGTCAGATCTTTCCAAAAAGTATATTTTATTGAATTGTGCAACGAAAATAGCCGTATATGTTGTATTTCCTTTAAATATAGCCTATACCCCCTCGCTTTTAGTGGTAAAAATAATTATTATGGTAATGATATTAATACATGTAGTAATGGTGGTGGATTCTTCTAAAGCGCTCACATCCGTCAAGCAAGATGGTCATTACATACATACATACATAAATACATACATGATTTGTAGAAACAAATATTTATCAAGATAAAACAAATCATATCATGTACATGCTACACTGTAAAAAAATATTTGTATTTTTACAGCAAATCTGCTGTCAGCAGAGTCGCCATAAAAAATGTCATTCAAAAAACAGTTTTGTTGTAAATTTCTCCTGCAAATAATTACGTGAGAAATACAAAATATACATCAGGAGTGACACATTTTTTCCTTTCCGTTTTAACCAAATACATATGCTATAAAACTCTAATGATATTTTTCCTTCTCTTTCATCAATTCTTAAGGGAAAAATTTACAACAAAACTGTTTTTTAGATTACATTTTTGTATGGCGACTTTGCTGTATTTTTTCTGTATTTTTTTTTTTTTTTACAGTATAGTAAGGTACAAGATTATTCACATCAAAGCTACGATATGAATAAAGGTTACAGACAATGGAAGTTTATTTATTTTCTATTTTGATTCTAGCAAGCAATTACGGACACAGTTATAGTTTGTTCTTTCGAAAGTCCAATACGCCTGGATCAATTGTGACCCGCTAATGGTGGCATGATTTTAAACCATCAATATAGCTATTAAAGACAATTAAATAATCAATATGCCTGCTAGAGTTGATTAGTCTACAAAAGGGTGTGCTAAACTGGCTATACTGCATGGTACTCAACATAGAACAACTATATATACGACATCACAAACAATTTATGGGCGGTCAAATTATATTGATTGAGTGCTTAACAGACTCGGTCCAAAAACTGATTGATCTAATAGCCACGTCTACCGGTAGTTCCATTCAGTCTATACATCAGCAATCTTGTCTCCTATCAAATTCATCTTTTTCTTCTTATCTCTTTTTAAAAACTGTTTCATGGTCAATCCGATACCCGTTTTGTCTTGTAAATCTTAACTGGTCTACAATCTACTCCGTCTATTTACTCCCTAACAAGAAGATGAGAAATGTAGCTCTTGAAATACTCGCAAAATAATATTAAAACATAAATGTTGTATATTCCCTAAAAGAAAAACAAAGTGGCCCCCAGTTTGAACACTTTGATACAGTGTATTCACATTGTGCTGTATTGTTTCTGATATCGGACACTATTCAAATAGTCCAAATCCACACAGTCGACTCTGCGAACACAGTGTCCGAGTCCTTTTTCACACTGTGTTCGCGATCTGATGACTGTGGGTTTGACCCATTTTCACAGTGTCAATACGTTTGAAGAAATGTTTCCACAATTTGGACATACTGTGATTGACTCTCGTTCTCTCTCTCTCTCTCTCTCTCTCTCTCTCTCTCTCTCTCTCTCTTTCTCTCTCTCTCTCTCCCTTTCTCTATTTCCTCCCCAGGCCTGGCCCTTTCTTTATTCTCATTTGCCTTCGCCATGTCTCGACCCATGATGCAACAAACATAATTATCATGGTGATAAAGAGCAATAATAGGCCTAAATATGATATCGGGCCATACGGTACACTGTAAAAAAAATATATGTATTTTTACAACAAATCTGCTGTAAGCAGAGTCGCCATTAAAAAAAAAAAAAAAAAAAAAAAACGTAATTTAGAAAACAGTTTTGTTGTAAATTTCTCCTGCACATGATTACGTGAGAAATACAAATTATACATCAGGAGTAACACATTTTTTCCGTTTTAACCAAATACGTAAGCTATAGAACTCTAATGATTTTTTCCCCTTCTCTTTCATCAATTCTTAGAGGAAAGATTTACAACAAAACTGTTGTATTTATTACATTTTTTTATGGCGACTCTGCTGACATCACTTTGCTGTATACAGCGTATGTTTTTACTCGTGCATTATGACAGCCAATAATCCCCATAATATAGCTCTTTGACTTATCTGTTAGCAATTTCAGAGAACAGGGCAATTTTAAGCAAGTAACATGAACTGGGTGCATTTTTGGTAAGGTTGCTTCAAAGAATTTGGTCAAAAATGAATTTAGTCCATTTTGTAGTCCTCGACATTCAAAAGATTATAGTCAATTTATTTTGGGTCTAGAAAAATTGTGGGTATAAATAGGCATTTGGTATTATTTTGTGTTATTCACTTGGTTCTCAATCTCAGTCATCCAATATTAATTCAAGTAAATATCAAGGTAATCAAATATAAACCAGCACATCAATGATGTGCTAGCTTATACGGCATCCGGCAAAGAAATTAACGCAATTTTAAATTTTTACCCTGTTGACACTGTAGATAGTGAATGAAAAAAAAAAAAGTTTTGTATCCCCTATAATGTACCCAGTGATATCATATTAAAGTGAAATTGTTGTTCTGGTCATGACATTGAAATGTGGAAGACACTGTCTAAAAGTGATTTGGAAAGGTTTATAACAGTTTACCTGAGCATTACTTTGTGCTGTGGGGTTTTGGAATTGCCAAAATGATAAGAAATTAACCCAATTCAGCTTTGAGTCACATGCACTTACACATAAATGGGGCAACACAAATGGGGCAACACAAAATGTTCGGGACCCAAACATATCAGCTGTTTGGTATATTTTGGGTCATATCATGATATTAGGGCAATTGAAGAGCAATCTTTTATTGTTGAGCTTTTTATTATGATATTATTCCCAAATAGCAAGAATACAAAATGAAAGCTCACAATGATTTTTCCTACACCTTCCCACTACACTAAATCCCCTTTAAGTAAACGGATTGGAAATGACAACAAATGAAGGAGAAGAAGCCCTTTTTTTTTTTTTTTTTTCTTTTTCTTTTTTGAAAAATATGCATAAATTAGCATACTTAATGAGTTTCAAAATCCTATGTAGAAGTTTTATTTTCCCCACCTATTGCTATCATATGAAACAAGCGGAATTGAAATTGATCGAAAAGGGGGGAGAAGAAGCATTTGTTGTGAATTTTGAAAAAATGTGCATAAATTAGCATATTTAATGAGTTTCAAAATTCTGTGTAGAAGTTTTGAATCCGCCACCCAGTGATTGCATATAAAGCAAACAGAATTGAAATCGGACAAAAATGACGAAGAAGAAGCATTATTTTTGAAATTGTGGTCGGAAGGCGGACGACGGACGCCAGACGACGGACGCCACGCCACGACATAAGCTCATCTTGCCCTTCGGGACGGATGAGCTAAAAATTATAATTAATTGATAATATAATAATATATATTCGAAATGAATGTCTATACTGCCTTCGTCGATAAAGGCTTAAAATCATTTTACCATCCACCCCTTCGCATTTCCTGTGTGACTAAAGTTTTGACTTATTATTCAAACAAAATCGATGTGACACTATTAAGTGCTGGGCAATCATTTTTACTATTTTTACCATACACGTAATGGTGCGCACATTGATAATGATGATGGAGGCGCTGTCCTCATGTCGCTCTGCGCACCAGAATAAGTAAATCGATGGGATACTATCAAGCATGTTAAGTGCTGGGTAATATTTTCTATTATACAACACACATAAAGATTGTTGACAGCTGATTGGATGAATGTGGGTCACATGACATTCAACGGAATCAGCTATTGAACAGTGATGACGTAGGCCGTGCAATATCCATGAATCTATTCAACGCCGTGCATTAGATCCATGACACGTAGATCTACACACTGAAATTACATACACATACGTGCGCGAACGCGCTGCATACACTGCGAGTACTAAACCAATTTTTGTGCGCGTAGGGCGCTGGCGACGCAGTGCAGTTAGTTCAGTGCATGTTAAATTCCACACAATAGATTCTACACGGAACACGATTGCTAATATGTTCAGCTGTTAGACGGGGACAAGTGTTAATTTGCAAGTTTATCGTTTTGGATTTTTACCAATGCTTTTAGTGTTTGACCGCGAGGATTGATTAACATGATTAATTAAGGTTGGACAACGCATATTCATTTGATATCTGGTGAGTGATGATTAAATCGAACGTTAAGTTAACTTAACTTTTACGTTTGAAGATTCTCTTGGCTAGATCTAAGTTAGAGGGTCTAGCCTTGGCTAAATTAGATCTTAACCTTTAGAATCTAGTACCAGTACACATCGAGTGTTGTATAAAAGCAATATTCAATGTTATACAGTGTGTTCCTAAAAAAAGAGGACCGAAGTTCAAAGGTCAGTCATTCCAAAAGTATATGGTTTATTCTTGTGATTTGTTACTAGAATAATAAGTAACTCATCAGCTTTAATTTGAGACATTGCTGACGACTAAATTGTAATGGGTCACAGAGTTAGGGTCCTTTGAAGGTAATAGTACAAACCCGTTTTTCCAAGTTTTTGGTTTTTGGGTACGAAACAAAATTTTGTTAGTTTTTGTTTCATCGTTTGGGGTATTTTTTGACACAAGGTTTCAATGAAATTCAATCTCATTTTCCAAAGGACCACTGGCAATGAGATGGGTTCACTATATGGCCTCTGGAGTCGTGGTGACGGTCGGTGACGTCTCCTGAGACTTCAGGGCGTCGTGGTAAATCGAACAAAAGTCTGAAAAAATTGTCAATCCTGTTCGATTTCTTTTAATCGCTAGCAAGTTCCGACAAAGTTTCTGAGAAGTCGTGGATACTTTCGTGCATATTTAGGGACGTCGCGGCAACCCACCGAGACGTCACAGAGACTTGCTTGCGTCTGAAAGAAGTCTATCTAAAATATTGAACATGTTTGACATTTGTTTGGTTTTCTCGCGACTTCCTGGAGACTCAGGATCCGTCGCAGTGACCTCTCCGAGACTCCAGAGACTCATAATTAAGAACGCATCTCATTCCCAGTGAGAAATCCACTTTAGCAAAGAAGATGACATTTCATTGAAACTTGCTGAAAGAGATCCAATGACACAATTACTTAAGAAAGGTTTGTTTCATACCCGAAAAACCACAAACTTGGAAAAAAACGGGTTTTGTACCTATCGCCTTCAAAAGACCCTAACTCTGTGACCCATTACACTTTGGACGTCAAGCAATGTCTCAAATTAAAGCTGAATGAGTTACTTAATATTTTAGTAAACGAATCACAAGAATAAACCATATACTTTTGGAATGACTGACCTTTGAACGTCGGTCCTCTTTTTTTAGGACACACTGTATTTCGTGCAAGGGTTCGAATATTACATTCGGTGAAATTGAACCTTGATCTATTCAAATCCCGCTTCGCGTCGTTGAATAGATCAAAGTTCAACTTGCACGCTCATGTAATATTCGTAACCCTTGCACTCAATAACATTGAATATTGCTATACTATTTCTACCATGAGCGTACAATAGTGTGCAAAATGAAGATGATAAAGACGATGATCTCATGTTGGCTAAATCCATTAATCAAGAATAGAGGTCGGAGATAGGGACAAAATGGAATGAATAAAAACAAATTAAAGTGCTGGAAGGAAATTGTTTATTGCTGGGAGTTTGTGGTGCTTATTTTGAAGTAGGTTTCATAACCTGCCATCCAATACATCAACCGAAGTCGATTGTACTCCGGCCATGACGTTGTGTGATCTGACAGAGTGGGCATCGAATAAACAAACATTTCGTAGCTATATTTAAGGTTTGATATGATAGGTTCGTATGGTCAATGATGGTACTGTTATGAAGGTAGTGGACATTTGTTGATATGAGGTTCTATGTTATGCGTAACGCTGAAGTGACATATGTTTGGAATTCATTGTGTTTATTCTTATGACCCTGCACTCCCTGGAACACGCTCCCACACACACACACACACACAGCACATAACACGCACATACTCTACACGCACACCCACTCACTCCCCTCCCTCACCTTCACATCCCTCACACACATCCATACTCATATTTGCTACCCTTATGGACATTTCTTCTATGGAACTATCTCACAAGTTCAGTTTTATCTTTATGAATCATCGAAGTGTGCGCTATTAATTTTCTATCTGTACTATAATTAAATAATAATAAAAATAGGATTTTATTGTTCATCATCATCATACATAAAAAAACATGGAAACAGTCAGGGACCGATAATTGTCTTGGGTACATCAAAAATACAATAAATGAATACATAGGTGATACTATTGCACAAATAACAAGATAGGTTCAAATAAGAGTTAACAACATTACAAAAACAGATTGCAAACGACAATTAAACATAGAGGGTCAAGTCTACTTAGAAAAAATAAAGAAATTCATTTTAACACAACTAAATTTTAAGAACACAGTCATCAGTAAAGTTAACAAGAAAGTGATACCTGAGTCAAAAGTTTATATGTGTAATGTTCAGTAATAAGATAATGCAACAATAGAGCAAGTAATACCAAGAAGAAAAAAAAAAAAATATATATATATATATATATATATATATCCCTGAAGAGAAAGAAGAGAAAAGGGCAGAAGAATGAAAAGAAGAAAGAGGAATAAAAAAAAGGGCGGAAAGTGAAGAGAGAGAGAGAGAGAGGGGGGGGGGGAGAGAGAGAGAAGGAGAGAGAGAGAGAGAGAGAGAATAAGAGGAAGGGATGTAAGAGGTGTACAAAGAGCAGGGAATTAATCAGTACATAGTTAAGGAGAGTATTCTCAAGAACAACTAATAAGTATGTGTACTATCAGTCGAAACCGGTATACAAGATATCATGAAAATACACAGGTGTGAAACTAGATACATTGTGAGAAAACCTTATTATGAATTATTAGGTTCAAGATATATCACACATCATATAGGGATGTGTGTGTGTGGGTGAGGGTGTGTGTGTAAGATTATCACCGACCTCATGAAGACTGAACTCACACATAATCTGTACTTTACAAACTTTATTATAGTATAAAGCATGTCCTCTAGAAAATGAGTGTAAAAATTGACTCTACGACCTTTTTCCCTATAGATCAAGTTTTGGTGTCTCCAAAAGGAATTCAGACTCCACAAAGATTTCGTATTAATTTCCACTAGGCAGTGAATATGAGTAAAGAACTGGCAGTGAAGAACACAAACATACACACACACACTCACACACACACACACACACACACAAACACACACACATACCTCAACAATCACAAACACACACACACCCTCGCAAACACACACCCATTTACACAAAAACACAGGCGGTCATTTAACAATCAATGGTGAAAAACTGGGTTACAAACACATGCAAGGGCAATAGATCAAGTCTTGTTTGGAGACAAATCAATCATGGTTAAATATAAAATTCCTAATGCAACGGAAATGAGCGGGATACTAGAATACAATATGTATGAAGGAAATGTGCTCTACGAGGGGAATTCCCCCAATTTAGAGAGGAATTAATAGTAGGGATGTCCACTAAAATTTTAAGTTATTTTAAAGTTGTTTTTGCTAGGCTTATTTGATAGAGCATTTTGAAAGAAACGTTTTGGTACTTGAATTATCACAATTGGATGTTCCGTTTCAAAGATATGACCCAAAGAGTGTCTCAGATTACCAATGAGCTGCTAGAACACTTTTACAAGTTTCAGACAAAGCCAGAAAATGCAATAAAGCTCTAGTTTATGGTTCTTTTGTCTTTGATTTATTAAACCAAATCATACCAAACATTTTCTATGTGTGTATCAACATGAAATGAGATTATAGTAACACAATTGAGTAGATTATACAAAGATACAATTTATGGCAGTACAAAACTGATGGTTTGACATGTATGTTACCGTATGTGATCCAATATGACCACCGTGGAAAAATACTCCATAGGGCATGTTTCAATAGGAACACCCTAGACAATGGGCTATTTCATGGTGGTGTGGCTCAGAGCTGAGTGTTAGACAGGGTAGAGTAATTTTAAAACTTAAATGGCCAGTGGTAAACATTGTTCTTTGTTTTTCACCCCAATACATTTTTTGTTCAAAAATAGTGAAATTTTATAGCTATCCACTTCTCCTTATCTGAATCTATTCCAATCATGAAAAATTCCAGTCATAACACACATCACACAGAAGCATCACTTTGAACACGCTGTAGTTTTTATTATTTCAATTTTTCCAACAGGAGAAGTTGATCTTCTGGTGAGGTATTTTCTAAGGAAGAAACTGACCAATTAGGAATAAAAATGATTGATATTTACCACTGGCCAAAAGACAATTTCGAAAGCTGTTTTTTATTGAAAATTTTGCCGTTTCTCTGCCTGTGTATTATTGAGTAGGCAGTGCATGGGTTATTGTTTGCATTGTAAATGCATGGGTGACTACATCCATACAGTGAAGTGGAAACCGTTCTAGTGGCTTTTTGCTTTTGTTTGGCCATCCCTATTAATAGAATAAAACCCAAATGGAAATAAATCACTATTAATCAATGGCGGTAAGGGGAAAATTATGTACATGAAAGTCCAAAAATGGTTATACATGAATACGTGAAAGATTTTTTTTTTTTTTTTCAAAGCTGAAGTTGGACTGTAAGACTGTAGAAAAATAGTCCAAAAGGGGTTGTCCCTCATTTAACTCTTTGTCAGAGTTTAATCTTACTCCTTTTAGAGGGTCCTTTTACTCTGCATTAGAAATTACGGTCCTAATTCAGCTATCAAATAAAAAATAAAAACTTTCAATTATTCAGGCTTATTCAGGAAATAGTTCAACCTTACAATAGCATATGGAGTTTGGTTGGTTGAATCAGTTTACTTCCTCTGTTTTCAAAGAAAAAAATAGGGAGAAAAAAACTCGTATTTGAATGTATTATTCCCATTACAATGGGTACGCCATAACGGCTACGTGCGTGATAATTGATCATGCTCATACGGTATAGGCCTACCCTAATATGTTGGAGTTTGAGCGGCATACCCACTCGTAGAAAAGGTCGAAATATTCGGCGTGCACATCGATATTGATTTTAACCCAAATTCTCACTTAAACCCGAGTATCTCTAGTAATTCTGCCACTCGATTTGTGGGTGAATCTTCCTTCACTCAATATAAAAAAAAAACTAGAGTGGAAAATTCGTTCCTATAACATATTCAGATAATAATTGGGGGAAAAAAATCAGTTACGATGGAATAGTTGCTCAAAATATGCATTCCTTTATTCCGATGAGATGGGGCACATCGAAATTGAGCATGATTTATTTCCTTGCTTTTCGTTCCGGAAATGGGTGTATCAGTATAAACAAGGTGAGTCGTAAATGGGCAGTAAGTATAAGATAAAACCTCCTATCCCATACCTCATCTAGACTTAATGTGTAGTTTATGTCTAAACATCCCTCGATCAGAGGCAAAGTAAGTCATGGAATGTATATGAAAATGCATGAGCATACTTGGTGCCATAATAATTATGCAATATGGGTTATTGATGGTTAAAAAAATGTTATTTTAATGTATTATATGTATCATAATACATATTTTCTGATAATGAACGACTTTTCATGAGCATATAAGCGTTAAAAGTATTCCCTCGGTTACAATGGCTGTAAAACTTTCAAATTGCATCACCAGAGTAGAATCAATTAAAGTACTGAATCGATTAGATAATATTGATTTAGTGATAGTGATAGTATTGATTAGTTATGATTTGAAATACAACTTTTGAAAGGTATTTTTTCCAGATACCAATCGCTAATTATCTATAAAAATATTATGTAGATGTTTTCCACTTATTACAGTTTTTCAAGATATTTTCGAGTGGACACAAAATGTGCAGATCATTGCTTTATTTAGATGAAATGAGCTTTTGTCGTTAATCTTCTTTATACAGAGAAAGTTCGCTACTCATTTCTCGTTTTGTGTATAGCAATTACTAGTATCATAATTGAATTTTGAATGATCGCATTCCATGTTTATGCATATCCTATTGTAATGGTAGACAAATACAGCATTATATAGGTTCTCCCGGTCCATTTCATTGTTTTGTCAGTCAATTTCATGTTAGAGACATTCATTTTCGTAAAAATACGCTGATGCATAGAAATATTTTCATTCAAAATCGTATTCAGTCATCAAAATTAACGATTATGGTGACCGATTTCGTATTTGTGCATTCTAGTTCACATAATAAGCATATATTTTCGGCAATGTTTATTCAAATTCGTGTGCCCTCTCATTCCGTATACATGTATTCAAATTCGTTTATAGACAAACAAGTTCATGATAGAAACATTCAAATTAAACATGTAAAGTACCAATTGAAATTTACATTGCTCATGCAGTATTTTTAATTGAATGTCAGAACATATCATTAATTAAAAAAGTTTAATAATCATGCCTTGTTGTGAACAAAGATGTAAAATGAAGCCCATAAAAACAAAATTGCGATTATAACGATGAAAATATAGATTGACAATGAAGACACTTAAACATAAGAATCATGATAATGGAAATTGATGTTCACAAATGCAATACACTAATAATGGCGATGATTTATTTTTTTATCAAATGACTTTGGAGTAAAAGAGAGGTGTTGAAATTAAAAACGAAGACGATAATCACAATAATGATAAAATCACATTTACTGATAAAATGGTCAAGATTACCTACTCCTTATCATAAATATGTGTACATGTTTAACGGATATGGATGCTGAATCATGGAAATCGGTCGCTTGAAAACGAAATTGAAAGTGTTTTTAAAGAGCTTACCGTGCCATCACACTAATGTGAATGCATTAATAATGAAATTGAATGATTATATCCGAATTTGAACTTCGAAAGCATTAATTTGTGTGCCTAAAAATGATTTTGAGAGCATGAACATGAAATTGTTTGACTTATTGTCAGTCTGCCGCACCAAACACACGAATTTGAATACACATGATATGAAAACGGATGGTAAATGTATGAAATTGGCCGGGAAAACCTATATTATCCGATGGATTTCATTGCAAAAAGCAAATTACTAAATGTATTTATCGAGACGGCACTGCATGAATGACATGACTTTTCGTTGGGTGTACATTTGGTATAAATGCGACAAACCGTGACGAACATCGACATTTCCAATTTATGAGATTATGCCATGCAGTTTGGTATCACGTTAATGAAAAGATTAAGAGAGAGAGAGGGGAGAGCGAGGAAGAGAGAGATAGAGAGGGAGAAGAAGAAGAAGGAGGAGAAGAGAGTGAGCAAGAGAGAGAGAGGGGGGATGTTTGTGTGCCAAAGAAGAAGAAGAAAAGAGGGATTTATACGGAAGATAACATCTTGAGTCTTATTCTAACTATACCATTGGGATACCATACGATGTTAAAGTCTGTTTCCCGTATTCACTTACTAGGTGTACTCAGTTCAGTCATAGCTTAAATCTTTGGTTCAATCATGGGTAGCAAAATATGATACAGTCTCGAACAGTAGATGTTCGATTTATCAGAATTTTTGGTACTGAAACTATAGGTTTTTCCGGTCAATTTTAAACTATCTCAGATCAATTTGACATTTCTTACAAGCTCTTTCGTCCGAAATGTGATGGCGATTAAAAATCTAAACGTTAATTCAATTTACCGATAGCTCCACTCCATGAAGTATCGTTTAGATTGAATGAACATAAACGAATTCGATTGCAAAGAGTTTAAAAATTGACCTGGAAAACCTATATTAAAAACTGCCTCGGAATGATAAATACGAAAGTTTTCCTATAACAATTAAAGCACGATTCCAGAATCCAGTAAATGTGTACGGAACATAACAACACAGACAGATATGTCACATTTTAGCTAACCATAGTTAAACCAAATATTCAAGCTATGGCTTAAATTAGTACACCTTTGTGAATACAGGCCATAATCCTGCAATGCAGAACTAATGCCCTTCTGGCACTCAACATAATAGACGAGGGAATGTGAGTATGGTATGACAAGTAGAGAAATCCTCTTGAATAGTGATTTGGTATCTGTATAGTCGGGATGAAATGGGGACATCTTTATCACTCGCGCGTCAAAATGAATGATGACAGGAGATAGCTTCCAAGGTAAAATTGAAATAATTTCTTTCCCACTCATCATAATGATTCTAAATCCTCGTTTGCACAAGCGAGGCCGATACGATAATGAGAGTCCACACCAACGAGATTCGCCCTTTTGTCGATTCGCAGTCGGTTGTGCTGTTTTGACAATTATCTGAAAGTCTCGCCACATATCAAGCAGGGGATTATGAGATCAGCGATGAACAAATTTAATAATTTTAATGGAATTGTTTTGTGGGTGTATTTTTTTTAATAAGTTTTTTGTTTGGTTCTTGTTTTCGATTAGCGAACATGCTAGCCCTGTCGGGAAAAAGGGACATGGTCCCGCAGCGTGAACACAATGTGAAGTTGTGGACACACTGTAACATAATGTGGTCACATTGTGCTGTACTGTGTCCAGTACCAACACTGTGAACATGAGCCAAATCCACACGGTCGACTCTGCGAACACAGTGTCTGAGTTCTCCACACTGTGTTCGCGGTGTAACGGCTGTGTGGATTTAGCACATTTGGACGTGTGATACGTGTACGTTTGAAGTAGTATATGCCTATTTCCACAGTTTTGACACACTGTGATTGACTTTGTGTTTATTCCAGCAAGGCTGTCATTGTTTTCCTAGGTGTACTATGGGCAAGATGTCGTGCCAAGGGGAGAGGGGTATAATCTAGTTTTTGCAATATCTCCAGAGTAGGCCCTAATTGATTTAATCATATACATGTATTTTGATATCACAATGCAATTAATTATTAATTAGTTACACCACACAGTAATTGTGCTTATGACAAGTCATGATATAATATCAACATAATTATTAAAGGGCAATTCCACGATAACTTCAGTTACCGGGCTTTTTCATATTTACATTAATATCGTAGTTATATTCATAAAACAGCGTATTAAAGAGTCGTTTCACATCTAACGAAGATCGCTGATGGTCGAAAAGTTTGCATGACTTTGTACAGTCTGTGTCCACAAAACAAATGGTCCAGTAGGGAAAAAAATATTTAGGTATGAAATCTTCTCAATTGATGTGTGAATCTGGTACCAACTTAAAGCTAAAAGATTCTTCTTGCTGATGCACTTTGTTTTGTATAATTTGCTTTAGTAAATCAAAAGTTATGCTAAATTTTGTGCGGCGATGAGCTAATCGACATTACATACATCTATTGTTTCGGTGCGCCGAATTTATGGCTATTATGTGCGAAATCCATAAAGAAGCATGCCCACAGTACATTTTTCTTGATTACAGAAAACTGATCATATCTCAAGATCTACAGCACCAAATGGGATGGGAAAAATGCAGAAGAAAGCCTGATTTTCCTACTTTATGGAACTATCAAACACACAGACACAGAATGCATACTGTCTTCTATAATGAAAACGAGAGGCTTTTCCACTCTACTTCTATTTTTAGAGAAGGAACTTTCACTCAGAATCGAGTGGAAAAGCACTAAGGTAATTTGTGTTTAGCAGTCTCACTCGTAAAAGAGTGGCCCGGTTCGAGTGATTTTATTTCCTCTCTTAAACTTCTCGAAGTTGCCACTCATTTAATTCTTCTTGTTTAGTGCGAAATTTTATTACTTATTTAGTCGCTTAGGAGTGTGTCTCACGACTGCAACTAAGGCACAAGGGAAGGGTTGTATAACGAAAAAAGAAAGTACATTATTTGCCGAGGGAATATTGAAGTGGTTTTGTGGTGGCGCTGTGGTCTAGCCTATGCTAAATTGCTCAGCAAAAAAATATGATTCTGTGGATAATTTCATACAGAAATCCTTATATTTATTTAAATGTATTTCATTTGCTTCGTTTATCTTCCCTTGTTTTTAACGTTCATTTGGTAAATGCCTCCCTGTTTGAAAGGATGATGTTCGAACAAAATCTCTTATAAGAGAGGAGATATCACAGCTAAAATAAAACAAGCTTGACAAAATCACAAGATGAAAAGTGTCATAATTATAAGGTTTTATACTTCAATATTTCTCTGGAGTTTCAGTCCTCGCATTAAAGGGGTTGAGTAACTTTCAAAAACAAGAGCAATTAGATCAAGATTAATAAAATTATATTGTTCCAACAGTAAAAACAAACTACTGAAAGTTTCAGATCAAATGGAAGTCATTTACTACCTTAAAACAGTGTAACAAACAATGCCAAGCATACAGCCGAACACCAGTACCCTCTGCTGCTAGCTCAGCAGGGCGCTAGGGACGGGGACTATACAACAGGAAATTGGTGTATGTTGTGCTATGTGGAAAAAGCACATGGTTTCATAAACCATCCGGGGTTGGTTTATAACATTTGAGTATGAAATCATTGATATCTCGAAGGTAAATCAAGCAATTAGCTTGCAATTTTGAAGAGATACCAGACTGACTTAAGTGTTTATAATTATGTTGGCAAAATAACCTAAATCAAATAAAATGTGATTTGAATATCATTCAATGTTACTGCATCCCTTTAACTATTGTTGCAAGGATTTGAATTTGACGTCCCTTGTCAGAAGCTGATAACGACTTCGTGGAAACGAAACTTAGACAAATTAGAGGGTTAGAAGGACCCCAATTCAGGTTCATTGGAACAATCCACACTTCCTAGTCGAGTGGAGACATAAACATCCTGTTTGGCCGGAAAATTCAGACCTCCCGTTTTGTAGTAATAATTACCGAAGAAAACCCAACAATGATTTCCATCCCTTCCCCATCCCCTCCCCTCCCCCTATGTTTGATCCTTGTGCGTAATTTCATCTTTCGTTCTATATAAACGTGTTCCACCAATTTAGATAGGAGTGGATGCCGCAATATTTGTCTAAGGGCTGATTATGTGTGCAGGATTGGTAATTGAGAACAACAAGGCCAATAATTAATTGCATGCACGATGCTATAATGACTCGCCTTAAAAAGGTCGTTTCTTAGACCTTGGTCACAACGGTAACACCAACTCCAAACCAACTACTAACTTACCATTCGCGGTAATGAAATCTTGTGGTCGGTTTGGATCTTGTCCGAGTCTTGTGACCGACCCATTGTATGCAGCATTTACCATGCGTGGGTAATTTAACACCATTTACAGGCGTGCTTGATGCATGCGTGATCTCCTCTGATTGTAAATCATAATAATATCATGAATAATGAATAATCAACAACAACAAAATCAATACTAACTGCAGGTTGGTTAATAAACGGTTACCTAGTTGAATACGCCCCCATGCTCTTCAATTTCGTTTCAATTATTGATCTCGGACAGATTTTCAAACTATACAAAAAGCAGTTGCCCTTTAAAGCATTACTTCGAATCGTGAAGTACTCAATCTAATCATATACCCAGATTGCAACATTCTGATCAGGTAGATCATATTCCCATTAAAATGATTACAATGTTTTTTAGAATTTATTGTTTATATTTACCAAAGACTTACAAAAATGGTAACTAAAGTTGCCTTTTAACAAGGAGCTTGGGGTAATAATAACATCATGCAGGGCCCCCTGGGAGAACAGTTGTCAGAACTGAAGTGGCTACTCTGGGTAAATAAAACAATATTATTATTATTATAAAATACAACAAACAATGTAACCACTCAAGTGACAAATAGCTCTATGCGTAAAAAGGGTTACTAGGATTTTACTCATACGCTTGCTTTTGAATTCTGTGTCCAAATTATGATATAAATAATTGCAATCGTATAAAACTGCGAAGCATAACAATAATCATGATTGTAATAAAATGAATATTGAGCAGAATTCTGGTAAAAACAATTATTTGCTTTTATGCATATGGACCATTATCATTCATCCATTCACGTTTTAGACTGGTTATACTGAAACGTTATATTATATTTCAAGTTCAAGTGCAAATTAAGTAAACATTACTAGTATCCTTTCTCCAAAATATGATAGATACAATTTTCTTTTTTCGATTTTTTTTATTTTTTATTATTTATTATTTTTTTTACACAAATCAGGCTGAGGGAGGCAATGATCCCTGTAAGTACGTGGCTTCATTTGGGGTTGCCATGACAATACATATTTACATATTACATAATATAGTTTTACAACAATATTGTAGAATACAGAAATACAAGAGATAGCAAAGAAATGACATGAGGATAGAAAAGGAAAGAAAAAAGGAACTTGGGGAAGGAGGGGGGGGGGGGAGGGGAAAATAAAGAAAGATTTAAAACATAGCAAATACGTAATAAAATTGTATTTATTAAACCATCACAAAGACAAACAAAACAACAAAACAAGATAAAAAACTCACAAAGAACATTAAGGGGGAAAAATTCAATGTACATTACGTGTATACATGTAAATATATATATAGAGAGAGAGAGAGAGAGAGAGCGAAATGAATCGGTTTATAGAGAATTTTTGTGACGTAGCTTGACCCAATGACCCCCAGATATATATATATAGATAGATATATATATATATATATATATATATATATATATATATATATATATATATACATCATTCATGCTATGTGAATTAATGTATGTATGATGTTATTGTGGATCACGTGATATATCCTCAAGCAGACGCAAACGGAACGAAGTCATTATACCCTGAAAGTCGAGTGCTTGGTTGAACTTTGGATCCGTTAACGATTTTACTTCCAGGATACATCTTTTCTCAATATTATGTTATAATTATAATAAAAATAAACTAAAGTATGTCATTTGTCAACAATGGCATGTTTTTGTTCGTTACCATGGCAATTCTTCCATTCTCTCATTCCTCCATTTATTTTTAAAATGATCTCTCAATGCGATAATGTATATAGGGGGATATGATTACGAACGAACGTACGTGTTGGTACACGGAAAAATTCCCAATGTCTTCTTTAAGGGTAGACTTTAAAATTCCAAGAGGCCCATATCAATTCTACTCTATGTAAAATGTAAAGTTAACGTATACCAATGTGCGGCATTATATCGTAATTAAACAAGGCGCGTCCATTATCTAAGAGGCCAGACGCAACGAAGCGACGTTGGAAATACGACTGACAAGCGTAGAAATCTATACAGCTGGCTGCAATAATAAATTAGCTCACAAAAACTCGCTTAAGAAGACTTCCCTCCAGCTGGAATGGTATTATCCGTTCGGTTCAGCAATCTACTCGTACATGGAGATGAAAGAAATTAATGAACTTTTATCATGTTGTTAGTTAATAGATTCTCCAGACCAGATGGAGGAAATACACATTTGGGCAAGCTTATAACATTATTGTGATGCAGTTGTAATCAGAATCTTTATTTCACATAGATTGATGTTCCAAACGATTATTGATATAAGTAGTGATCTTGTCACCTCTTGCGAAGACGCCGTCCACATGCGATATGCATGTGATATGCGGAAATATCGACCCATCGAGTAAAGATAATGTTCAAAGTGACAGGACTTTTTCTTAACCAATCGAAATGAATTTACCATCTCTGGAAAGGTGAGAATTCAAGCTTTTAAAAACGGCTTGATCATTAAGCTGTAATATAATTATGCGTTATCCAGGAAGATAATTATGTGGCGTATGAGCTATTTTGAGAGCAAAATTGGCCATATTGTACAGGAATTTGATCTGATTAGGATTTCGAATTGACACAAGTGACAGGACTTTTTTCCCCCTTTGCGGTAAGTTATTCCTATTTTTGGAAAAAAAAAGACTCTTAGCGTACTCATTCAAGTTGATCATTTCTTTGAAAAGGTAGTTGCTCGCCATAACCAAGAAAACAAAGTGAAAAAAACTGTGCAAAATACAAAATGTCTATGGCAGCGTTTGATTTGCGTAGAGTGATAGCGCCCTCTTCCTCTTAAGTTTACAACTAGAATTGATATGATGTCTAAACATACCATCGTATGGGTAAAATCCGTCTTTAACGACCTCCAAAGAAAAAATAAACAGTGACCACTGTAGACTGATGGATTTCATAGACCGGTTTTGGTACTACGTGAGCACGATATTGATCTGTGCATTAATAATAATAATAATAATAAAAAGGTAGCCGTTATTAGATTAGTGGCGGATCCTGGTGGGAGCAGAGGACTCGCCCCTATAAAAACCGCTTAGGCATACATGTCAAAATCGAAAAATATATATATATTTGGCGGCGCTCCCCTATCTAGGAACCGCCACTGGAGAGATTTGACGGTGTCTTGTCATAATCAGTGGGTTGACGACATATACGTCTCAGGTAGATATAGACTTACTCATTACTTTTTGTTTGCTCTGAGAACATGGTAAATGTATTATGTATATTTATAAAGAGGTATTAAAAAAAAACAGAGCAAGGAAAGAGTACAAAATTAGAAGAAACAAAAACTTACCTTGCAAAAAATGTACTCACAAACATTATTCTGTCATGGGCTTTGAGTCCAACAAGTCGCTGAGAACGAAATAGTATAGCCCAACTATTTTCACGTCAGCAGTCATGAAGAGACCAAACTTCAACTACACGACGTAGTCATGCGAGAGATTATTTTGTCCCTCATTTCCATTTGATTGACTTCACATGGTGCATTTCAAAAACATAAAATCCACAAATTTATTGCATATATTTAAAAAAAATTTAAGCAATATTAATAGAAGCTTTGCAACAAATCGCCTTGATATCTGATCATACGTTCACCAGTTCTGTGGACAAAGCTCAATCTGTAACAACTTCCTTCTGCAAATAACCGGAATTTTTGGCACACACTGCGTCAAACACGAAATGATTTGAACAATTTCCACGGAGGTTCTTAAAGAGTCTCTAACGCACGATACTGACACTATCGTGACTATCGTGCACTGTTTCAATTTCCAGTCTCGAAGAGCTAATGGAATGAAGAAATCGTCAACCCCTTTTAATACCAGTTCATGACTGAGCTACCGGTACATTCGAGATGTCGTGTAAGCCCTCACACAACGTACGTACGTCTGAACAATGAACTCTGCCGAGCTCATACGTCCACGCATCTGTCAAACTATCATTTTACCAGCAGTATAATAGGCGCTGAAATTGAGAGCCGTGTTCTATGGAGCGATGATACCTGTCAGGATTATTATTTTGATCCGAAATTCACAAACTCATCACTTTCAAATATTATTGTAAGGCAAATTACAATGGAATATTTTTGTATGCGCCTATTTTAATTTTGATAATGTTATACTCCTCGCTCGTCGTGTCATTTTGGAACAATTATTTTTTTTAATATATTTATTTATTTTTTTAATCCAATCTTCAATAAGTGCTGTGCGGCTGCATAATTGATAATCATTATTTATTTGTAATTTCATTGTTTATTTTAAAATCCACATTTAAAAATCCATCAAGTAATTTGGTGTACGTTCGGAAACAATGCACGATTTTAGTCTGATTAAAAGCCTGGTCGAGTGAGATAAAAGCTTGTCCAATTAATTCGTTTTGTTTTGTTATGTTTTTGTTGTTTGTTGCTTTTTAGGTAGTTTTTGTTTTTTAAGTTAATGTAATATCAAATAGGATTGCATTACGTCTGTGTGCATGGTTCAATGAAAACCGCATATACTGCAGTATATTGATATTCTATTAATATTTGCCATTATGTTTGTGTAATCACCAGACCCCCCCCCCCCATCCCGCCATGTTTATTTCTCTCTCTCTCTCTCTCTCTCTTTTGCCTCTCCCTTCCATTCTCTATTGTCTTCTTCTCTATCTCTCCCTTCCACTCTCCATCTCTTCTTCGATATCTCTTCCTCCCTCTCTTCCTTTATTCTTCTTCTCTCTCTCTCTCTCTCTTTCATCTCTCCTTTCTATCTCCCCCGTTTACTCTCTCTTCCTCTTTATCTCTCCCCTGTGCTATCCATCTCTCTCATTTCCTCATTGTCTCTTCCTTCCACTCTCTCTCTATCTCTCCTTTTCCCACTTTCTCTCTCCCTTCCACTCTCTCTCTCTCTCTCTCTCTCTCTGTTTCTTCGTCTCTCTCTCTCTCCTTTCCACTCTCTCTTCTTCCTCTCTTTCTTTCCATCTATCTATCTCTCCCTTCCACTTTATCTTTCTACGTCTCTATGTTTCCTTACCACTCTATCTCTCTCTCTCTCTTTTGCTCTATCTCTCCCTTTCACTCTATTTCTTCCTCTCTATCTTCGTTTCCACTCTCTCCCTTCCATTATATTACTTCCTCTCTATCTCTCCTTGTTCTTCTCCATCTAGCTCCCACTCTCTCTCTCTCTTCCTGTCTATCTCTCCCATCCACTTTTTCCAGTACTTTTTCTCTCTCTCTCTCTCTCTCTCTCTCTTTGTCGGACTATCCTCTCCTTTACTCTAGTCTCTATCTTCCCGTTTATCTCTATCTCCCCCCCCCCCCTCTCTCTCTCTCTTCTCTTTTTCTTCTTGTCCTCTTCGTATCACTAATTTCCATCTATCTCTCCCTTCCGCTTTCTTTTTGTTCTTCTCTCTCACTCCTGTAATTTTATCCACCTGTTCATTTGTTTTTGTCCTAACTGATACTCACACCTTTCCATAATCGCATATACTTGGTCACTTCTAAGAGTTGAGCTCAGGCCATTCTTTTCCCATCGCCTCAAAACCATCAATAAGTCGCCAGTAGAACAACAGAGTAAATTGCAGGTGAAGCAGGCCTTCTGCATAGCTCTTATTCTAATGGGATATTTAATTGGGTTGACCTTCATTAATCTACAAGTGTTTGGTATCAATAATAATCATGAAATCTCTAGTTTCAGAAAGCACATACAACCCAAATATGAGTTCTCGCGACTTTTTGGTGGTTTTGAGCCGTATGGTAAAAAATTATCACAATTTCTTAACAATATATTTTGTTAAAATACCATTCAATTTTAGTAATCCTTGAATTAATAAATAAGAAGTTGCCATGTGAAATTATAATATCTATAACAGGTACTCTTTTTAAAACCAAAGCAATTTGAATAGCATTTATTTCAAAAAATCTTTTCAGCTAGCTTATATACCTTATTCCTAAAATGTGAGTAGCAATTATGTGTGTATAATCCAATGCCATTATAATAAGATACTATGAACTGAGCCAAACACTTTGTGTTTGCTAAATCATTAAACAGAGTTTCCAAAGTATAAAAATAGAGACTTGGAGGGATACCTCGTTATACTAAATCTTGTAGCATCTGTGCTTAATATACACTACTGGTCAAAAGTTTGGGTACACTTGCTATAAGCTATATTATTAACTAGCTGCCTCGGCGCTTCGCGCCTCCGCAGCCAGCGTCGCGTCGGTGCTACGCACCTCCATCCTGTAACCGATGTTCTGATGTTCCGATGTTCCGATGTTCCGATGTTCGCGATGTATGGAGGTCGGCGACTATATTATATAGATGACCAATATCTGAATTCTAAAGAGGCGTGGCGGTGTGATAGTTATTGAATATATTGTTTGCATAATGTGTTTCTTGTACTCTAACAACGTTTGGACTGGAATTCTTGCACTTAAAATTATTTAAAATGATGTGAACATAGCTGATAGCAGGGAGTACCAAAACTTTTGACCAGTAGTGTAACAAGAATGGACTGTATAAAAAATAAAAACGGAAAATGAAAAAGTACATATAAATATTTCAGAACTGTTAAACAGCAGACAAAAGGAAAACAATACAACAAATGGCATGATAACGCCCAAACAAAAGTAAGTACATGTATAATACTGAAGAAAATACTGTCATTAATACATTTTTTGGTATTCTAAATAATCCTTCTGCAATTTCCACGAGTTAGTAGACTTGCTATGATTTATATTAAGAAAAATGTTAAAGAAAGAAACTGTTGAACAATAGGCAATCCTCATAAAGCTATCTTATCTCTACCCATGAATGGAATACATTAATTTTATAAACTGAAACAACAAAATTAAGTTAGAGTTAATGCATGGTAAAAGAAAATGATTTTTATCAGTGTATTTAGATGATTTAAGGCAAAAATCGTTCAATGACATACTTCAGAAAACATTGAAAGCTATAAAAAGAAAATCTGCATTCGGCGAAATGTATAAGCCTGGATAAATCTGTTTTTGCCCTTTGAATAAACTGTCCAGTAACATAAGTACATTGTAGTTATGATAAACTGCAAATTTGAAACAACCAAACTGATTAGTTCACAGTGAGAATTACATGAAAGTCGATGCAACAAGGATCTTGAGATTTTTTTTTTTTTTGCTATCGAATTGCAATTGATAGTGGATTTAATTGTTACAGAGCCCAGAAATGTCTATATTAATGAGATATTCATCACAATGTCATGGTACCATAACATTACCATGGTACTTCAATGGTAATACCATGGGTCATATTCATGACATTTGGACTGAAAGAAGGACTCATATCTTTGCACTTGTATGTTATGAATGGATCATGGCTACCATATTATGTATAATGTAGGAGTGGCATGTGTCATTACAAGTTGGATTTGTATTTTACAATTGGTCCTGGAACTTATGATTAAAAATCAGTGCGTGAGTGCCACGACAAAAAAAATACATTGGTTTCTGACCATCATTGGTTACTGTTGGATTTGTGCCCAAGTAGATCTCTAAGGGTGCCATAAGTGCTGGTATATGTATATGAATAGTGTACCTCTCTGACTTTTATTGTGTTTATCAATCTTCCCTCTCTGTGGAAAATGGTCCACCTCTATGGCCCGAATTCACAAACGTGGTTTAGTTAGTCCATGGTCTAAATCAATTGTTTAAACCACGGATTTAGACCATGGTCTAAATTTTTGTATTCACAAACCACCTGATTTAGACCATGGACTAACTAAACCACGTTTGTGAATTCGGGCCAGAGTGTCGTGAGTGACATGAAATCCAAAATGTGAGTGACACGACCAGTGCCTTAAATTCAACATTTCAAGTAAATAACTAAATCCCAATTACCTGTATGTATATGCCATGTTAGAGTAGTCCATGAAAATTACTTTAAGCAAAAAAATCTGACAAAAGTGATTAGTATTAAGAATAAGAGGCATTTAAAGCACCATAGTCCCATACGTGCAAATTCCTGTTTGCTCAAATATTCAGCGTAAGAAAACTGGATCACATAACGTTTGAACTTAAGTAATTGTTTGTAATGTAAAGAAGCCTTTGTGTTGATTTCAGATCCTAATTTGCATTTTCAAAGGCACAGCGCCACATTAAAATTTCAGCTAAATGTCCCACTTAGTTTGAATATGACCCATGGTAATGATCATACTTTTTTACAATGGTGGGTCTACACATAAATGTCAGGCAAACATTTCAAAAAAGATTGTCATTATATGACAATCCTTATGACAATCCTTGACAGTGGACATTCTTACCATTATACTCTTCCTAAAACGGATGAAAATCATTTGAAAGCTCATAAATTTTTTTACCAAATGGAATTTTCTTCACCATCCCCACTACACTAAATGCTTTTTAACATTTCTGTACTATCTATCTGTAAGTAGGCTGGCTATATGATTGATGTCTAAGGCACTTGTTCCACAGCATCCACCGATATACTTAGCACCAGCCTCCATCCAAGAAGGTATGAGATCCTCTATCTCCGAACCCTTCGTCTTTCCACATACGCTGGATAACAACAACAACAAAACCAAAAAAAGGGATGGGCAATTTGTTTACCTGTTGTACTATCATCGCAAAAGGATTATTTGCATACTACTGATCTTTGCTTTTGTGTACTCTAGAGTCATTAATTTATCGGGATCAGGGGGGCATTTCAAGAAAGGACTTGTCGGACGTCTTATCAGACAAATTTGCTCTCAGCCAATCAGATGCAAGTATTTCAGTAGCTCTTAACACTTGTCGCTGAGAATCAATGAATATTTGTTTCATGAAATTTTCCCCACTAGTTGGTTGAGCGGTCATGACGAAAAACTATGTTTGAGGACATTATACCCCTGTTTGCAACTCTATTAGTTCTCTTTTCCAAGTGTGACAAACTTTAATTCACCACAAGCAAGCTATCAAGTATCTAAACATCTGTTCCTTGACCTCGGTCCGAACAGAGGTCACCCAAGGTCACAGCAGGGGGCCACACGCAGTGGCAATATTGTTTACATATCATAACGATCTGAATGTGTGTCTATACATTTTTTTTTTTTTATCATTCTTGAATTTTCCTTATTCTGAGGTCGATTTTCTTCGTTCGAAATTGAACACGAATTAACATCGGATTTCTAAATATGATAATAATAATAATATTAAGCATTTATAATGCGCCGTCTATGTAGTAAACTATTCAGAGGCGCAGCTAATATTATTACCCTGCTATAGCCATAGCTGCCCTAATAAAGGGCGCTTTAAGCATTCATGGAATTTCTTCCTACCGGTACCCATTTACCTCACTTGGGTCAAGTACGCCAAATTTGAAGGTTGACACCTTGCCGAAGGATGCTGGTGGTATGGACGGGACTCGAACCGCGTACCTTGTGATCGTAAGTCCGCTGACTTATCCGCTCGACCACACCACATATAATATGCATTTGAAGACTTGAAAAATATCAAAGATAATCATTTCATTCTGAAGGGCCAACTACATGTACAGGCAGAGCTACTCTTACGTACATATCACAGCTGTTGTTTATTAGAGCTCAACGCTTAGGCTAGCCTGCGGAGTTGAAAAGTTAGATAACAGGGATTAAAGTGGCCATGCAGGGTCGATAGTGCTTGGAAATGAAATATCTTGAATCTTCAAACGAGGTTTTTTGACACGAGGGTCTAATACCGCAGTTTAGCTAGCGAAATGCGGTCGGCTCTCAAACGAGGGTTTGACGTAATGGTAACGCTCATTGTCAACAGTCTACAGGAGCTTACAATGTACAAACTAACATGGAACGGACCAAGATTCGAAAGCAGTCGTGTCTCTCAGATGGTGACGTTAAATGTTGGTGCCAGACGTAAATAATATTTGATTGATACACGTCTGTCAAAAATCCAATTCCCAATAGTCTTTTTAGTTTATTGCTCACTTTATTTGATCAAAATATCCACATTTCAGCTCTAAACATTCACAAGAAGATAAAAACAAAGCATAAGTGTCCAGTACCTACATGTACATTGTATCATCCAGGGATGCCACTAGGTGTCCTCCCAAAACCCTGAAAATTTTTGGTGGGCAGGAGCGCGCAACGCAAAGTCCCAATACAATGTATAGGCCGGGGTCTGGGGCTCTAGAAGCTCTGGGGTTCTAGATGCTCTGTTGCTGCTACCTGAGCTTATTATTTGATAATTTTCAAAAAAAATTAACCCAAATTTACGGGTAATTTTCATGTAATAATAATTTTTAAAAACATTACAACAAAAAAAATCTAATCTACTCACTCAAACATAAAGATGAAGGCAGAGTACACTTCAAATAAAATAGTATCCATTCTAAATTCTAATCTTGATGACGTATTCTTATGGGCATCCGAAATTCCAGGTTTCACCACAGGACAAAACTTTTATTCCAATGCTTCTGTAGTGTAGGCAAATTCGATTTCGGAAGTAACTTTATTTTAGTCCGATAGAAATATTTTTATTGCGGCTGTTTTTCTTCTCTAGCAATTTCCACCGAAATTTCTTCTTGATTGCACTGTCAATTTTCTTGTCATGTGATTCTCTTTCTACATCCATGGCACATATTATTCCACAACTAATCCATTAAAAAAAATCCAGAGTAGTGAAGTCCAAGGCAGACACGATAGCGAACGAAAAACTCACCAGGAAATATGGTGTACCGGCCAAGGGCTGGCGTGCCCGGAGCGCTGCAGCGATAGCAAAGCATAGTTCCGCTCGCTCTGCACAAAACCCACTTGTATGCTAATTCACATCGCAGACCATAATATGGACAAGATCGCTAGAATCGTGGTACAGCCCTTTTCCTAAAAAATTACAAATTACGTACATAATCCACAAATTGCGTACTACGAAAGTAGTCTACAAACGACTTTAATATTTCTATCGTTGAGATTTTTTTTTGCTTCCGCATTTTCTTCAACGTACGCGCAGTCAATGGGCAATTTTTCTGATTTTTTTACATTCAGTAAACAGGAAAAGTTGGAAACCCGGAAATAAGACAGATAAAAGGGGAAAAAAACAGAATTCCGCTAAAAACCGGAAACGTGGCATCCCTGATCATCATAAACACCTAAGGGCTTTTTATTTCTAGATGTTGAGGCATCATGTCTGCAAAGGAGGTTTCAACTCCTGATAACATTTCAAATTTATATACGTACATTTTAGTATACAAAACCTTGCATTATTCAATTTTATCGATTAAAATAAAGTTTAGACTCGTAACTCTTTCCCCAGCACTGATATAATCCCCCTGTGCACATTAAATCAACCTGGCTAACTCTGAATAGACTGCCTGTCATTGATCATTTAAATTCCCCCATCTTATAGGAAATTCTCCACGTAAACAATTCAGTGAAAACCATGCAATAATCATTGCCATTGTTTGTGCAAAGAGCGGATTGAAATGCACTCCATCCCTATTGCGAATCGATTGTGACTTGAGTCGAACTTGGCAGTCCGCTGAATGTGACTCGAGTCAAAGGAAAGGGACAAAGAGTTAACAGACCAAATATAGGAGATATATAGAAATAGAGAACTGTTACCTGTCATCTATCCACTGTTCGCCCGGTGCATTTGGATAGACAACAAAAGGCTTTCCATTTCTTGATGTTGAGGCACCTTGTAGTAAAGCTGTAATGTTTTCTGCAGGGACACAGTTGGTTCCAACCCCTATTATCTGATGACATGCGCTAGCCATGCTCACAGCTTCAGCAAAGGTCTCTCCATGCCCTATGTGGGATGTGTCCTTTAAAAAAGAAAAAGAAATCATAATAATAGTTTGATTTATAAAACAATTTTCATCTTTTGATAATTCATATGTAATCCCATTATAACAAGGTGCTTGAGACAAAATTATTACTTTGCTATAAGAAGTTTAGTTATACTGAACTCTTAAGCGCATAGACACATACCTGAAAAAGGGGCTGTTAATGTTATATTCCTTTATTTCAACACAATCTTGCTTTATACATGTTTGTTATAACCAGTATAAACAACATCATTGCCAAGCTTTAAAGATCGTGGACGGAGTAAATACAACCTTACATCGATTGAAAGCTAACTTGGCGTATAAGATAAATACACAAAAAATACATTCATTTTTCGGAACAGTAGTCGTAAAACGATGATCGAACCTCAACCTGGCCATCCCTCCCAAATACTTGAAAAGTACCACTATTTTAATGGCGCGGGTTATGACGTCAAAGGATGTTAAGCGAATGCTACGGCCACGCATGATTGGGTTTTGCCATTAGGATGCTATCTCACTTCGCGGAGACGTCTCCGCGACAGAATAGAAATTTCGTCTCCGCGACGGATACATGGTATTAGAGACCTCTCCGAGACGTCTCGGAGACGTTTCCTGTATTTCGGAGACAGATTTTTTTTCATAAATTGTCGTGGAGACGTCTCTAATACTATTTATCCGTTGCGGAGACGAAATTTTTATTCTGTCGTGGAGATGTCTCCGCGAAGTGAGATAGCACCCTTAGAAAACACGTTTGTATTGCTATGTCAGAACAATAGACCCCATGTGTGCTAGAATTCTATTGTTATGAAATGAAAGGGCAAATTCATTCAGCATTTAATAATAATAATAATAATAATAATAATAGCATTTTCTTTACCCAGGGTAGCCACTTCAATTTTGACAACTGCTCTTCCAGCAGGCCCTGCATAACATGAAATGTTATTATTACCCCTCTCCATTCCCAAATACCGAGCGCCTGGCGAGAAGGCAGAGGGTCCCATTTTTAAAGTCTTTGGTATGACCCGACCGGGGATCGAACCCAGGGTCTCCCGTTCATGAGGCAGACGCTCTACTGACTGCGCCAACATGTCCGGTTTTAGCATGTAGCATTCCGTTATCATCTTTGGACGTCATCAGCAGCGCTATTAAAATAGGGGTAATTTTTCAAGTACATATGTATTTGGGAGGGATGGCCTGGTTGAGGTTCGATCATCATTTTAATGAAAACTTTCTAGATGGACAATAAAAATTTCTAGATGGACAATAAAAACGCTTAAATTGGGATTTCTTGTATTGTGTCAAATTATTAGATTTCTTTTTATATGTAATTTGGGTTTTCATTTCTCGGTCCAGTCGGGGACTTTAACTGAGCTGCAATGAACAATAAAATGTTGAAGCACTGGCAAAATTTCTTCCTACTGGTACTTAAATCATGTCACCTGGGTCGAGCATGGAAAATATGAGTTAAACCTGGTGTATAGTTTTGGTAACAAAAAAAAAATCGGCATAAAACCGATTAAATATAGTCTCATGTTGTTCACATTGCGCTAAAAGACATGTGTGAGAGATTTTGTGATATTCCTTTCACGATTTCCGGTGAATTTCAGTGAAATGTTTGAATCCAAACACAATTTGTAACGGTTTTGAGACCTTTGCTGGGTTGTCCTGTCCCCCGAACTTCCCGCATGAATGGACCGTAGCGATCTGTGTGTATCACCCACACAAGAGAATCCCCATTGGTTTTCCATGTGAACGCCTAGTGCACACAAAGCTGAGTCGGGTCCCCGTCTTATCTTTTTTATACTATAATATCGTGAAATAAAGACATTAAAACGAGATTCCATGTAATATAACTTTCTTTGTTACAGTTATAGGATTCAGGCTTTCATATTATCTAACTGTGAATCCAAATTAAATTTTTCCTTCTCCCAACACTATACACCAGCTTTAATGTCTTGACAAAGGACTTTAATGAAGTCGTATGGATGTGAACATAGTATCTTGTAATTAAACACAAGTCACAAGTTTCTCTTAAGTATGCAAAATTTAAGTTAAATGGTAAAGGACTTTAATTGAGTTGTCAGGATGTGAAATTAATAATCAAGAGCCTGCCAACACTTACATATATCACAACTAAGTATCTCATTTCAATTTTTTTTTCCTTTTTTTCTTTTTTTTTTTACTCTCTTGGCCTGATGTAAAGTGTCAAACTTACTATTCATTGCTCTAGGCAGTTTGAACTGATGATATATTTCTAAGAATTTAAGCTAAAGTACAACTTTGATATTTTAAGCCATGGACGTCTGAGCCAGAATTTATTTGGGCTAATGTCTGTGGGAAATGTGTGTTATAGCCCAATCAGCTCGCGGGTTGTACCTACATGTAGCCTTAAAATTCAAATCAAGTTCATTAGTGATGTATATCACACAATGATATTCCAACTGAAAATGCGAATTTCTCTGTATAGCTTTATAAATATTGTACCAGTACTTTTACCTTGCAATAGAAAGTCATCCAAGCTTTCATACTAGGAAACTCCTGGAGAAGGGCTAGTAAGGATTCGGCTTCCTTGATGGATGGTATTGTTTCCAAAGCTAACAGGTCAACCTTAGCATCTACCAATGCTTTGATGCGAAGTCTGTGCCATTCAACCAGGTCCTAGAAACAAAAACCAAGCAATCAATTCAAATTATCGTAAAAATATCTACAACTTAAGTCTTGAAGAACAGCCAGTAATGTACCAGCATCTTTGATGGGGGGGGGGGGTACGGTTACCAAATCTAACAGATCAACCTTAGCATCTACCAGTGCTTTGATGCGAGGTCTGTGCCATTCCACCATTTTCTGGAAACAAAAAATGTGCAAGGAATCAATTCAAATTCTCATGAAAACACCTACTACCAGAAGATTCTTGGAGAAGAGCTAGTAACAATTCAGCTTCTTTGATGAATGGAATATGGTATACATTCCAAAGCTAACAGATTAACCTTAGCACGTACCAGTGCTTCGAAGCGAGGTTTGTGCCATTCCACTAGTTCCTGGAAACAAAAACCATGCAAGTAATCAATTCAAACTTTTGTAAAAAAATATCTACTACTACAAGGAAATTCTTGGAGGACAGCCAGTATCTACTTAAATCTATTTACAGACGGTATGATTTTGAGGGCAAATGGCTCAACCTTAGCATCTACCAGTGTTTTGATGATGCGGGGGTTTGTGCCATCCCACCAGTTCCTTGGAAAAAACATACAAGGAATCAATTCAAGTTCTCATGAAAAGATCCACAATATACTACTAGGGGATGGTGAAGAACAGCTAGTAAAGTTTTGGATTTATTCAACATGTTATGGCTTCTAGAACAGATCATCCTCCAGCATCTACCAGTACTTTGATGTGAGTTCTGACCCATGCAAGACTAATTTGCAGCTCCATACTCTGGAACAAACTACTAAAACATTGATCTCCCAGTTCTTTTGAAACATGAAAGCTTCCAATCCTCACAACCGATATCTGACAATCCTTTTCAGGACTTATCACATGGTGTACCAAACAAATATATTTCTAAGCATTGACATTGAAAAATACATTGAAGTTTTCATCTTATCAAGGATTACATGTACACACAGTCAGCAAGCCCACTTTTACCACTTACCGTTTTCTAGCTGTTTTCCCTCTCTTTTTTTGCTCTAATTGAGAAGTATGGGAGAATAGACTTGCCGATTTGTAGCTGAAAGTCTCCCTTTCTATCTCTCTTTTATTGCCGTTTTGTCATCCTTTTGAAAACGGCTAGAAAACGACAAGTTTTGTCTCTAAAGATCCTGAAAGGAGTAAATACAACCTTGCATCGATGGAAAAACTCAGTAGGCATAGAATATAAATAAACAAAAGTAAATCTCAAATTCGATATCAGTATTCATAAAAAGATGATCAAACCTCAACCTGGCCGCTTCCTCCCAAATACTTGAAAATAGCTCTAATATTGAGGAGAAGGTGAGTGACGTCAAAGGATGTGAATGGAATGTTAGGTACGTTCCCAAAAGTAAAACCCCCTCGGCGTGGCGCGAGAACGCCGTGGCACGGCGCTTTGTGCGGCGTTCCCTTATCGCGGCGCTTGTGATTTTCTGTTCGAAAAAGAGCGCGGGCCAATTTCAAAAGACTTCCGTCGTTTTGTTTGTTCCCTGATAAAAAAGGGAAACATGTATAGCTCCATCTATGGCCATCTACGGCCATTGAATGGCAGAACACTGCGCCAGAATTAATTGTTTGGGTGTTTGCACTGAATACAGATCAATTGTTCTATGTGTGTTTGTGACGGGGGAGCGTGCCAGGCTATATGACAATACCCAGGGCTACACCAAAGACTTTAATCTCGCTTTTAAATTGACACGCAGTGTTAATTCTTTTTATGTACTCTATAATGCTCTGCTTAATCATATGAGGACAGGCCCTATTGAAAACAATAATCTGCCCACAGTCCGCTGCCCTGTAACATAGAGGGGCATACTATCGACCTTACGATTGGTATCTTTAATACACGTTAAACCTAAGACTTAATACGATTGATATCAATCGTAAGATTGATCCTATCTTTTATTTTATGTTACAGCTAAGCAGAAGTCTGTGTCTGTACGAGAGGATCGTAATAACATAATGTTTAGCCCCTCAAGTTTTGTTTCACTTTTTTTTTCACCTTTCTGTAATAAGTAAACTATGCGCTATTCATGGTGATATCTCTCTACGCAGAGACGGATTTGGGACTATTTTGAGACGGTTTTGAAATTTGTCGCAGGGGCGTCGCAGAGATGTCTCCGAGACGTCTCCGCGACGCGAAAAGCGTCTTCGAGACGTAACGGAAAAAAGTATTAGAGACGTCTCCGATATCTTTTCTCCTTCACCGGAGACACCCTTTTCTGTTTCGGAGACGTTTCCGCGACAAATTTCACAACCGCCTTCAACATGTCAAAGTAGTCCCGTCTCCGCGAAGATACAACCATATAAGTTAATAAAAATATAAATAAAATATGGGCTAACTTGTAAAAACTTTTATTCTAATCATTCCCTATTTTTGGTCTCCCTGTTTGTATTAGGCCTATTACGTTTATGTTTCTTTTACAATTTCTTATTCATTCATTTTGTTTGGCAGGGGAGGGTACGTCTCCCCAAGCTTGCGTTTAATCACAGACGTTGATTAACGCCCACCCTCCCCCCTCCCTGATTTTACTTTTACCTTTTCAGCTTCTTTCTTTCCCTCTTCATCCAATGCATTTTCTTCTTCCTCTCCACACGAACATTCGTTTACAATATATTATTAGACCTATAATTTGTTACTCTTTACGGCGACAACCAAATTATATTGAGAATTTTGGCAGAATATTGTTTATTACGCTACTGATGTAGTCATACATATGAAACAAAACACACCGAAAAATGTCTAAATTTCGTGTATTTTGGTATGTACTGCGATATATTAAACAATTTTTACAGTACTCCTCATGGGCCGCGGAGCAAGGGGGCTAGGATGCAGTGGGGGGGGGGGTACTTTCTGTCAGTACAAAACGAAAAAATTATAATACATTTCCCCCTCCCTCCCCCCCCCACCAACTTGCGGCTCAGCCCCTCCACTTTAAAAACGCTCCGCGGCCCCTGCTACTCAATTATTGCCAATTGCTTCTCAAAGTTTTAGGGTGGCATTTCCCTTCGCGGAGACGTCTCCACGACCGAATCGTTTCCGCGACGGGAACAAAAGAAGTATTAGAGACGTCTCCGATGTCTCGGAGATATCTCCGCGACAGTTTTCAAAAACTGTAACAAAGCACTTTCAAAGAACTGTCTCAAATTAGTTTCCGCAACTCATGAAACGTCGCGGAAACGTCTCGGAGATGTCCTGGAGATGTCTCCAAGACAAGTTTCAAAAATTAGTCGCGAGGATATCTCCGAGACTTTTCATGAGTAGCGGAAACTACTATGAGACAGTTATTTGAAAGTGCTTTGTTACAGTTTTTGATTACTGTCGCGAAGACGTCTCTAATACTTTTTATCCGTCGCGAAGACGTCTCCGCGAAGTTAGATACGACCCTTACATTATAGTAATAATCTTCAAAGCGCCGAATTTCACGCCTTCGCACAACGGATCGAGACGGTTCCATCATTTCCATAAACACAAAAGAAATGAAACATCCGGCCAATTAAGTGCCTATTATCCAACTCCTCACGTGTGTTGAAGCCGGATGTGTTAATTCAAGATCAGTAATATCCAGGGACAAGGGGGGGGGATAGATCGTGATCCCCGGCTATACAAATGGAGCGGCTTTTAAACAAAAAATCCGAACGAGCGAGAGCATTTCGACGGCGCCCTCAGTTTAAGGTCGAGTCGGCGCCCTATAAATTTATGATCGATTTGGCGCCCCTAAATTTAAGACCAAATTAGCGCCCCCTTTCCCTTCCTCTCTCCTTTTTGCCCCTCCCTTTTCCCCCTTTTTTCCCTCTCTCTCTCTTTCATTTCTGTTGCCTCTCTCCTTTTTCCTTTTTTCCTCCTCTTTTCGGCGCCCCCAGCGAGCCTACCGGGGCCCGTAAAGCCCCCCCCCCCGAATACGCGAATGAAATGCCGAGAACGTTACCGCGGAGGTGATTTTTTCTGGCCTCAAATGGCGGTGCGTCAGCGCATTGAACCTAATAGAATATTAATCGCGAATTAAATCGGGGGCGGGGGCATGGGTATAGGTGCGCAAGAGAGGCCCCACCTCTCCCCCCCCCCCCAAAAAAAAAAAAAAAAAAAAAAAAGGAAAAAAGGAAGAAAAAAAAGAAAGAAAAAGAAAAGAGGAAAAGGACCTTAACTTTGCGCCAAGCCGATCTTAAATTTAGGGAAACACCAAAGCTATAGAGCACCCTCCATAAATCCCCTCTTCTATACGGTCAGTGAAGGTTGCAGGTGCAGGCAAAAGATTCAAAGCCACTTCCTGCTCAATTGTAAAGCGTAATATTTTGAATACACTGGACTTTCTCTATAAAAGACACCGACAAAGGCATGTGTATACTATTGGATCGCTATTTTTGGTATTAACATCTGGCGGCATTGATAAAGACATGACAAGTTTCTTTTGAATTTCGGGTGCTCACAATAAATTCAGAACGGCCTAGGGTCGTCAATTGAAAAAGGAAAGCGCTGATCCTAGGGAGCTATATCTCACTGTCTCCGCGGACGGATAAAAAGTATTAGAGACGTCTCCGAGACGTCTCCACGACAATTTATATAAAGAATAAATCTGAAGAGTCCAAATCCGTATCCGATATTCAGGGAGACGTACCCGAGACGTCTCCGAGATGTCTCCACGACTATTGATGAAAAAGAAATATCTGAAGTAGTCCAAATCCGTCTAGGAGACGTCTCGGAGACAGTCTCCCTGATTTTCGGGGACGGTTTGGGACTACTTCAGACTTTTTTCATAAATTGGTCGCGGAGGACGTCTCCGAGACGTCTCTAATGCGTTATTATCCGTCGCGGAGACGTCTCCGAGAAACGTTCTCTAATGCGTTTTACCGTCGCGGAGACGGATTTTTATTCTGTCGCGGAGACGTCTCCGCGAAGTAATGATACACCCTATTGGGGAATTACTAAAACGGTGATAATGGTGGTATCTCACTTCGCGGAAACTACTTACTTTGAAATACTACTCAGAGACACGATTTTGAAATTACTTGGGACACGGTTTTTGAAACTTGTCCGGGAATCATCATCCGAGACGTCTCTCAAGTCCCCGCGACGTTTCATGAGTACACACAAATAATTAAATTTGCCAAAAAGTTCAAAGTATTATAAAATCGTACAGCAAACCCACCCAATCCAAAAACAAAAACAAAACATACAGACTAGGCTACTGCAAAATGGTCAGATGTGGTCTAAAAAAGTATTATGACTTCTATTTACTAGATAAGTATAGCCATGTTTAACGTAGAGGACGCTATTAACAGAAACCTTGAAGATTGAAACTAAAGAAAAAGAAGTGCAAATATTTACGTAATTGGAGAGTGGCGTGCCTTTACGTTCTTACGATTAATCAAACGACTTGCCAAGTTCGTTTGGCCTGCAAGTCAACAGCTATTAGACGAGGGAATTAGCAGATCAGTTGATGAATGCACGGAGTGCGGCGAAGACGAGCCACGCCGCACTAGAATGGGTCATTACCTTTTGGGAACGTACCTTACAGCTGTGCGGCAGCCAGGCACGACTGGGTTTGCGCTTTGTATGAACAAAATCCATGACAATAGACCCACCTGTGTGCGGAGGGTCTATTGTTATGAAATAAAAGGGCAAACCTAATCATGCCTGGCTGCATAACTGACATTGCAGTTTGTGTGTTTCGAAAGGAAACACTTCCTAGGTGGTCAATGAACACATTTAAATTTGGAATTGTTGAATTGTGTCTCTTATTAGCTTTTGTTTGATGTATAATTTCGCGATTTCATTTTTCGGTCCGGTCAGGGTCTTTAGGATTTCCCCTTAAGAATTTGTACACAAAACGGCTAGAAAACTGTGAATCTTGTAATTTCTGTACAGCTTGCTCACTATGACATGGATTCAAAATGAGATTATTATATCATTAATATTCTCTTCTTTTTTTTTCTCATGATGTGAGGATAAGGCCTACCTCTCGTGTCATGTTATCCACATAGTTCCCATGATATTCAGAGAAGTCATGCAAACAAGCTCCATAGGGCCCAACTGATCCAGCGATTAGAGGCTTCCTTCTTCCTTCAAAAATGGGGAAAATTGACAAACTATCAGTAAAGTAGACACATAAAATATTCAAGAATATGTTTTTTTCATTATTACGTCTCAGACATTTTTTCCATACATCATGTTACATCATAACATGTCCACAATGGTCCCAGCAGTTTTGTCAGTGGTGCTTGTCTAAAACATACATGCACAGTGCATCCCCAAAAAACAATACACTTTTGAAATGGCTGCCAAGTAAAATTAATATATGGGTACCTGACTGCTAACAGAGCAAATTAAATGTCTGAAGGTCAACAACCAATGGACCTACGGATAAAGGCCACCACACACCTTACGACTGGTCTACGATCCGATTTTGGAACAAATCGCATTTTGCTTATTTTCCGAAAGTATGAATGAATAGAATCTTATCATTAGAGGTTCAAATTAACTGTAAGAATACTGATATCGAATTTTGGAAAATTGCAAGCCTTTATTTAGGAGTAACGGGCAAATTGGTTTGAAATCATAGCCAATTGTGCGATTGCTATGACGTCATTACGATTAGATATTAAATTCGCTTTTATTTTAATAAGGAGGTTACATAGTCACTGATTTGAACATATAAGTATTACTGCGATGATTTAGAACTCTGCACAGTATGATGTTCTATTTCTAAATATCCACACCAATGTTATGACGTTTTATTACACAATCAGGTAAGGTGTGCGGTGGCCTTAAGAGTCCTATCCAAGGGGCTTGGTAAGGAAAGCAGGTACACATTTAATGTGGTTTAAAAAAAAATAATTTTGAGACTCCAAATGTGTGTGTTGTTTTTTTTACCAGATTGAGATTGTTTCTCCCAGAATTCATCTACAGCCTGCCTGGCAATGTCACATGCTGTATGGATCACCTGACTGAATTCATCTTCACCTAATCTCGCTTCCTTCTCGAACAATTCAGAGCTGGCCTGCAGAAGCAATGAAACAGCGAAAAGGCAAATTCATCTATTTTGGGTCTAAATTCTCACTAAAATAGCCATTGCTGACAGTACTGAAATTATAATTATGTTTCGTTAAAGGGATGCAGTAACATTGAATGATATTCATATTGCAATTTATTTGATTTAGCTCATTTTGCTAAGATGATTATTAACACATAGGTCAGTCTGGCATCTCTTCAAAATTGCAGGCCAATTTCTTGCTTTACTTTCGAGATATCTATGATTTCATACTCAAATTTTCAAAAACATTACTAAACGCTTTTCAAACCATGGGCATTTCAACGCAGTACAACGTACATTGTACACCGCATTTCCTGTCGTGAAGTCCCTATCCCTACCGGCTGCTAAGCTCACAACAGAGTGGTAGTATCTTAATTTGTGCTCAGCCATATGCACAGCCTCGTTTGTTTTCACCGTTTTAAGATAGTAAATTACTTCCATTTGATTTGAAACTTTCGTAGGTTTTGTTTACAATATATTTAGCACTTTAATTTTATTCATTTTGATCTAATTGCACCTGTTTTTATAAGTTACCCAATCCCTGAAGGGGCTTTCACAATTGCTCTTGCGATCGTTTACGATCATTTGGTCACGATATAATGTTGCACACAATCGAAACAGTTGTAAGCAGTCGCACTGGTCACCAATTGTGAAAGGGGCTGAAATGTGGAAAGAGTAAAACACGCTTACCTGGTATGTTCCAGTTAAGATTACATCAGCACCATGCTCAAGGAAACTACAGTCAAGAGTAAATTTGAGAGACTACATTGTAAATTGATATTTTCTTGGACACAGTCATAGGTTGTACAAAGTTCTGTCTTAGAGATAAAATACGAGAAAAGGTTGATTTTTTCCCCATTTTATTAAAATCTTAAATCATATTTCAGATAAACTATAAAGAACAAATTTCTTAGTGTTGCTCAAAATACTACAGGTAAAATCTAACTACTGTACTCTCTGTGTACCCAAAATAAAACAATGATTGCAAATACAATGATTATCATCAGTGATAATAGAGGTATAAATATAATAAATATTCGAGGCTACTAAATTACAGATTGTAATACAGATCATCTACCCCTATATCTGGTTCACTCCTGCTACAAGATAATGTCAAGGTACATTGTATCATTCGTACAGTAATTTGCTTGGTCAAATTTGTAAGTACATTAATTTTGTATATTGATTAAACTAACCCTAACCCTTTAGCACCTAAATGTTAACATATTTCATTTCTATATTGTTGTTTTACAAACACAGTATATCATTAAAAAAGGGGCTTTCTGTGCATCATCAAAGAAATTATATGGACCCGTACTGTAATCTCAAATCTATTGGGCACTATTAGAGCAACCTGCAAGAGAAAAATAAATTATTGAAATAATAATAACTATATCTGAAATCATATCTGGCATTTTAGGGCCAAAATTACTGTCTCATTTTTATTTTTTTCCCCACCAATTTGGAGCCTGAGCATCTTTACTATTAGCGATCATTAGGTATTTTTTAACAATCAGAATCGATTATTGAAATGTGATTGTTGAAAAAAATGAAAACCACAGACATTAAAGTTGATTTGATTTTTTTTTTTGTGACCATTAACTTAATCACTTCTTCCGCTTTCTCAATTAAAACATGTATGGCGGGGAATTAGGAGTTTCTTCAGATGCTGCAAACTTATTAAACCCAAAATTTCAAAGGGCCAATGTAAATCAAAATATTTAATCACCTAAGATGAGCTTTCCTGAGTGCATCTGTGGTCTCTTTCAGCAGAGTATGCTTGACGTCGCATTTATGGAGAAGATTCAATCGTCCTAACAAAATGAAAATATATGTTATCAAACTTCCCTAATTAAGTACTGATGGTATCAGGTGGCTGCAGGTGCCTGGCAGGGGCACAGGAAGATTTGCGCCCCGTTATTTGAAACCAGTAATTGAACTCTCATGGTTAACACTAATCAGGCCGGGGGGGGGGGGGGTTGATCAACCCCTCCGACATTTTCTGCTACATATACTCGCGTTGTGAAATTTTTTTTTACCGTCCGTCGATGCTCTGATTTTTCACTTCCAAGTCTTAGCGCATCTTTTGAAACTATATTTCGCGAAAACTCGGTATACTGTTCTAAAATATCCGTCAGAATCCGAAAACCGCTCAACAAACGGTGATCGGACGGCGAGATCGTTGAAGGGGGGGCGGGGTTGTTTCACGCCCCCCTCCCGGCCATCGCAGGAGGGCCAAAAAGCCAGGCCTGATTGAGGTTAAATGATGACAAATTGTTGGTGCTGTACCGCCCTTATCAGGCTGGTGCCACTTCTTTTTTACAAATCCTGGATCCGCAAGATGATAGATCTAAACTGAGAGATACAAATCAAGCAGAAATGGGAATTACCAGATAGTATTTCATTTACTCTCCAATAATTTTGTCCATAAAGACCCAACTGTAGTTGAAAAGAGATTCGAAATTTTTGAATCCTTTAAAATTGATCATTTCCAGTTTTCGTTTTCCTATTCTTTAGGACATCTGCAATGTCAACTACAGAATGACCAGGCAGGCCGAGGTTTCGCTTTTCATAGATTAGATAAACATGAATTCCAACAAAATTGGCGGATCCAGAGTTTGGGAAATAGGGAGCGCCATGGCGAAAGGCGTTAAAGCCGCCAAAAGTCTCTGATTTTAATATGCCAGAGTCCTGCCGCCCCCTCCTGGATTCGCCCACTGAAGCATATATATTCAGAAGGAAATGGAAACAATGCGTAGGCTAAATGAAAATAGTCAGTTTGGATATTCACTTGGAAAATTTGGGTAGGAGCCAAAAATATGAATTTGTGAAGGGCTGAGCCCATAATTTAAACATAAGTTAGATCTTAATTAGATTCCAAGTTTGATCTATCTAAGACTCTAGTTTAGGCCTAGATCCTACTAACTGTTTAGATCTACTAAGGTTAGAATCTACAAAATTAGATTAGGGTAGCGCGCCCAGTGGCCCCGATTCCGTCCCAGTATTCGGTTTTTAGCTACTTCAACAGCTTTCACAAAAAGATCACAAATACATCAGCCTTCAAACTTTCACAAAACAATCATCAAACACACAACCAAAAATCACACAATCAAAATATAAAATGAGATTGCAAACTTACTCTGAATTGGACGTCATCACGGAGATATTTCCACTTTAGCGTTTCTTAGCGAAAACGCTAACGGGTTGGCCGCTCTTCCGGGTTGCGTTGTGAAGTAATGCTGTGCGCTGCTACCATGAATTTGGTGTGAGAATGACGGGGAACTTCCACTTATTCTTCGATCGCAGCGAATTTTTTCATCTCGCCCCACATGTTTTGCAATCCTAAAAGAACCACACATCCTTGTCAAGAGGGGGCGCTAGCCACAATTCGGTCATAGCGAGACATTGAGTGCGGCGCCTACACATTATCGGGGTTTTGTGTTGTGACGCTTCGCATCGCGGGTTTTTTAGTCTGCGCGATCGAAACGCATAGATCCTCTAGGGAAAAAACATGTAACCAATTACTATTCTGCAAAACTGATTGCCGGGTGGAAAACATCTCCTCATTCTATCAGCGATATTTTTTTAACCATTATTAAATATTTTAAATGATTTTGATAATCTTTTAGAGTAGAATTTTTTCGTTCTTCTGGTGGGTAGATCGTCAGATAAAGGAGTTAAGTTTTCATATTATCGCCGATTTCCCCTTAAGGCACCAAAAACTGGGCGCGCTACCCTAGGCCTAGATCTTTCTAAACAAATCAAAATCAAACAAAACAGAACAATTGAAAACAGTTTTATAATATCATTGCTGAACACATGGATTGATTTTAAATGACTTGAATTTATGAACCAATGAAGTAAGGGGCAGAAAACTGGGAGGAATTTTAGTATTTGGCTGCCCGATTAATCACGTCATCATAACCACCGGACGCAACCCGCCGACCACCCCAGGCGCGCCGGCTACGACGCGAAGCTAAACACGTTTAAGTCACGGGTAAGTGAAACTTGGAGAACATAGCCCCTAAAAAATTACTTAAGTATTTGTGATGACTTACCGAATCAACTGGAAAACCAAGCCTAATCAATTCCGTACTCAATCCTCCGTCAACCACCAACAAACCCATACTTAGATATATTTTACGGCGTTTGTAGATCCACGATTCCAGCAATACTGCCCGTCCCCTTCTCATGCGAATCAGCTGTAAAACTGAAGTTCTCGACCATAAACTGGAAATCGCATATGAGTAAGAACCATGTGGGGCTTGGATACACGATTCTGATTGGATAAAAGTTTACATAATGGACTTGGGCGATTCTTTGAAAAGTGAACCCTTTTTGTTTTTAAGTTGCACATTCATATAGAGCATTGTCTGAAGTTTCATGAAATGCATTTTTTATCTTAATTTTACAAATTTTTTCATGCTCATTTGCATAATTTAACATGCAAAAAAATTGAATAGAAAAATGGTACGTAAAATATCATTTGTTTGACCCTGACTTGATTGTATATGCTGGTCTCCTTACTT
>CALNVZ010000674.1:6525249-6584332 GCA_940671915.1 Paracentrotus lividus | reverse complement strand
TAAATTGAAAGGAAGGATTGAAGTTATAAAAGGGTTTATAATGACAATATCCAAAGTATACGCACAAAGTCTCAATTAGACCAAAAAGGTAATTAGAACGAACAATTTGTATATGAATGGAAATATGTGGGATGAGACAAAACGGGCATCGGCCAAAGTGGGTTTAGACAAAATGGCAATTTGCCATGGATAGTTTTTGTGTGTTTTGCTTTTCAGTTCAGTGGGAAACACCATACAAGCACGTTTTGGCACTTTATGAATTGAGCAGTTATTTCAGCAAGCAACACGCTTTCGCGAAGGACACTTTTTGATTTGTAAACAATGTCGAGATTTCCTCCACAGCAGTTTCATGGCCCTAATTTTGGGCCAAGACATCCAGGTGGAAATGGACAATTTCTGGCCCAATTTCCACAGAGGCCTAGAGGATTTCCAAGACCTCAGCACTTTTCAAATTTTCACCACGAAGGAGCACGATTCCAGGGGCCACCGCATGGACGCGGAATGCCTCCAGAGCAATTCTTTCATCGGGGACCGAGACCGCCCTATCGGGGCCGGGGCGGGCGAGGAGGCAGACACGATAGGTACCCGATGTCAGCTCATGGACATGGACCACCGCATGGCCATGGATTTGAGCACCAGGAATATTTTGAAGAGCAATTTTATCCGCAAATGGGTGACCCACGATCTTTTCACATGCCAAACAATAGCAGGGGCAATCCAAATTTTAACAAGAACCAAAAAGGACAGGTAAATATCACTTACAGTTACACTTATGCATGGTCAATCATAATTGACCTTGCACTGGGAAGTAGACCTTATTGCAGCAGTGTTCTTCCAATGGAAAGTCAATGCAGAAAAGTGTCTTGAGCAGCTCCCAGCCTGGCAGCCAAGTCAAGGTGGCGTATCCAAAAAAGGGTCTAAAAATTCTACTAAACAAAATTAAAAATATCTAATGGAGAAGTTATATTGCAATGAGACTATAGATTATTTTAAATTATTTTGAGGTAGGTTTAAAGCTGGTTTCGCTAATTATTATTGAGAAGTTTCCTCAGCAACCAAGAGGGCGACAGACAGCCATTTTTCTGTACTGACTAATGTTGGTTTGCAGCTGTATGTGGGTAAATATGTGCTGTGCTAAGCTGAGACTGATCTGAGTGAGTGTGCTCTCGCGACTGCTCTTCTGATTTCTTGTCTTTAGTTAAACTGTCAATGTATAATTGTCTTGTCGTTTTAAATGTTTTGCAAATTCAGACCTGCGAAAGTCTAACACAAAGTTGACGAACAGTCTTTTTTTAATTTAGCTAAAGCTTTTGCCGCATTAAAAAAAGGTTTTTAAACGACTGTTCTGTTCATGTGTTGCTGTTGGAACTAACGCGCACACAATGAAACAGCGAGCTATTCACAGCCGGCAGCCCCACATTTCTCGGGCTGTGCTTGAGAAAGTAGATCTACATGTAATTGCTCTGATTGGCTAATCACGCAAAGGTATGCAAATAGAGTTAGTTCGTAGGCAAGCATGCTTCACGGAGAAAAGTTCCTCCATAATTTAGTAATTTATGCATGACGCTCGAATGATCACGAATTAGCATATGAAATACACTACCATTGTCCCTTCCAATGAACAATAGTCACGATAAAATTTAGATTTGTCATTTATTTTTTTGGTAAGTCCTCATTTCTTTATGCGTTTTGAAATATTGGGCGTACGTCCGACAGTGGATTCGTTGAAGTTCCTTTTTTATTTTTCTCTTCTTTATTCTAAAAAATATTGAAAGAGTGGGTCTACGCCCAACCATTTTTGAAGTCGCGTCTTGCAGTTTTTCTTGCAAAATGGTCTCCGTTTTGGTAATGATTGACAGCGCGCATGACAAAGAGGTCTATTATCGGGAACAGCTGAATCGCGTTGTTCAGTTTCGGTCAACGCACTTCAGTCATCGCAACCGGGAGGCGGAGCTCCTCGCGATAGCTACCAGTAGCTAATCAGAGCGCCCAACAATCAAAATGCATTGTTCTCTATTTCTGTAAAAGCGGAATGGTAGACTTTTTTCCGTGTGCTTGCATATTTATGGAGTTGGGAATTATTGTGTCATAATTTTTTTTTTTGTAATTGTACTTGTCTTAAAATTCTCACCTTTGTGTTTCAGCAGAAAGGAGGTGGGAAGAAGAAGAGGAACGAGAATAAAGCAAAGCCTCAGAAGGACATCAACTACTCCCATTACTGTGATATCTGTGATAAAGGTTTCCAGTCTGACGCAGAGCTCAATGGTCACATAGCACAGCATGTCAAGGTAATGTGTCAAAGGTTGGGGGTGATCAAAATGATCTGAACTTTGCTGCTGTAAAGCAGGATTGAAGTGGTCAAATCACTTCAGAGAATGCAATTTAGAGTAATTTCAATTTGGATTCATGAGGAGAAAAAAGTATGATCCCTTTTCTTGTGAAAACCATAATAACATCATGCAGGGCCCGCTGGGAGAACAGTTGTCAGAACTGAAGTGGCTGTTGTTGTTGTTGTTGTTGTTGTTGTTTGTTGTGGGTCTATTTCACACCCAATTGTTCTCCTTGGTGGCTACCCTGGGTAAATAAAAACGATATTATTATTATTATTTATCGAATGAAAGTTGACTGCATTGGTGAAACATCCACAAAATTAAACTTTTGATCCAAGCGCAAATTTAAAAATACGGTAAAAAATATTTACCTCCAAATTTTCGACTGAACACTTCAGTCTTCTTCGGGGAAATGACCCGTCTGATCATCGCCGGAAGTGACGTAGCGTCGAATGATAGGGTCATAAACTCTTGGAAGATTGTATCGGCCCCCGTCACGATTCGGCGAAGAGTTTATGACCTGATTCTTTGCCGAAGGAAGGTTTTTAAAATTTGTTTCCACTCTAAAATCTTAGTTCAGTAGTGAGACAGACGCATGGGGAGAAATTGATTTTTAAACACATGATAGCACTATAATAGTTTTAAGGAAGAAGATGTCTTGTAGGCCTACATATACAGTGCATCCCAGATAAAAGTAAACCCAACTTTGAAAGCCGCATATTAAAATTGTATAACTTACTTGTGAAATTAATTTTAATTCATGACAAAGAGTAACTCATATTCTATCTAATGATAGCAAAATTATACCAGTACTGTCATGGATGACTGAACACGTAGGTTAAAAAAAAAAAAAAGTACATTGGTCAAAAGCAATCTGTACCAAGTTGTCTCAGAAGCAGCCCTGGCTTTCTGATCATTCATTGTTTGTTTGAGGTCAGCCTTCCTGAGTCCATTCATTAGGCACAAAGGATTACTTGGACTATTAAAGGGACTCGTAATTGATAAAACATGGGGAAATCACCTTATCTCGGATGAAATAATAACATTCCAATCAGAGCCTGAGGCGTGTTGCGTAATCTCCAGCGACAACCCGTCTGGAGTTAATCCGGTAATCCTTCATGGCTATAGACTAACTGACCAGAATTCAGAAGTAAATCTAACCTATGTTTTGTTTTTTAAATGGAGCATTATACAAGTCCTCTCTTTGAATTTATACGAAGAGACCCGTTGAGAGTCTATTGTTGATGAATCGAGAAACCGAAGCTACTGACCCGACTGACTCACTGAATTCGGCCAACTTCGTCATGTTTGTGCTGTCCGAATGTTAATCCCCATTAGTCCGACCCATGCGTAAGCCTGACTGACATTGTGTACAAGTCAATGGAGCTCAGGAAAAACGCACATTCCCCACGATCTCCGAGTTTCAGGGGACTTTAAAAGGCAAGGGCTGCTTTTGCTCAAACTTGGGACAGTGCACTTTTTACGCTTGTTTTTTGAAGCCCAACTGCTTATTCATTGGTCAAAACACAGGTATAAGTTTGATATCATTGAATAGAATATGAGTTGCTCTTTATCATGAAATAATTTTCAAGGTCACTCAAGCGATAATATTTTAATATGAGGCTCTCAAAGTTGGGTTTACTTTTTTTCTGGGATGCACTGATTTAATTTTTTATAAGAATTTATCAATTGTCATTTAGAGAATGTTATTCAACCATTTTATTATGGACTTCAATTGGGAATATTTGAACAAAAATCAAATACCTTATAAATTTATTTTTTGCTGATTCTATTCTGATTTAGTGCAAAAAGGAGAATTATAGATGTGGTTTAATTAAGATACCCCAATGTTCACAAGTTGCACCATAAACTCCATTGTGGACCTAGCTCCAAAAAGATGAACAAGTGTTGGGGACCCCAATCAAATATCTAAATAATAAATAATGAATAAAATCATCTCCTTTCCCCCTTTCATTCTATTTATTATATGGTAGTGCAAGGAAAGCATTGTAGGTTTGAGGGGCACCCTTACTTACTTACTATCGCCCCATTCTGGGATATAGGCGGTCAACAAGATTCCTCCAGGCTAAGTGGTCCTGAGCCAGCATCTCCAAATCTCTCCATGAGCGGCCCATCCTTCTAGCATCTACCTCCATGTCTCTTCGCCAAGAATTTTTAGACCTGCCCCTCTTTCTTTTCCCTTGTGGATTTGTGAATTGTGGATGCCTGGTTACATTTGACATTGGTTTGCGTAGGGTGTTCCCAATCCACCTCCATCGTCTTTGTAAGAGTTCAGAATTTATGGGATTCTGTTTGGTTAGCCCCCATAAATCCTGATTGCTGATGACATTAGGCCAGAAAATTGTTAGTATTCTCCTCAAGCAAGTGTTGATGAATGTCTGAAGTTTTCTAATGATGACAACTGTAGTCCTCCGGTCTCAGCTCCATAGAGAAGGGCAGTCTTCACTACTGAATTGAAAATGCGCATTTTTATCTTTCTTGACAGTTCCATAGAGCGCCAGATGCTAGTAAGTTGATGAAATGCTGCTCTTGCTTTCCCAATCCTTATTTTGATGTCCGCGCCTGTGCCACCCTGTTTGTCTACATTGCTCCCCAAGTACGTAAAGCATTCAACCTCTTCCAATACTTCATCTCCTAACATAATGGCAGCTTCGTTGGATGTGTTTACGCGAAGGATCTTGCTCTTTGCTCGGTTGATCTTCAGTCCAATACTGCCTGAGTCTTCTCTGATAATGTCGGTTTTGTTCTGCATTTGGTTGTGGGTGTGCGAGAGCAAGGCAAGATCGTCTGCAAAGTCCAAATCTTCCAGTTGCTGAAATGGAGTCCACTGTATTCCATTCCCCTCTTGATTGATGGAACTAAGACTTCATTATCTAATCAATGGCCAAAAGGAAAAGAAAAGGTGAAAGCAGACATCCTTGCCGAACTCCAGTTTTCACACTGAACGATTCTGTAAGCTGTCCTCCATGAACCACCTTGAGGGGCTCCCTATTAAAGGTGGTCATATTGCACTATAAAGTCCAACACGGCCCTGGCTTAAAGAAGATCTGCAGATTTTGGGCCACAATCTTAAACTCCTCCACTACCTTGCCTCCAAGAAGATCCTTTATTTTTGGGCCACAATCAAGTATCTAAATAAAAATAATGAATAAATCATCTCCATTCATTCTATTTATTATACGGTAGTGCAAGGACAAAGATTGTAGGTTCGAGGGACACCCTAAGGTGGTCAAATTGCATCAGAAGCTCCACCATGGACCTGGCTCCAAGAAGTTGAGATGGCTGGATACGCCTGTAGACATACAGAAATGGAGGAATGACAGAAAGAGGTTGGTGTGGCATTGTACAATGCGTCCCAGAAAAACTGCCCAACTTTGAAGGCTTCGTGACGGGAATGATTTCAAAAAATTTTGTCATATATTCGTATCAATTGACCATTCTTTTAGTCTTGGATATAGCTTGAAAATCCCATCAGGATACAATTTTTTCAAAATGTTTAAGTCATAAAGTGAAACTGAATAAACTCCCACAGTGTGAGCTCTCGTAGGACATGTGTTATTAGGAAGCTAGTGTTGTAAATATATCTTTTGAAATGACTGTAAACAGTATGTGGCATATTTTAGTGTAAATTAGTCTGTAATTTTTAAGGGAAACTAAAATGTTTTGAAGAGAAAAGTACTTTGTTACTTGGTATCAAAATTATTATGGTATGAATGTATTCAAAAGCTGATAAATGGGCTTATATTTTAAGACTACGCTGCTCAGAATGTTGCATTCTGGGCTATGGACAGGACAGCTGGGTAGTTGAGGACTTTACTTGAGGTGATGCTATACTTAAGTACTGGCTCTAAGAAAAGTACACAAGAAAGCAAGTAGTCCTGAATATGTGTATAACACACAATAAATGTAATTGTAAAAATAGATTTTTAAACTTTATCCTTGGTGATTCAAATTGTTTTTATTGTAGAAAATTCCCGACAGCTGAAAACATCGCCAAGAAGGGTCAAAGGGCGGAGCAGCAAGAGAAACAGGGCAATGTCCTCGAAACCAAACAATTTGGGTGAGAAAACAAATAGTTTAGTCACTATATGTATCCAAATATATTTTTAAGAAACCCTAATGTAGGTCTAAAATGTCTTTGAAAGTGCAGGAGAAGAATACCCTCAGTGCAAACTGTGAAATTTGTTTGGTTTAGTCCCACATTATCAAAGTGTTGTAAGTATTTGTATTTTTTTCTTTTGACAAGTGGAAATGAAAAGTAAATGTAATACTTTAAAATCTAAATTCATTTTATTTATTTTTTTTGCTATTCATCTTGGTCCATCATACATTACAACAAGCATATGACCAATGTTTTTTAAACCAAACTTGCAGTGAGCAATAATTTTGAGGGAAAGTCTTTTGAAATTGATGAAATGTTATCATATCAAAGAAAATTCTGACATGTTTAAGTAATCATAATGTTGTGAAACAACCAGACCAAAAGTTATCAAGTTATTTTACAACACTGTAAGTCCATTTAGCAATGGTTGACTTACATGTATTTTTGTAATCACTGCAGGAAACGGAAAAAGAAATTTCACAGGGGTACAAAAGCTGGCAAGGCAGTTCAAAGGCGCCGACTACTTTACATGTCTTACGAACCTGGTTTTGATCATCAAGTAAGTATATTCAATGATCGGAATGGTTTTTTTTTATCATCATTGCAGGAAAGTCAGAAGAAAAACGCACCGAGGTAAGAGAAATCCTGCTAAAAAGCTTGAAAATCATTTGAAATGGAAGGCACGTAAATTAGCCGAAGCACAGGAGGTAAGTACTGTAAAGAGGTGTCGCACCAGCTCGAGCTTGAAAAATAGCGCTTTATCGCTGATCTGATGATTTAACCTGATCAGAAATTATCTTTTTCTTTAAAAAAAATGCTTTAAATTAGTGAGGTATCGTTTCATGCTCGACTGATTTGGGGGTTTTGCCCCCTGATCCATCTTGTAAGGCACTATTTGTCTTGTGCGAGCTGGTGCGGAACTGCCATTAATGTTTAAAGGGATGCAGTAACATTGAATGATATTCACATTGCAATTTATTGGATTTAGCTCATTTTGCCAACATGTTATGAACACATACTGTAGGTTAGTCTGGTATTCCTTGAAAATTGCAGTCTACTTGCTTGCTTTACTCTTGAGATATGCATGATTTTGTACTCAAATTTTCAAACCCATCCCCGGACGCTTTTCAAAACCGTGTGCGTTTTGGTTTTCACCGCATTTTCTGTCGTGTAGTCTCCGTGCCTACCGGGCTGCTAAGCTTGCAATGGAGCAGTATAAATTAATCATGCGCGGTCGTATCCTTAGCCTCGTTTTAAATTTCACTGTTTTAAGATAGTAAATTACTTGCATTTTATCTGATACTTTCATTAGTTTGTTTTTAAGGTCAGAGCAATAGAATTTTATTCATTTCGTTCCCGTTTGCACTTGTTTTTGGAAGTTACTAAATCCCTTTAACCCTTTGGCACCTAGAGACTGCGTGAAAAGTGTCAGTTTACTCACTAGCAAAAAGGATTATGCTGTGTTTCAATCATTTTTTCAATAAGAATTGCTCTTAAAACATACTTTTTTTGTGTAGAATCAGACAGCACACATCCAAAGGGTAATCCACAACAAGTATGGGCAGGTTTCATCACATATTTTTTATACTATTTTGACTATAGCGTGCTTAAGACAAAAGCGGTTTGGGACGGTTTAGTGAGTAAGCTGAGAGGCGGTCTTGGGCGGTTTAGGTGCTAAAGGGTTAATGGCAATGTGACAACTGATGGTTTGTGTCTTTTCTTCAGTCTGTGTTGGATGGCCGTCGACTGGCTGACCTTTGAGAAATGTCCATTCCCAAAATATCTCTAGTCTTTATTTCAACCAAGAGGTGGGGTTAGGGTTTCAAGAGTGTTTTAGGGTTTCGTTTGTTAGGTTTAGGTTTAGGGTAGGGTTTTGTGCTAAGTCCAGGGTTGGAGTTTGTCATTCGATTATTGTACATGGAATTTACAGTCTGTGTCAAATAAAATGGTACAAGTGGAAAACATTTTTTTAGAGTATGAAGATTAATCACAACCTGGTATTGTTTGGTATTTTCATAAAGCAAGAAAATCAGACTTTCTTCTGCAATTTTTTTCATCGCATTTGGTGCTGTAATTTTTGAGATATGACTAGTTTTCTACAATCAAGTAAAATCCATTTTTCGCACGCCGTCCCATGCCTTTGTGTAGGTTTCGCATAATGGTCATGAATTCAGCGCTCCAGGACAATAGATGTGCATAATTTCGATTCTTGTTCCTTGTCGTACAAAATTTAGCATAACTTTCGTTTTAAGAAAGCAAATTATACAAAACAAAGCACATCAGCAAGGAAATTCTTTTGGCTTTAATTAGATACCACATACACATATTATTTGACAAGATTTCACACCTAAATTATTTTTTCCCCGACTGTACCATTCTTTTTGACACAGACTGTAGAGTGGAGCAATTGTCACCAGGGGAGCATTTCATCAAAGGACTTGTCGGACGTTTTATCCGACAAATTTGCTCTCAGCCAATCAGATGCAAGCATTTCAGTAGCTTATAACAGTTTGTCCGATAAAACGTCGACAAGTCCTTTGATGAAATGCCCCACAGAGCAAATGACATGGAATCTTTTTCAGTGTCCAACTGTAAAAACCTAGTTACACATACACTAACAATATGGCAAAGGGAAATTGTTTGAGAGACATAAAAAGCTAATCATTCAAAATACACAAAACCACTGTGATATGCAAATACTCTGCATTTTGTATTTCATTATTTTTCCAGTTAAGGGAAAAGTCAAGGAATTTGAGGGAAAAAATGCCTCAAATCAGGGAAAAGTCAGTGAATTTGAATATGAAGTTGTCTATCTGATGTTTCACACATTTCTTTGTTCACTGGCAATTGGTTATGTTGAAATGGTTATCCTGTAATTTTGAAAATCCATCAGGGAACACTCGGGGGAAATTCAGACATTTTTTTCCCCTCCTAATATAGTGGGAACATTGTTTGATCAGACCATACCTGCATGTAGTATGTGTTTCAGGTTTTATCCACTTGGTCTAACAGCAGTCGGTCCAATGCCCTGGTTCTCTAATACATATGGGCTAAACCCATTTAGTCTAGTAAAAAAACATAGTTTTCCTATGGTGTAATGACCACTGGGTCTAATTTCCAATTCATCAAATTGCCAATTTGTCTAATAAGCATATTGTCTATTTGCATTGTGGTCTTATTCCCGAATGAATATTTGGTCTATTACCAATTTGTCAATGGAAGGGACATAGTGATGTCAGACCAAATGGATATTAGATGAAATAGACATTAGGTAGAATGGGAATTAGACAAAATAGTAAATAGACGAAATGGCAATTAGACCAGAAGGTAAGTAGATGAACTAGTTGGAGATGAAATGGAGTTAGACCATGTGGGATGACACCAAATGTGCATCAGTCAAATTTTTTTCGACCAATTAGCAATTTACCTTATTTCATTATGTGACCTTAGGCAGCTGCAGAACTAGCCAAATCAGAAGAAGTTCCATCAAAGAGGATAAAAACTGAGGATGGCGAAGATCGCCTTTCATCTTTGGCTCAAGAACACAGCGCTGACCCAACTAAATCAAACCAAGGCCCGGAAACTGACCAGTCAACACCCTCATCCAAGGGTCAGCTAAGGTCATCGGGGGCAGCAGACTGTGACCCGTTGTCTCTTCTTGCTTCAGTTAGCAATGGTAATTGATGAAAAGCTTTTAGGTCACAGCACCTTTTGTTTTGGGCCATAAATGTTGGGGGAGGCACAAATTTCTAGGGCAGCATGGATTTATTGACTTGGTTTTCCACATGATTTCAGCATGCCCTAATTAAAAGCTATTGTTATTAAATTTCCCATTCCAACTGGGTTCAAGCACACCCTAATTAAAAGGGGCTTTTGTTGTACTAGAAGCACATCCTGGAAGGGGGTGAGTCAGCATGGTTTTTACACACATTATCATCTCAGCACTCTATTGTTCATGGAACATTAGCAGTTTTTTTTAAAGCTGGTCCCTTGGCATGGGTTTGGAATCGGTCCATTCCCACCCCAATTCAGATGATCTAATCCCCCATTCCGTACCCATGCAGAACACCAAGCAAATCAGGAATAGGATTGAAATCTTATGTGTGTCATTTGACCTTGATAAAGTATATCCTCTCGAAAATCAAAGATCTAAGTTGAAAACTTTTCTTCGTAATAATTCAGCTAAAGCTATGGTCACAATTGTTCGTACAAATGATGTGTCCCTACAAATCTCTGTAGTTCTGGGGAGCATTTCATGAAACAAATATTCACTGATTCTTACTGACAACTGTTATAAGCTACTCAAATGCTTGCATCTGATTGCCTGAGAAAAAAATTGTCAGATAAAACGTCCGATAAGTCCTTTCATGAAATTCCCCCCTGGAGTTTGCTCACGACGATGATACGATTACGAAAGGGGAGGTTTGGACAAGACCATTGACAATCTTCAAACTTACAAACGCTCTGCGAGTGGTGGTTTAGTACGGCCTTCTTTAGAAATTCTTCAAATATCTTACAAAATGGTCTGGAAATTGTTCACACTGTCCTTAGCAGTCCGTAATGGCATTGTGACCAAGGATGAAACCTGGTGTATAGTTTTGGTAACAAAAAAGGAATCGGCATAAAACCGATCAAATATAGTCTCATGTTGTCCTCATTGCAAAAAAGATATGTTTGAGAGATCTTCTGATATTCCTTTCATAATTTCCGGTGAATTCCAGTGAAAATGTTAGAAAGAAACATACATGTAATGTAACAATTGTTTTTAGACCTTTGCTGAGACGCCCGCTCGCCGAAGGTTGTGGCATGAACAGTGCGTAACGATGTGTGTGTATCACCCACACAAGAGAATCCCCATTGGTTTTCCACGTTAACGCCAAGTGAACGCTGAAAAGTGTCGAATCCCCGACTTTCCACGTTTTATACTTATATTGTGAAATTAAGACACTAAAACAAGATTTCAAGTAAAAAAATTTCTTTAATACATTTATAGGGTTTAATCTTTCATATTATCTAACAGTGAATCCAAATTAAAATTTTCCTTCTCCTAAAACTATACACCAGCTTTAACAGCTGGTTGACCAATGCCATCAGGAACATAATATTTATTGGGTTTTTAGGCATGGCCCACGGATTGACAAAAAAAAAAGAACATAAAAGAAATCAATACAGTGGTGTAACAAGGAGTGGGCAAGGAGCACAAAGAATGTTAGATTATACGTGCAAACAAGATATATGTTTGAAAAAAGTATGGCATAGCTGAGTGATCCCCTCATTTTATATAGCTTTTTACTTTAAAATATTTCAAAAAATAGAATAAATCAAAGTGATAAGATAATAGCTTCATAAAAAATAATAAGTAAATTATAGTTGCTGTATCAAAATTAAGCTTTTCAAATTAAGAGGTGCATCTTCTATCATACAAAATCATCAGTATATGGGGCTGCACCTGTAATCAACCTGTGAGTTACTAGGGAAGCTGCATCCTAATAATTAATAAAAATGATTGTAGAAATTACCTCTCACGAAATTACCTCTCAAAAATTTCTAAAACAATTACCTATTACAAGGAGTCACTGCTGTATGAGGTTATAGATAATTTCACCTTCCTCATTATTCAATAATAAATATCACTATCACAATTTAAAAAAAATTATCTTCTGTAGTCTTATAGCAGGAATAAGGCATACTGCCATCTGTTGGCAGTAAATGTACATCCGTATGAGAGAATGAGGCGTGTGGCACCTGAAGGCATTATTGTTGCTTGGTGACATTCATATACAGAAACACATCCTAGGTCAGATGAAAGGCGTAAATGATACACCAAGGTGGTGTTTCACCAAATCATTCTTAAAGGAGGACTCCGGGCTGAAATTAAAAAGATTTGTAAAGTAAAGTAAAATTTAACAAGCACAACACAGAAAATTTCATCAAAATTGGATGAAAAATAACAAGGTTATGCATATTTTAGGTATTGATTTTTTTTTGTTGTAAAACAGTTCTTGGCAGGTGTCATGAACTGGTCTGATGAATATTTGAAAATTAAAATGAGCAAACTGATGATGTCACAGTCCCCCTACTTCTTGTATATTTTACTATATGAAATCCTATTTATCTCATTTTTTCATACATTGCGTATACAGAAAATCTTTCCCTTATACTGAAATAAGTAAAAGCACTTGTGACCTTGAACATTCCACAAGGATTAATCCCTGTTTTTACGTCCTTGGGGCAGAAAATCTTGATTATTGGTATTTCATACAATAAAATACAAAGAAAGTAGGGGGACTGTGACATCATCAGTTTGCCAATTTGAACATGCCAAGAACTATTTTTTCAAAACATAAGAAAATTCGTAACTTTGCTATTTCTTATCCGATTTTGATGAAATTTTCAGTGTTGTGCTTTTTAGATTTTACTTTAATTTTCTTATAATGCAAACTCCAGCCCGGAGGAGTTCTTTAAAGTTACGAACGACTTGAACATGTTCTTGCTTGTTATACGAATCCCATGCTTCATAATTTAGCCAAGAACTCATCATCGGTCATTTGTGAAGTCATTCGTAACTTACAAAGAACCTGGTGAAAGATGGCCCAGGAGGTATAAGTGACTTTTCTTATTTAAAGAAATTGGCACATACAGTGCGTCCCAGATAAAAGTATACCCAACTTTGAAAGCCTCATATTAAAATTTTATAACTTATGTGTACTTGATTTTAATTTCATGACAAAGAGTAACTTATATTCTATCTAATGATACCAAAATCATACCGATACTGTCATGGATGACTGAACACTCGAGTGTTTAAAAACAATGGTCAAAAGTGATCTGTACCAAGTTGTCTGAGAAGCAGCCCTGGCTTTCTGGTCATTCATTGTTTGTTTGAGGTCAGCCTTCCTGAGTCCATTCATTAGGCACAAAGGATTACTTGATCTATTGAAATGCAAGTGCTGCTTTTGCTCAAACTTGGGACAGAGCACTTTTTACGCTTGTTTTTTAAAGCCCAACTGCTTAGTCATTCGTCACAACACAGGTATAAGTTTGGTATCATTGAAAAGAATATGAGTTGTTCTTTATCATGACATATATTTCAAGGTCACACAAGCTATAATCTTTTAATATGAGGCTCTCAAAGTTGGGTATACTTTTTTCTGGGACGCACTGTATTGCTCTGATCTCTACAATGTGTCATAGAAAAAGAAAACCAAATTTGAGAACCTCATATCAAAAACCTATAATTTAGTGTAAGTTGATTTTTGTCTCGCCTGAACGATGTTCGGCAGAGACCTAAGTAATCACTTTTCCTGTTGGTCTGTTACGAAAATGTTATAAGTTTTTTGTTTTTTGTTTAACTTGCTTTCGTTTCTTTATTGCTGCTTCATTTGTGTTCACACTTGGTACAAATGATACTTGGATAATACCAAATATATGTTGGTAAGGATGATGGGTTCAAAGGTCATTTAGGGGTCAAAAGGTCAAATGATATGAGGCCATGTGTTACAAAAATGTTTTTGTTTAACTTGCTCTCATTTCTTTATTTCTTCATCATTTGTGCTAACACTTGGTACAAATGATACATGTACTTGGGTAATACCAAATATGTGTTGATAAGGATGATGGGGTCAAAGGTCATCTAGAGGTCAAAAGGTCAAATGATATGAGGCCATCTGTTACGAAAACATTACAGTTCTTGTTTAACTTGCTCTCATTTCTGTATTTCTCCATCAATTGTGCTTACACTTGGTACAAAGGATTCTTGGGTAATACCACATGTGTGTTGATGAGGATGATGAGATCAAAGGTCATATAGGGGTCAAAAGGTCAACTTAAAGGTCAACTTTTCTTAAACATTTTGTTTTCTTTATTTCTTCATCATTTGTGCTAACACTTGGTACAAATGATACATGTACTTGGGTAATACCAAATATGTGTTGATAAGGATGATGGGGTCAAAGGTCATATAGAGGTCAAAAGGTCAAATGATATGAGGCCATCTGTTACGAAAACATTACAGTTCTTGTTTAACTTGCTCTCATTTCTGTATTTCTCCATCAGTTGTGCTTACACTTGGTGCAAATGATTCTTGGGTAATACCACATATGTGTTGATGAGGATGATTAGATCAAAAGTCATATAGGGGTCAAAAGGTCAACTTAAAGGTTGACTTTCTTAAACATGTCCTGATTTCTTTGTTTTTCCATAAATTTTGTTTAAACTTTGAACAAATGTTCATTAGGTATTGTCACATATATGATACATGTACCTACAAAGGTTACATCAAAGGTCATCTTGGGGTCAAAAGGTCCAAGTCCAAAAGTCCAAGAAACCTTCATGTATTGTCCCTTTCGAACGACTCGGGTTACTACAAGTACAAGAATGAATGTTAGGAAAGCCATCGGATGGCTTTTTTTTTCAAATTTTTAAAAGCAAAAGTGCTCAGTCATCCATGGAAGCACACGTATAAATGTGGTATCACTAGATAGTGTTATGAGAGTCTCTGTAGTATGAGCAATAAATGAAGGTCACAGTATCTCAAACTTGTGTTTTCGGGTTGCACTGTATAATCAATACTGATGCTGAAGAATTCAAGCTTACCAATTATATCAAACACAAGTTGAGGAAAATGTGGGTGCCATATGATAAATAGTACAGATCGGGTCATTCCATGGGGTTGGGGCAATTTTTCATGCAATGTCCCCTGTAACAGAGGTATCAACTTTTGCAGTTCACCATGAAGATCAATTCAGATGTGGTTAAGTTTTGAGCTGTCAATGAAAAATTGCTCTCTTTTTTCAGTAATAGACATTAAAATTTGAAATCTTATATGGATTTCAAGCAACAGGCATACAAAAAATCTACCACCATTACAGGGACATCATATTGCTTTTACATGGACAAGAAAATTTTATGAGTCAAATTGCAATATGCCATAGTCTTTGAGAAATAATATTGGATGGGACGCCATTTTTTTGCTCATGCCATTATTGGAATATATTTGCCTGGTTTGAAAAAGATGGAATGGAGTTGTGGTATGTCATATAAATTGCCCCAACCCTACATGTATATACTGTCCTTATATTAAGGCTGCTAAGGCATGTGTAAGTTCTACAGGCTTATTTTTTGTCTTCAAATTTGTCAAACTTCACGCTTCAACAAAATTATGGAGGCTGCAGGGTTTTTATCCACTTGGTCTAACAACAGTGAGTCTAATACTCTGATTGTCTGATACCACAATGGCTTAAGCCCATATGGGCTGCTAACAGTTTAGTCTAACTTCCCTTTGGTCTATAACATATTTGGGCTAATTCTCACTTGGTCTAATTCGCTGGTTCGTCAAATAGCCAAACTGTCTTATTGCATTTTCTACCAATTTTCAAATGAAAAGTTGGTCTATTACCAGTCTATTCCAGGATCTGACCACATGATATTAGACCAGTTGGACATTATACCAAATGGGAATTTCACGGAATGGTAAATAGGCAGAGTGGCATTTACACCAAAGGGTAATTAGATGATCTGGTTGTAGACGAAATGGAATCAGACCATGTAGGATAGATTGGAATCAAAATAACTACATGTATGACGTCATGCACTGTAGATAAGGAGTAACGACAAAAAGTGTAACGATGGCCTATATTGACATGCTTTGATTTGTCACTTTTAACTGGAAAATGCGATGTAGCAAATATATTAATATCTGTAATGCTGCAGTCACAAAGAGACTTACATTTAGTTACGTTTTTGTAGTTTTATCCTTATTTCATCTTCTATTCTATCATTTCTTATGTATTTCTTTGTTTTATTGGATGAACAAACTTATCACTATTTCCACTGCTGACTGTGACGGGAAGGCATCCGTTGGGATCCGCAGAAAAGAAAATAATTTTTGGACGCAACCGGACGTAACTCAACGTAAGTGTCTGTGTGACTGCAGCATTAACAGTGCATTTGTAAAAGTACACTTCTAAGTGTACTTTTCCAAATGTTGCCAATGCTAATAATCGTGAATATCTTGCCTTATATTTAGTTTTATATGTATGCTGTTACCACAAACCAAGGACTCTCATATTTAACCGAGATATATATAAACCCAACCTCAAAACTATTAAATTTTACAGATTTTATTGTACATGGAATAAAAAATTATGATTTTACATTGTCACTCATTCTATCTATCAAGCCAAGACCGGACCAACACCACCAAATGGACCACGTGATTGTCATTTGCGAGAAGGAAATCTTTAGGCCAGTTTGAAATTGGTCCAACTGGTATGATTAATGTGTGATAAGGACCGATGCAAACAAAGTAAAATATAATTTCTATTAAAACTCAGTTGTGAATTCATACACTCTGTATTAGAGTGCTGATACACTGTATGAGCATGTACTGAATATAGGCCTCTTTGTTTGTTGAATATGTCTGCCCTGTGCTGGTGTTTCGATGACATAATAAACATTGTTGTTGGGAACTATACAATTTTTTGGTGCATTTACCCATATCTTTGTTCAGCAGCCATGGCCGGAGGGATAGCGGGTTTAACGGCCCATGCACAAAAGGCAAGCCTGTTGTTAAAAATCATAACCACATAGAAACCTCTATTGTCTCGTTCATATTTTTCCAAATTTCAGGCCTTTGTCCAAGCTTAGATGACATAATACCTGATGCAATCGCGGTTGCTGTTAAATAGAGTTCTAAAGGTATACTGTAGGGTTGGAGTAAAATCAACTAGGGGGTAATTAATCTTATTTTTAGGAATAAAATCCATTATTTTAATATTTTTCTTTATTGTGAGCAAGTTCAGCTGCTTGTGGGTCAGACCTAGATCTTCACAATCTCCCCTTTTTAGACATTTTGAAAGTTTTTAACCCTTCCAATGCTGAAAGATAGAAATCTTGTATTTACACGTTGACATTATATTTTGATTTTCATCAGATGCGACTAAAATAAAGACGCTTACACTTTTAGACTTGAGGTAATGTTTACCGTGGAAATGACAATGTTACGGTATTTTTTGTCTCGTGCTTTACCACGTGAAATACATTGGAACAAAGAATGAAGCCTGTTATCCTTTCTCTTCAAATCTTATTTTTAACACGTTCATGCAAGCTGTCTGGTGTGATAAGGGTTAATAATTTGTTTGTTTTTGTTTGTGAGCCTTAAAACTTTATAACTTCTTTTTTTCTTCTTTTTTTTTTTTTTTTTTCAAATACTTAAACTTTTATGGTTGGGAGGACACAAAATTCTTATTGAAAAGTATGTTTGTAGCAATGCTGACCTCCTTTTATTTTCACCTCTCAGTTGAACTTAAAGGTAAGAGTGTTTTCTTAATATTGTACGCTTCTTCTGAATTTTACATAGATGCAATAATGATGGATTGATAGATTATACACTGAAGTTAAACTAGCTTTAACACACAGTGTTAAAGGAATTTAGTTATATTTATGTCTTGCCGAAGGGTCGTGGCTGGGTCTCGAAACCTGTGATTTCACCATTAGACCTTGAGACTTTTGGTAGGTGTCTCAGAAAAGACCCCCCCAAAAAAACAAAAAACAAACAATAATAAATTAATAATAATAATAATAATAATAATAATAATAATAATAATAATAATAATAATGAATAAAAAATAAAAAAATCATGATTTGATCTACTCTGGATGACATTGGCTGTTTTTTTTTGTTTTTTTGTTTTTAAATTAAAACAAAGACAATAATCAGCCACTTTAAATTTGAATATCCAAAATCTGATGCTATCTTACATCATTTAATCAAAGATATGATTATCATTTGAGAGTATAGACTCGGATTAATTGCACACAGTGTTATACGTTATATGTATTCAACAGTTTGTAGGATTAAATTTGTGCATGTAGTTTACTGTCAATTCAACTGACAGACCTGTTTGATAGCGGTCTTTCACTTTAAATGTGTCCAGTGCTCAAATTAAATAATAATGAGAAAAAAAAAAACTGAGAGGCATACATGTATTTATCTTTTAATTTGGCAGGCAGCCAAGTTTACCGCTTCGACAACGAAGCTTCGTTGTGAAGGAGTGTCTCATGTAAATTTTCGCCTTTTGAAATATCACGTGTAGAGATCGGTTTTACAGCCGTTCCCCACGTGCACATTTGTTTGTTCGGTAAACGTGACTTGTCCCCGCGCAAAATTAATTATTTGGATTGTGTGCTTCATGTCTTTCAAGGGCACTTGCAGTAAATAAAGTTTGAGTAGGCAGAATGGCTCAGTGGTTGGCTGGTGTTCTTCTAATTGGCAAGTCATTGGTTCAAAACCATGTTGGGATGCTAGGGCATTTGTTTAGTCTAATTTCTCCTTTGAAGTCCCTTGGATAGGCCCTTAACCCTAACTTACCTGGGCTTTTTGTGAGCTTAAAGTCCTTGGGGGGGGGGGGGGCCTCCCCCTCCCTCTCACTTCACCTATCTCCCCCCCCTCTCTCTCCCTCCCCCTCTCTTACTCTCTTGCTATATCCTTTAAGGCCCCCCCCCCCAAGATCTCGGCCGCGGATCGCGCGATCGTGACGAAAATTTGCATCAAGGTAGAGAATGACATAATCTACGCGTTTGCATAGGTAAATTGCACTAAATTCATAAATTTTATTTTATATGAATTAATTATGCTAATTTATTCATGAAATCATACTTTTTGCTCTAATTGAAAGCTAAATAAAGCTCCTAGAAAGCTAATTTTTTGTGAAAATATTCTTTATAGCATTCCTAAGAATTATAAAAGAAAAAATTCTGGTACCAATATCGATTTCTTATGTATTTTATTATTTTTTTAATTTCTTATGTATTTCCTTGTTTTTTTACCTTTTTATTTTTATTGTTTTTTCGACATAATTCGTCAGTGACATTATCTCAGCCATAAATAGCATAAAATTAAATGACTTTTGCCAATGAAATAAAAAATAATCACTCATTTATGAATTCTAGCTGAAAACACATTTTGTATTGACTTTGTACATGAAATCACGTTTTTGAGCCATTTTTGATCTGACAGAAATTTTTGAAAACCGTGGATCGTTGTAACGGTACACCCAATTTTCACGAAAATGGTTTTAAAAGATGCGCAAGACTTGAAAGTGAAAAGTCAGCGAGCGGCGCGATCAAAAATTTTTGCACTGCGGATTTATTGCGAAAAATGATGAGGGGGGCCTTAAAGGCCCCCCCAGGTACATGTAAGTTAGGGTTAAACCATAGGTTCCCAGGAAGCTTGTACCCTCATGCATTCAATAATTTCTTTCCTAGCAGTGTGCTTAACAATTGAGCAAATGATTACACAACCTCAACACAGTTTGCTGTTAATATACATGTAGGTATCGATAGGTATATCGTTGAATTGTTTCACTGAATAATGTTTTACAATTAAGAAAAAATAGGAAATGATCAGAAAAACCTTTTATTCTTTTTAAATATATCCCCAGGTAATATATAACAGAATATTATCTAGAATTCAAAGATTTTTTTTTTTTTAATCATGGCGATTACATTGTTGATATTGAGATTTAGGAGTGGTTAATTGTACCACGAGTGCTGTAAGGATGAGAATCGTCGTTAACACGTTTTAGGTTTCTGATCGCAGAGAATGTCTGCCCTATGCGTATAAACAAATATATAGAAACCTATAATGTGATTGCGCCATAGTTTTGGCTTTCAGCCAAAAATCCTTTCCCGCCTTTATATGTTTGTCTATGAATCGCAATAGGAAGGGCTGATTGTACGGTACGAAGCAGAATTTGACATGATTCCGAATTCACAGACGAAGCCATCTTTTGGTTGTTGAAACAAAAATGATAGAAATATACTGCATCTTTATACTACATTTACATGCATTTTGTACATATGTATGTCTAGATCTTAAATTGTTCCAGTAGGCCTATGTTTACACAAAGTAAACAATTAATATGTAATCTATCATAATACACATTTGAAGTGACAATACTATATACACTGTAGTGCACAGGAACACCATTTATCATAAATATGCTGAGTACAATTGTCTTGAATTTGTTCCAAATTTTTTGTAAACTTCCAGAAGCACTTTTGGATTTGTACCAACTTTTTTGTAAATTTTCAGACGCAACTGGCATACGTTCATACACGATAAACATGTATGTGTGATCGTGTTTTTAGGGACAGCACCTACACATGTATATGGAAAGCCAAGAGGGCCTATCTTTATTTTACCCTCCTTCAGCTCTTTTCTTGTCACAGTCAATTTAAGTTAAAAACTGTATGAATTAACAATCACAGTAATTCATTTTCTCTTTCATACTGGTGCTAATAAAAAAACATGTATGAGTGGAGAAGATATTCTCAACAATGCTGTATACGTGTATTTGGACATCAAAGAAAGCTCACCTAAAAAGATTTTGACCTGTGCCTTAGAAAGGTCGCGAGGCAAGATATTCAAACACAAAAGTACCCCCCTGGACCATTGGTATAGACAAAATCTAGGTTGGGTTGAACAAAACATTGTCAAATAGTTCAGCTTTGTCTTTTTTATTTGGAGAAGTGCCAAACAGAATATGAACGATTTCTTAACCCAACAATCCCGAAAGAGTTCAAATGTGAACGTCTACGTGTGCTGTGATGTGGGTTCAATGGTGGGAAAGGCATTTATTCGTTAGCTGCGCTTTTTCCAGCAATCTGCCGCTCTTTCCGTTTCCATGTCGAACACGCGGTTATCGCATGCACAGCTTGATCGTATATTACATGTAAAAAAAGCTTTTGCATTTATTTGTATTCATTTTAACCTTCAGCCGTAACGGACGTTAGGAATATTCCATTCTTTGGTGGAGCATTTGTATCATTCCAACCCATGAGTTTCTGCATCGCAGACCAAGCATTTTTGTTTTATAACATTCAATCATTCATGGGGATATGTATTCCTGTTTTTATTACTACTCCGGACCTTTAAACGTACCTTGACCCGAATATTACGTGTTCTCGTGTGTAGAATCCCACACAGACACACATACTTCATCCTCGGAATGCGTGTAAATCTTGTGCAATGCATATGACAATTTACATTAAAATCCTGTCGTTTTGTTTACGCAATCTTGCCTAAAATACATTATTAGCCATTATTCTTCAATTTTTTTATCTTGAGTGTGTATTAAATATAATGAAATGCTGGGATATGAAGTAGGTCATAATTGAAATATAGAACCCCAGGTGCAGAATTATAACTCCTGTGTATTTTGTGTATTGATATTGAAGCCATTGTAACCATCAGACCAAATCAAGTCATTGTTTTGGGACAAAGGGGATTTATTGTGGTTCTTGTTCCCAACTACGTATGACCATTTCTCTGCCCCTATTGAATAATACCATAATGCAATCGTATTGAGCAATCATACCAAAACTTGTCTTTTGTTTGGGTACAATGCTGGGCTAGTTTTTCGTGGGGTTCACGCTGGATCTGAACTTCTTTAGACTGTAAATGAACCAGACCTCTATAATATACAGAGTATAAAATTTCTTTATGTTCTTATTTTCAAGTTTTGTTTTAATCCATTGAAATAATATAGAAATCATACAGAGCTTGTGAATGGTTGACATGAAGCTTTTTTTAAAAATTGGCAAAATTTGTTCAACTTTTGAACCACGACTGTAACCAACACAAATTCTACTTAAGTTTAAGCAGATACACTTTTACAGCATCATAGTCTTGATTGACCCGTGGACTACTTCAATCTTTCACTACCATAGGTTTAATACAAGAAGCAACCAGATTGCTTTAATAGTCACTGGATTGTTTAGATGTGTTGTCGTAAAGGAATAATATCCCCACTTGTTATAACAATTATGTAATAGCTACAATGTATCCACGAAAATTCTATGCCAGTGTTCGAACTTTTAATATTGCCAGAGAAATATAACTCTTATTATTGACCACAATTTTGGAAATAAAAATTTTCTAATTGTTTGTCTAATCCGTCTAAAATTTCTCACTAAGGTTCATTTATCATCAATGTATTATTTCCGCTTCTGCGATTCAAGCGCTCTACATGGAAGATTTAAGATTTAGGCCTATTGCTGTAATTTTCATCGTGGAGGAATTTACTGTGCGTATCGTGCGAAGACTAGACGAGAAAAGGTCGCCTTACTCCGGCTGTGGTCACATGACCATTCGTTGCCCTGGATGGTGAGAACTGATAAACAGCGTCGCTCTTTCGATATTATTCTGTTCCCTTCCTCTCGCTATATATAGAATTTGGTTGAGCAATTGTGTGGGAGATATTTGCTCTGCATATTTCCCAACAATCGCCTCATCTTGGTCCATTAAGCTTGCGTAAAATTTAATTTAAAATTCATGAAAGAAATTATCAGGATGTAGCTTTGTGCGAAACTGCCTTAGATATAACACGGAGGGGGTAATACTTTAGAAGCAGTAAAAAAAATGGTGAACCCTCAAACCTTTAGTGTCGCACAAAGAATTTTTAAAATGGTTCAGGTACGATGTGATGAAAAAACAGGAGGACTTGAAAAAAATTCCTGGTTGTGTCTGTAACCAATTCAAGCACTTTGTTGGCAACTCCAAGTCAGTAATTTATAGTTTCTTTTCTGATTCAACTGTTTTGTATGGTAAAATAACAAAAAGAATTTGAATCGCTTCAAATAGAAAATAATCTGCTTATTTATTTGTCCCCCTCCCCCCTTCCATTTGTTACTTCATGCATCAGGATACTAGATACAGTGTATTTCTTTTCTTGTAGTTGGGAAGCCCATTTATCACAACGCCTCAAACCGCTCGCTATAGCTCAGTTGTGCAATTCTTTTTATTTTGTATTATGTCATCGATTGCAGTTCCCACTGTTGCACTGCAATCGTATCGTGAATACCCCAACCGGTCGTAAAACGTATCTATTGTTCAACAGTTATTGAATTGTGAAAAGAAAAGTTCAAGCATATAGCTCTGGTTCCGCGGAAGCCGTCAAAACCCCTTTGGCAATATTTTTGCACCTTTGTCTAGTGATATTTTTATCTGTTTTGATTTTTTTTGTGGAGCCCATGAACTGCAATAAGCAACCTACTTTTAGATCCATTATCTGATCGTAGCCCTCTGAAGGGAACAAAGGTACAGTGCAGCTAGTGAAAGATAGGAAGGGTAGGAGAAGAAGGTAGGAGAAGTAGAGAGAGGAGGAAAATGTTGAGGAAAAGGGAAGAAAAGGAGGCCATCAAGAGTGAGGCCTTGTATTGCCCCTTCTGTGTGCTTTGTGCCTCTTCCAAAAGTCCTTGTTTGGCCTTCGACATTGTGGGTACCCTTTCTGGTTATCCACATTTACACTGCATAGGGGAAAAGGTGGCCTTGCCCTATACATGTATCTATTAACCTGTTGGAGACGAGCTGATTTGGCTATAACACACATTTCCCATAGACCTCAGCCCGAATATATTCGGGCTCAGTCCCCAACGGGTTAAGGAAATTTAAGGCATAGAAAGATATTAATGAAATAATTTTTCTGGATTTATGTTGTGCTTTATAAGTTAGACTGCACATGTAAACTGTAAGCTTACAGGTCCTTTTCAATAATGTTATTTCCATGGCCAACTGATTTGGGCTTTGATAACACATTTTCCATTCAATAGAGAGCATTCTAATCAGGAAAAGACAGTGTGATAGACAGAATGATAAAGCATTGGTTGATTAGTAGTTAGCATGACTGCTTCTAAGAACCACCTACCTACCAGGTCGGCTAAACTGCCGAGACCTAGTCCGAATCCACCAGTTATCTCTGTCGTGCATGCAGTTCTTCAGCTCATCTGTTGTAATTACTCCAGCATCCGATTTCATGATGTCTAGATAGGTTTTGTGTTTTCTGCCACGCCCCCGACGTCCATGCATGGGCTCCCAAAGGATGAGACTGCTGGCGGCCAACTCTGGGTGTCGAAAGCAATGACCAGCAAGCTGCATTCTTCTTGTTGCTATTTTTTCACCTATTTTGGGTAGTTTTCCATTTAGCATCTCGTTTGGTATGTGTTGTCTCCAGTTGATGTTGAGCACCATTCTGAGCATTCTTGTGTAACACCCATTATTAAAGAGACTTCTCCAGCACCAGGGTGACTGTCCATGCCATACAACCGTAGAGCAGTACTGTTTCCACAGTTGCGATAAAGAAGCCTAGTTTGATACCTCGAGACAAGTGAGACTTCCAGACGGCACTCATTTTATTGAGAGTTTTCCAGGCTTTTGCCCTCCTGATCTTGACATCAGTTTCAGCTTTCTTCTAAGAAAGCAATCAAGGTATCTACATTTACATCTTCAAGTCCTGTCCAAGTGGCTAATAAGTACTGAGGACTCGTGCTTTAGGATGAGGTGCTAGGAACATGTAAACAGAATTTTTAAATTTTGTCTCGAACAATGTTTATGCTAACTTAAAGCAAGAGCCACATGTACATTGTGTGTTGCGATATACTATTCGCTATACTATTATAACTAGCGGATACCATAGCTATATCGCATATCAGATGTAAATAGTAATTCTAACTTCAGGTTGAGAATAAACATGTCGTAATCGTAAACATCTTTGTGAAGACCTCATCATTGCCAGCCTCATTGTACTCGTAGAACAAACCACGCATATTGAAACATTGTGTACCAACACTCTCTTGACTGTGTGTTATAAATAGCTGTTCTTAAAATAAACCCTTTGAGATAACTATTGATAATACAGTGAATAAACTATTCTATAGTTTTATTTGTATAGGGTAACTAAAATGTTTCGAGGGTAAAAGTATGTGGTTTGCTATTTTGTAACATAAAAAATACTGTGGTATATGAATGTATTGAGTATACTGAATTAGTGTATTACTATTCAAATGGGTCTGTATTATAAGACTACACTGCTCTGAATGTTGCATTATGGGTTAGGAATCTGGCCAGATTTGAGTAGATGAGGACTTTGAAGTGGTGCTATACAAGGGTGCGGTTTCGTATTGGCTTTAAAAATTGGATCCAATCCATTGATCTATACATTTTCTGAATTGGTGTTTTAGTCATCCACTTGTTTTTCTGATATACATGTATGTGATCCATTATATCAAAATGAGACACAAGTAACCAAGGAAAGAGTCAAGGAAATTGGCAAAATAATCAATTCTAAATACTATCCCTTTTTTTTTTAAATATTGTTTTCACTCAATTTTTTTTTACACAGTACATGTACACATAAAACATTGAAGATTCAGAAGGAAAAAAAAATCATTCCAAAATTTGACACTTTTTATTATTACAATGTATTTTGCTGATTTATGCAACTCAAAGTGGTAGTTGCTTGGCGACATGTGTCTCATTTAATAATAATAATAATAGTTGCATTTATATAGCGCTTAATACGATATCTACCTTAGTGTTTCTAAGCGCTTATAGTGTTAACTACATGTAATTTTGATATGATGGGTCACATAATATAATCCTGACTTCTTTCATCCCCCATAGATTTTGATGATGAAGAATTAACCGAGGCCCATGGTGCGAATCCACAGATAGAAGTAGCACCTAAAGGTAGCTTTGGTGCTCTAGGTTCTCTGGCTGCATGCTATGATTCTGATAGTGACCAGAGCTTCACTCAGGAAAAAGGTAAGCAGAGCTAATCACAATATCTGGTAAAGCTGGTTAGGTGTATAGTTTTGGGAGAAGGAAAAATTTAATTTGGATTCACAGTTATATAATACGAAAGATTGAATCCTGTAACTATAATAAAGAAAATTATATTCCATGAAATCTAGTTTTAGATTTTTTTTTTTTCTTTATTTCACAATATAAGTATAAAACGTGAACAGTCGGGGATCCGACTCATTTCAGCGGTCACTCAGCATTCACATGCCAAATCAATGGCGATTCTCTTGTGTGGGTGATACACACAGATCGTTATGCACTGTTCATCATGTTCATGCGGTAACCTCCCAAAACAAGGGACCGAAAATGAAGTGACCGAAATGAATAAAACTCGATTGCTCTGATGGTAAAAAGAAACTATTGAATGTTTCAGAGCAAGTGGAAGTCATTTACTATCTTAAAGCAGTGAAAACAAAAAAGGCTACATGTATGTAGGACTACAGCCATGCTTGACCAAGTTATCAGCGCTCTGTCGCGAGCCTCAGGGGGAGCAACGGCTATCGTGGACTTCACACATGTAACCCACAAGAAGCTCTACGTTCTGAGCCACGGCGGAAAGATACTATTTGAAAAGCATTACTGTAAAGTAAAGTTTATCAAAATCTTGATATGAAATCTTGGATATCCAGATGAAAAAGCAAGCAATTTGCCTGTAAATTTCAAGGGATTCCATACTGACATTCATGTATGTTAATAATCATGTTGGCAAAATGAGCTTATTCAATAAATTACAATTTGACTTCTCGTTCAATGTTACTTCATCCCTTTAAACCCTATTAAGACTGGGGTGTTTTGGTAGCTGTCAAGACTGGGGTGTTTTGGTAGCTGTCAAGCAGGGGGGGGGGAGGGGGAGGGGGGGGGGCATGATGGCCCCCCCTAAGATTTCGGCCGCCAATCGAGCGACCGCGCTGAAAATTTGCATGATGGTAGTGGGCCATGTAATCTACAAGACTGCGCTGTTAATTTTTCTGAAATAACATCAATTTATTTTATATGCATTAATTGTGCTAATTTATGCATGAAATCATACTTTTTGCTCTAATTGAAAAAATAAAGCTCCTAGAATGCTAATTTTGTGTATTATTATTCCTTAAAGCATACCTAACAATTGTACTAGGAAAAATTCTCGTATCGAAATTAATTTCTTTATTTTTTTTATTGTTTTATGCATTTCTTATGTATTTCTGTGTTTTTTCAACTTTTTTTTTTTCTTTGCTTTTTTCGCAAAATTATTGAAGAACCATTTTGAAGCATAATAATGCTAAAATAAATTGATTTAAGCCAATGAAAGTGAAAATAATCATATCTTTATGAATAAGGTGAGAAAACTCCATTTGCATTGACTTTGTACACAAAATCATGTTTTTGAGCCTTTTTTCGGTCTGACAGATATTATTGAAAATCGTGCAGCGTCGTAACGGTATGACCGATTTTTGCAAAAATGGTTTCAAAAGATGTGGGAGACTTAAAAGTATAAAGTCAGCAAGCGGCGCGATCAAAAAATTATACGCGGTGGAATGGTCGCAGAAAATGTCGAGGGGGGGCCATGATGGCCCCCGCCCCCCCGTCTTTTTAGGGTAAAACAATTGTATACAGGAAGCATCAAGCAGGCCAATCTTATAAATCCAACATTAACAAAAAATTCTGATGAAATTATCCATGGAACATACATTTTAAACATATCTGGTGAAGGTTTATTTATGAATGGAGCAGTATGAGGGACACATTTAAACCAATTAATTCCAAGCTACAATTTAAGTTGAGGTTTACATTTAGTTCTATGGGAAAGAAAGAACGCAGTAGTTAATGGGTCAACTTTCAAAAGATTTAATTTCATTAGGTTCTTAAAAGCTTTCATTTTTTTATTTGATGTAATGAGCAACATCTTACATATTATCTATAAAGAGCATCATGATACGTTATAGAAACTCTACATTCTTATCTTTATTATCAAATCAAAACTCTTTATGGACATTAAGCCTATAGCTTTTAAATGTCTCTTTTTCAGTGATGTTATTACATTATTTAGAATTTTAGCATAAGAAGTACATGAGCAATTTGAAAACAAAGCTGTGACAAATTTGAATCCATTTTTGTTTCAGTAGCTTCAGCCATTTTTTAATAAGAGTTTGAATCAGAATAATCATTAAAGTGTCTCAAAATTGGCAATGCAATGTAATCAGTATTTTCATACAAAAATTTGGAATTTACTATGGCATTCTGTAACTTGCATTCACATACGGGCATTATATTTTATCAAAAGAATAGACTTACACGAGTGAAACAAAAATAGAAAATGTTGCCAATTTGAGGATTGAAAAGATGAGTCCTTCAGGCTATTCCATTGAAAATTTGGTTAAAAAATCATGGGTTTATAAAAAAGAGGCAAGTAATTCCTTGTGTGGAGCCCCTGACATTGAACCCCTGCAAGGGTCGTAAAACCTTTGGTGAATAAGTTCATTGTAAATCAAATATGATCGAAGGGCTCTCGATATATCATTTGTTTGTTTGGGCGGAGCTTGTTTGAGGAGGTGCGGCTTATTCCACAGGTGTGTTTGCAGGGATTTGGGGGTGTGGCCTATTTCTGTGTGTGTCTGATGTGGGGAATTCTGATGTCATTCTGGCTTGTTTGGGGTTCATCAAACCTTTTTTCAACCTTCAGGCCGGCCTACGAATTCCCAAGAAAATAGGGCTTCTGTCCCTGCCAGACCAATATCAATCCTTGTAATATTAAAGTGCTATTGATACATATTTGAGCGCATGTGCATCACACAAATAATGACCATGTGGTGTATTTGAAGCAATATGTTTGTTTCACCCACTGTTCATGTTGAAAGGGTAAGAAGACCTTCTCCGATAAGGCTCGGAGACGTGTCTTCTATTTGAAAAGGTTGCGGTGCGGGTATGAAATAATAGGCGTAGGAAAGTTGGGTAACTGACCGACTTTTGCGCTGTTTGAACGCCTACATGTAAACCGTTTTATGAATGAACTGTAATGATACACAAGTGGCTCATGTTGTGGGTACGAGGCAGTATCGTTGCACGCTTAGGTTGTTAGCTGATAAGTTAGACTTGTAAATTTACGTGCGAGTAGCTGTGATGCCTCCCTCAACGGTCAGTGTTTTTCATAAAATCTGACTTTTGTTTTCCGTGCGTGTAAAGCATATCTGTTCTTGCAAACGGTCAAGTATATGTATGGATATATATTATATACATGTACATGTACATACTATCTACATGACTTTTTGTATAACAATGTATCGGAATAGAGTAGCCCTACTGCAAGTATACATAGTGTACATTTGAAGTGGGCATTTTTTTTTTTAAGGAATAAACGTACACAAACTCAAATAAATTCTCTAGGCTTACATGTACTCTGTGAAACAGTACTATGTATATTTTCAAAAAAGAAATTTGAAAATTGAAAATTAAGGACATGATTGTTCTGTACAATAGACTCTATTGGTTTGCAATTTAGACTCACTATAGGCCCTACTGGTAAGTACATGTACTGTTTCTAAATTCGCTGTTTTTGCAATCTACAAACATATACATCTTTTCCTCAGTTCTTGATAAATAGGCAAATACATTAACCAATTGCTGCCAGAAACTGGGTGGTTTATGTACAAAGCCTACAGGAATCAAAATATTCAGTATTCAATTGGTTAAATGTATTGTAAGGAGGCTCCATACACTCATAGAATCATAGTAATTCACTTACAGAGTATTTTTGTAGCTGCTCAAGCCTTTCATGATTTATTCTTATGAGATTATGATTGTTCTACAGCCCTGTTCACATGAACACCACCTACATGTACATGTATACAGTTGATATTGCTGTTTATATTTTTGAGATTGGATACCAATATCATACAGAATAATAATGATAGATAACATTGATACATGTACAAAGCACCTAGACTGTATCTCTCTGTTATAAAATGTTTTAAGTGCCACATGTTAATGTAGGCTACCCAGATATGGTGCACACATCATTCAAGGAATTTGTATTTACCACCCATAGGAAAATGAAAAGTATGTGGCAAAGAGTAGAAAAGCTGCAGAAAAAGAGTTTCCGGCAGACTTGCCGCATACTAGTATGCCGCAGAAACAGTCTGCGGCAGACTGTTTTCCAGCATACTACATGTACATGTAGTATGCGGCAAGTCTGCGGCAAGAAAAAGATGAATCTTTATCATTCTGTCAGCTTTAAATGTTTTTGAACCTGTCTATAATTGTACTAGCAGAAGCTTCTAAATATGTATGTAATTATGCAAATAAGAAATTTAAATAAGAAAGAAATCAGTATAGGTGTTACTTTTTACTAACTGTGACTAAAATGGAAGTAGCATATGAATATTCATCACTGACAAATGGAATGCCACAGACCTGCCGCACACTTTTCATCATGCTGAAAGAGTATGCCGCAGATCTGCCGCAGGAGGCCCCAAATTTTCCTATGGGCAGGTACCCATTTACCTTACCTGGGTGGAGTGTGAAGATGTCTTGACAAAGAACATTCGTTAAGTGGCCAGGATTCGAACTGCTATAATACAATACATGTTTTTGATTCCTCCTATTTTATGCTTATTTTGTGGTAATGTTGCTAAGTAGACCAGGGGGGTGATTCACTAACAGCTAAAATCAATCCCAACTGGGATAAAATCAATTTTAGGATCAATAGTCGTGTTATATTTCCATAGGTCCATAATTGGGATTGATTTTAAATTTTAGTGAATCTCCCCCCAGATTCATATCATACAAGTTTATTTCTACAGTATAGAATCATATAGATTGCTTTGCATATAGCAAGAAAACCACAAAATTATGTTTCCACTTGTGCAGATATGCAAATTGCAGAATCTAGATACAATGTAAATATGCCATTATGCTGTTGAGTAGATACCGCAATAATATGGTATAAATTATTGCTGCACTTACATGTATACTATGTAAACATGTATGAACAGGGATTTTGGTTTGTATGAGTACTGTATTACCCATGCTGACAAATGGTATGGGTCCTATATTCCATAGGGTTTGGGCAATTTTTGTTACATACCAGTACTGAGAACTCAGAACTAACCCTAATCCTAATATATACTCTTTCATATCAAGCTCTTTCCCATTGAAGTTATAAAGCGGGAATAGCTAAAAAAGTTTGATGTACTTGTACATGTACATAAGCAGGTAACTTCTCCAACTCGTGAGGTAGTGAAAACCAGTGAAGTAAAGCAGGGAACGGGGTACCCGCTTAAACTTTCCCCGATATCAAACAGATATTCCCTCTCCCCACTGAAGCTACAGCCTTTGTCGCCACCTACATTCACCAAAATCAGGATCGGCCTCCCATTCAGTTACTGTACAGTCACCGCAAATTTTTGAAATTTTCAAAAATCACTCACGACCCAAATTATAATGCGCGACTGAGAGGACTATTACGAACCTAAAGGCGACAGGCTGCCATCAGGTAGAAAACACTTGATCGCCTGTGTCAGTCGTAAGGATCGCCCGAGTGCGCAAGATCATATTTTGGTTGATTGTAAGCTGCGACAAGAGAAGTCGAGCCGCGAGATGCGCGAAGGTCAAGCCTATCGTAGACAGAGTCATAGATACATATATGATCTTCGGTCACCTACGATTCTGCAACGATTCTGGCAGGTTCTAACAGGCACAGGTTGTCGCCACAACGATCGCCTTCTGTGGGACAGGCCCTTCACGCAGACAAACGCAGTCAAAGGCAACACAACGAGCTGGAACGAGCGAGAACGAGGTAAATAGGCAGGTGTACGCAGAGGCCTTGCATTCAGTTGCGGATGTTTGAAATTTTGTCAAACATCCGCAACTAAACGAGCTCGAACGCAACAAATGTTTTAGCGATTGAATGCGCAGTGAATCGAGGTGAGACGAGCTAGAGTGAGCAACAACGAGTGGTGTACGAGGTACACACGCAACGTTACAAGCATGCCTCGTATCTATTCGTAATGCTACGAAGAAAAGTAAGCTAGAGCGAAGTAAAAAGCAAGCAAACCATGTACGAGCTACATAGAGCTCCATCCGCAATAGTTTGATTGCAACCAAATATTGAGTTGCGTAGGGCTGCCTCAAGGGTGCGTTCGGCTAACGAGGTAAAACGCAGCCTAAAAAGGCAAAGGTGCGATCGGGGCTTGAAAGAGGTGCAGTAACATTGAATGATATTCAAATTGCAATTTATTTGACTTAGCTCATTCTGCCAACATAATTATAAACGCATAGGTCAGTCTGGTATTCCTTAAAAATTTCAGTCTAATTGTTTTTATGGTCAAAGCAATAGAATTTTATTCATTTCAATTTCTTTTGCACTTGCTTTTGGAATTTACTTAATACCTTTATTTCAGAGGTCTATTCCCATGGCCGCCTGAACAGAGATCCCGCGCACTGAGCTACATGTAGATGATTTTGATGGATGAGCTGACCCCAGCGTACAGTAGTGAGCTTTCGCAAATCAATCGCATACGTACTCAAAGACGAAGGACGATGGAGATTGAATCTGCGCATGCTCATTTTGTAATTGCTCGTCCGTGCTTCAAATTCACGGTTTTTGGCCAATTTCACGTTCTTGATTTTAGCATTGGTAAGAAGTAGATCTGCCAATCAGCGTTTTTTGTCGGTAACGTGCTATATGCATTTGTGCATAAGTTACGCGGTAAGCTTCAAGACCTGCGCCCCCTTTATTGTGACGTCATATCAGTCAATGTTTTAGTTTATGATTATGTATATTGAAACGAGCACTTCATTTGCAGAATAATAATCATATTATATTTTTGCTACGTTATATTCTTACAAATAAAGGTCAAAGTACAAGTACACACAATGTATCTTCACTGCCATTCGCAACGTGCAACCATTGTAAAGTTGGGGCAAAGGTCATTGTTGAAAGCCATAGGCCTACCAGTATACATTGTACCTTTTGTTGTATATCTGGCATTATGAGGAATTCTCTCATTATGAAAATGAAATTCTCAAGGATTTTTTGCATGTTAATTCGGGTCTATGACAATTGCTTCAGCAACAAGTGGTCCGTCGTCAATCTTGAACATTAAACACTAGATACAATTTATATGTACCTAGATCTAACCCTACGACTTGGACGCAATACAACCCGTAGCAATAGTATTTGTTGGTTCCCCATTTTTTTTACCTATGCACAACATCAAGGTACACATGTATATTGATAATAAACTGAATGGGTGGAAAAGGAAAACCAAATGTTATGTGAATTGCTGTCTCAAAACAGCCAAATAGTCACCAGAATTCCTTTCTTGGTTTTAAGTTTTAAAAAGTCATGTTTCTGACAAAAGATATTCCAAGCTCATTGATGATCATTGTAGTTATAATTATAATCAATACATGTATATCATGTAACTTCCAATGATATCCCAGTTGTCCCTCCCTTTGCTCTTTGACTTATTGGTAGTTTTAAGTCATCAGGGGGGCATTTCATCAAAGGACTTGTCGGACGTTTTATCCGACAAACTGTTATAAGCTACTGAAATGCTTGCATCTGATTGGCTGAGAGCAAATTTGTCGTATAAAATGTCTGACAAGTCCTTTGATGAAATGCTCCCCAGGTCGTATTGTTATCAAAAATCTATGCTCTGAATAGAATCTACCCAATAAATAGGTCAACTTGACTACATGTAGACTTATGGTCAATGTGTGTGGCCTTCTATTCAACTGAAAAGGTCGTACAACCTTTTCTGGAAAGTGGCTGCGCAATCTGCAAGCACTGTGTATGCCGTCAGATTTAAGCGGCTTCTGTGCATGTGTATTACAGAAAATGCGAGCTGCGGCAAAGTAATTCATGCACCTGTTACGTGTAGTGCGCTTGTTTTTTATATTGCGTAAAGAGGGGATTTCCCGATAGGTTGACTAACCGGTGACAAATAGGGGAAGGTATAATATCACAATGATTTCAATGTATGCCTTCTCGCGGCGTAGACTGTTACTTAATGTATGAAGACTTGGCCAGAATTTGTTTGTCTTTGTTTCAAATTATGTGATATAATCTTGTTAGCATCCAAAAGGGGTACTGCATGTTTTTTATAAGCCCAAAGTTACTCTGCCAAAAGGATGGATTTTTCCAAGTTTCCCATATACTTGTATAGTTGTTACTGTCAAGACCTATTTTTGTAGCTGAATGTATCAAAGGAAAAAAAAAATAATGTAAATATACAGCTTTTAGTCAATGACACTCAGTCCATTGAGAACTGAGCCGGAATATATTCAGGCTGAGGTCTACACGTATGTGTAGAAAATGAAATGTGTATAATCAGCTCGTCTCGTATGGGTTAACACATTGCATATTTTCCCCTTTTTTTGCATTTTAATTTAAATCATGGACATTCTTGTGTCTGTCAATGAATAATTGGTGACTTTTTTGTCACCTACGCAAGCCAGAGCAAGATATGGATAGCAAACTATTATAACTGGAAATAATAACGGGGGGAAAATCTCAATTTGGTCAGTATGTGTGCTCTGCACAGAACCTATCCAATAGCCAATGTACTGTACAAAGTCCATAACTCATCTGAAAAGGTCTCACAACCTTTTCTCGAAAAGGCCGCACAACCTTTTTTTTCTGGAAGTAGGCCGCCAGACAACTGGTGTATTGCCCGTTAATATCCGGAGTGTGTAAGACTATTCAAGCAGGCACATGTACACAAATGTAGCGCACAGTGCGTTTGCTTCGTACAATGTACATTTGTACATTAATACCATATTGAGAGGTGCTTTCCCGATAGGTTGACCGACCTACATGCATATGTATGGAGATGTCGAGAGGGACGTACCATAATATTGCAATGGTTACAAAGTACGCCCTCTAGCAGCCTACGTCCTTATATCTTGCATAAGGCTCAGCCAGAATTAGTTTGTTTTTTGTTTCAAATTATAAGTGAATTTGGCCGTGTATCATCCAAAGAGTTTTGGTGTTTGAATATGCATGGATCCGGAGTCCCTCTTGATACAGTCACACCTGTTATGTAGCATATTATGACAACTACCCCCTGGACAATTACCCCCCCCCCCAGAATTAGGGGTAGATTTTTGCGAGGGTATGTCCTAGAACCGTCATGTATACCTCCGAGGAGAATTGTGTTGCAGAACCCGTCCATAATGGCCACCTGTCTTACATAGGTTACTTTATCTAGTCCCATATATTGTCTTACCTGTTATAGGACGTTTTTAAGTTGAATATGTTTATTGTATCTCTCTTAAAAAACTTATAACAACTGAACCAAAGCAGGACGAGCTAGCTAGCAAACTGTTATGACAAGAAGGGAATCTATGAGCCTTTTTTTTTTTAGTGTGTGTTCACTGCTTGCGATCTACACAGAACTGACTCAGACCCTATTTCCAAAATAGTCCATCTGTGTGACCCACATATTACATGTAGCTGAAAAGGTCGAGCAACCTTTTCTGGAGTTAGTCCGCCAGACAGAAACCGGTGCACATGCCCATGTAAAAATATTCATGAAGGAAATCCGAGCTGAATCAAAGTTGGTAAGGCAGGCTCGTTTGTCTGGTGCGCTAGTTCAATACTGCTGCATACATAATCCGTATCTATTTTTATATCAGGGGTACTTTCCTGACAGGTTCAGTGACCTGCTGTGTGTAGACGTACAATGTACAGCAGGGAAAGGCGAACCGTGATATAAAATATAAAATTTTGAGATAATTGTGCATTATAGACCCTATTTCCGCGAGCACGATGCGTGAGCTGAAATTTTTTATCTGAAAATTTGAGTTTTTTGTTTATTAAAGACTCTATTTAGTATCCGCGAGCGCGAAGCTCGAGCCGAAAATTTGGGTTTTAAAAGACATATGGAGTAACAAGGGAAACTTTTTGGTATTAAAAGTGCCCCTTTTTAGTAATAAAAGTGCCTCTTTTTAGTATAAAAATGGCATTTTATTAGCTAAGAAAAGGGGCACTTTTTAGTCATGAAAAGGGGAACTTTTAGGATGGATGAAAATGTGGGGGGTCACAGTGCCCCCCCCCCCTGCCCCCCTGGTTCCGCCGCCTCTGATCATAATCATGGATTCTTTACCTAAATTTTTTCAAAATATGTCCCAACATCAGGAAATATCCAGTCATAACTAGTAACCAAACATTATCAATGATTTGAGAGAACCACAACCTAAGTTCGAATTACTATTGCTAATGAAAGAGTAATGAATCTGAACACAACTGAATCAATTTTGTTGCAAGAAAACAGATGCGGGCTTGGGTCTGGCATTTTGCAACGAAATTACTACTCCCTCAATTTATTTTCTCCCTATTATATAGAAAGAAGAGAAATGTGATCATTGTATTCATTCCAGAACTACAAATTTAAACAAATGGTCTCCTTAATTTCCACTCGTTTGAAACGCAACCACACGCTGCCGTCTTTTAATGGCAACTGGAAACAAGTGGCATAAGTCATTTTAATTAGTATCTCACTCTACATGCTCTATGTGCCCCTTATGTAGGCTAAAATTTCATTTTGCACTCCATTCTTGCTTTATACAGACACGTTAGGCAGTCGGTATCATGGTTTTGATGAGTAACGTACAAAACTTGATTCCTTTTGCTATTTGATGATTAAGAAAATATTGCAGTTTTCTCCAAAACAATTAACTACAACACAAAACATATTCAAATAAATTTAATTTTCTATTATCTACAGATATGGAAAACATGCAACTAAATGCTCATTCATGTACCACCTCTTCCCCTTCCAATCCTCCTAGCCATCGTGGGAGAGAGACATAGGGGGTGGGGAGAGAAATATAAAAGCAATAATCATGTACACTTGAAGGTTTAAATTGACAATGACAACAGAGTTATATCAACACATCAGGATCGGACATCACGAGATTAATGATATGTTGATACAGCTCTGCTGTCATTGTCACTTTGACCCTTCATGTGTACATGATTATTGTTTTTATAAGCACATTAACTGGAATCCTGATCAATCGGTGCCTTCGAAATGGAATATTTTCTGACGACTAACGAATAAAACCGAACGAGGCTGAGAATGCCTCGTGGCATTGCACGCACTTCTTGATAGGTGGTGAAATGTGTAATACACGCAACAAATGGAGACATTGCCAAGTTGATCGATTTTCGTAATATTTATTATTCTTAAATTCTGTTTTGAATGCTGGTGCAAAATCTAAGATACGCGACATTTAGAATTTGCTTTATATATTATTTTATATCCATAAAGTGTGGTGGGATGGCTAACCATGAGAAGTCACAATTTGAGCCACCATCCTATAGTCTAGTTACCCAGACACTATGCATGCTCCATGTGTGTGTATATATGCGTAACAAAGGAAAATGTACATAGACGCAGACATACGCGCATATGGCGCATGTGTAGTACCTGGATAACCCCCCAGCTATATGGCGGACACGTAGAGGGCTCACTTCCATGAAACGCTGCCCGATTCGTCTATACAGCTTTCAGTCAATGACATACAATACATTAACCCATTGAGGACTGAGCCCGAATTCAGGCTGAGGTCTATATGGGAAATGTGTATTCCAGCTAAATTAGCTCGTCTCCAACAGGTTAACACATTGCCTTTTCCCCTTTTTCCTCGTATATTTTTGCATTTGTTTTTAGTGTGAAATCATGGACATGCTTGTGTCTGTCGATAAATAATTTGTGACCTTTTTACCAGAACGACTGGAAATAATAACGGGGGAAAAATCTCAATTTGGTCTGTATGTGTGCTCTGTACAGAACCTATCCAATAGCCAATGTACAAAGTCCATCAGTCAGCTGAAAAGGTCTCACAACCTTTTCTCGAAAAGGCCGCACAACCTATTTTTTCTGGAAGTAGGCCGCCAGACAACTGGTGTATTGCCCGTTGATATCCGGACTGTGTCAGACTATTCAAGCAGGCACATGTACACAAATGTAGCGCACAGTGCGTTTGCTTCGTATAATGTACATTACATACCATACTGAGAGGTGTTTCCCGATAGGTTGACCGACCTACATGCATATGTATGGAGATGTCGAGAGTGACATACCGTAATAGTACATAGATTACAAAGTACGCCCTCTAGTGACCTACGTCCTTACATCTTTTATAAGGCTCGGCCAGAATTAGTTTTTTTGTTTCAAATTATAAGTGAATTAAGCCGTGTATCATCCAAAGGGTTAGATTTTGAGAGAGAATGAAGAGTTCTTTCGTTGTTTGAATATGCATGGAGTCCCTCCTGCTTGTTATTGTTAGCAGTAGAGATCGTACTGGCAAGAACTAAGTACTGAATCTAGGCCTTTTGATACAGTCAAACCTATGTAGCATATTATGACAATTACCCCCCCCCCCCCCAGAAAATTAGGGGTAGACTTTTGGCGAGGGGTATGTCCTAGAACCGTCATGTATGCCTCCGAGGAGAAATTGTGTTGCAGAACCCGTCCATAATGGCCACCTGTCTACATAGGTTACTTTATCTAGTCCCATATATTGTCTTACCTGTAATGGGAAGTTTTTAAGTTGAACACATTTATTGTATCTCTAAAAAAAAAAACTTTAAACAACTGAACCAAAGCAGGACGAGCTACTTTAATAGCGAACTGTTATGACGAGAAGAGCTTTTTTTGTGTGTGTGCTCACTGCTTGCGATCTACACAGAACTGACTCAGACCCTATTTCCAAGTTATGTAAATAATCCATCTGTGTGACCCTCAAATCATTTGAAAAGGTCGGGAAACCTTTTCTTGAATTAGTCCGCCAGACAGAAACCGGTGCACATGCCAATGTAAAAATATTCATAAAGGAAATCCGAGCAGTGTCAAAATTGGTAAGGCAGGCACTTGTAGCGTTTGTCTGGTGCGCTAGTTCAATACTGCTGCATACATATCCGTATCAGATTTTTTATAAGAGGTACTTTCCTGACAGGTTGAGTGACCTGCCGTGTGTAGACGTACAGCAGATAAAGGCAAACCGTGATATAACGGTGATTTCAAAGTACGCCCTCTCGTGCCTCCATCATTATATCTGTATAAAGTATCGGTCAGAATTTGTTTTTGTTTCAAGCTTGTGTCATGGAAGCATTCAAAAAGGGCAAATTTTTGGAGAATTATCTTAATTTTGCAGGATGCACGAAAACATGTAGTTTCCCTTTTCAAGAAAAATTTGCCCTCAAGTGGTTAATATTTGCTTCATATGGGCAGCTAAATCCAAAGTAGGATGTTTGCTGCAAATATTTTTGGCTTCAAAAGGAATTACCTAAATTTCTTTAAATTTAAGTGGTGTGTTTACCACACAGAACTTTGATACCATACATGTACATGTTCAGTCCGTGAACTTGACCCAGTTTAAATTCAGCTGGAAAGGTTGTCGAACCTCTTTGTGGAGGTAGACTGCCAGTCTGAAGGAGAACCATTGTACACGCTTGTGTAATACCGTAGTAGGCCTATATGAATGTTGCCTTGTAATATTGCATGTCTAGATGATTTGATTTCCTCAAAGTTATTTTCCTCAAGGGGTTCATATTTTGTCCCCTCAGTCTCGAAAACTTTGTCAGCAACACTTTTGCAAACCACCTTATGCATAATATGAATTCATGCGTACATGTACAGTGTGTATTTGGTTTCAAAAGTTGCACAAGTTGTTGAAGGAAATTATTCATGAAATTTTACATTGTAGGGTGTACACGTGTGTGTGTGTGTGCAGTTGTTTCCAAGTTGGTGGCATCTTAATAATATCAGGACAACAACCCCTTGTACAATTACCGCCTGGACAATTACCCCCTGGACAATTACCCCCGGGCAACTAATCCCCAGAAAATAATAGAGTTAGGATTAATTGTAGAGTTCGGGGGTACATGTAGGTTTTTGGCAGTGGGTAGTTGTCTGGAGGTAATTGTATTGGGGGTAGTTGTCCTAGAACTATTTTCATCAACTTCACTTCTGCAGTTAGTCTAGGATATGAGATGTTTTCATGTTAAAAAGTTGCGGCATAAAACGTTGAAGGGGGGGGGCTAAAGTAGCCCCCTGAGATATACATAGTGCGTCCAAGAAATTAGCATATTTTAACCAACTGGGATGGCCTCATGTTAAAGGTGTATATTGCTTGCGTTTTGAATAAAGCAGTGTCAACATCACCTTGTACCAAGTTTGGGCAGAAGAAACCCATGCTCATTTCAAATATGAGTAATCTTTTGTCCCTGATGAATGCACTAAGGGAGGCTTACCTCAAACAATGAATGGGTGATGAGGAAGCCATTGGTTGAACTCCCAAAACTTGGTACAAGTGCTTTTTTACACAGGTTAAAAAAAAAAACAAGTGCTCAGTCATACATGACAGCTCAAATAGGAATATGGTATTATTGGACAGAATATGAGACCCTCTTTCACATGAAAATTATATGTATATTGGACCAAGCTCCTTTTCATGGGGGTTTCTTCTCTCATGTCATTGCAGCCCATTCCTGCTTCAATAATTCAAAAAGTTCTCTCTTGTTGACCAGCTTGTGTTCCTGCATCCTGTCTTTGATTTTATTCCAAAGATTCAAAACACTGAAACCCTTAGAGCTTGGTCTAACATTTTCTCCCAAGCTCTAATTTATATATTTTCTTACTTTTTTTTCTGGGATGTACTGTACAGGGTTAGGCAGTTTTAACATGACTCTATACATATGTGTTGGCTCAGTGGATAGAGCGTCTGCCTCATAATCGGGAGGTCATGGGTTTGAGCCCCTGTCGCATCATACCGAAAGACGTTAAAAAATGGTAGTTGCTGCTTCCCTGTTTGGCGTTCAACAAGAGGGGGATAGAGCTATGTCCTTCTGGCGCTGCTCAGCGGCTGCCGGGCTCACGAGAAAAGGGGCAAAATGAATATCCGTTTCGGACAATAAAATTTGGAGCATTATTATTATTGTTATTATTTCATGCAACTCCCTTTCAAGGAAATCTTGATGCTTAGAACTAACATCCTGGCCGAGTCATACCAAAGACTTACAAAAATGGTACCTAAAGTGGCCTTTTAACAAGGAGCTTGGGGGTAATAATAACATCATGCAGGGCCCGCTGGGAGAACAGTTGTCAGAACTGAAGTGGCTACCCTGGGTAAATAAAACGATATTATTATTATTATTATTATTATTATTATCTGTCAAAAAGATTTCATCTCTATTAAAAACTGAGAAATTTTGCAGCTTTGACAAACTCTATCCCATGTTTGCTTTTATTGTCCAGATGATACGACCAAGGAACAAGAAAGCACTGCACAAGAGTCACTACTCTTGATGAAAAGCGTAGCCATGCTGAAGATAGCCCCACACTTCCTCCGAATCCAGGCAACCCATAATACCAGCTCAAGATGGGGATGAGAGCTGTTGTCATGACAGCGAGATGAGGGATGAGAGTATGGCCTATGAGGAGCAGGAGGAGGAAAGATGCTTCGGAGAAAGGATCGCAGAAGGCAGAAGAAGTCCCACAGTACGGGGGGGAGGAGGGGAAATAGACGGGCCGAACAAACAAAGGAACTTTACTGGAGATGGTGAGCATAAGTTTGTTTATTTTTACTTAACAAGTTGTAGCCTACATGTACATGTATGTAGATCCTTTTGTGGGCGATCTTATCTGTTAACATGTTTGTTTCGGCTGTAGGACCCTAAATTGCTTTTTTCTTTTGATATTAATGATAATAATACTATTACAAATTATTTGGAATGCGCTCTTCCCATGAGGTTTGAAGCTCTTTACAGTATTATTACCCCGTTCATTGGATTCCATTCCAGCTGACATACATTTTAACATGCGCTTTATGGAATTTATCCTCCCAGGTACCCATTTACACATGGGTGGAGTGAAGCAAATGTAGATAAAATGCCTTGCCAAAGGCCATAAACGCCAGTGTAAGGATTCGAACTCACGACCTTTGCATCCCCAGTCAAGTGATACGACCCAGTCGACCACTAGACTAGGACACTTCTACTATTTTTTGCAGATCAATAATTGGTGAGCAGTTAATGCGTCTATATTTTACAATATGTTCACATTTTGGAATGTCCACTCCTGCCTATATAACCCCTATTCCCAAGCTGATCTTACTAAGTACTCTTTGACCTAATGGGATCACCTGTGTACAATTCTTAATGGGTAGAGTCTAATTCAGATTGTGCTTCAGTTTCAGATTCTAATTCTGTTAATACACATGTATGATCATTCATAAATGAACAGATTATGATGATTAATAAAACAGAACTTTGAAAGGACTTGAGAAAAATATGAAGAAGATGAACTAAATGTTATCATTATTATTTCTTAAATTCCACTTTTGTTCAACCCTGTTCCAATGTGACCTACATGTACATGTATATGTAAATGGTCAGGTCTTAATGAAAAAGAGGACTGGTAAGAGGAAAAGATTGCTTCCATTTTTTTTTCTTGATTATTTTATTAATAAGACACAATACAATGTAAAATGCATGATCCAACATCATCAAAATTTGACTTAAAAACTCTCTCATTCTCAACCAGTCCATGCATTAATATACTGAGTCAGTTGCACAATTCTGTTGTGGATTTTGTCCCCATATAAAAATGACAGACACACAGTCACATGAGGCCCTTGAAATAAGTGGAATGCAACAATTATCCTTAAATATCTGGGGTGTTTCATAACGAGTTACATGACTTACATGTTGCATTTAAATTCCAAGCTCATTTTGGAGTTACATGTAACACCGAATCCCATTGATACACTTTTCAACAGCCTGCATAATGCCATGTGAAACACCCCCCCCCCCCATGGTTTAAATGTGTCTAAAAAACTGCTTTATTTTAATCATGGTATAATCTGCTTTTAAATATGAAGGTCACTTTTAATACTATTTATAGCTTGTAATACATTTTTTCCCATCTCAAGGACATTGTGCCCTATTAAATACGAGTGCACATACCCCAAGGTTACATCCTGCTTTGAAACGTATTTATGGTTCTGAAAAAAACATCTACCTGAATAGAGGTTTTTTATTTTTGTAAATAGTTTTTCTAAAAATACATCTGCTTTTATGAGGTTGGTTTTTTTTTTTTTTTTTTTTTTTTTTCATTACTATTTGCCATTCCTGGCCCTATTCAATACTGGTAGGCTCAGCCAATCGAGAAGATGAATGAGCGCTTGGAAATTCTTTCTAGAATTTGTGACTTTTTGGGGTAGAAAGAATGTGATCTACATTTTCCTCTTTTTTTTGGGGGGGGGGGTTACTTCTTCAGAAGAAAAAAAAAGTTGAATGTATAATTAGGGTTGGGCGAATCTCAACTTTTTTTTTCAAACTAGTTGTTTCTATAGTAAAATTCGACGTGGAAACTGAAAATGACAATTATTTTTGCATACGATGACGTCTTACGTCGCTAAAGTGCAAAAAACCAAAATGGCCGCCAAAATAGCGTATCATGCCCAATTATCATACTTTTTATACGTATAAACCACTTTTATTGCGTTTTTATATGTCTTTGGGTGTCAGGGAACCCAACATGATTAATCTAACATGATTAATCCTTCTTAAGTTGACTGTTAGTGTAGTTTGGTAGTTAGTTTCAGTCAATATCGAGCAAAAATCACCTCATATCAAAATCACTCATTAACACCTATAACCATACTAGGTACATTTGGTCATGATAAAATTGTCAGATTTGAGCTTTTAAACCATCAAAATCCATAAAGAAACAAAATAAAACCGGTTTATACCTATAAAGTGTGTGATGAATGGGCAAAATACACTATTTTGTTTTTTTGCACTTTAGCGACGTCAGACTTCATCGTACACAAAAATCATTGTCATTTTTGGATTCTACATCAAATTTGACTATAGAAATAACTTGTTTGACATAACTTTTCAGAAAAAAGTCATTATTTGCCCAACCCTAGTATAATTATACTGATCTTTATATACATGTACTGTCTGTAATTTTGTTTTCATTGAAATACGTTGTGTATTTCTTGATCTCTTGCTCCTTCGATATTCTACAGTGAGTATTAATACAGTTAACCTCGCTTACGTCGACACCGCCAAAAGTGCGATATTTCAGCTTATCTCGATAGCGGCCAAAAAGTCCTTGATTTTCCTCCTTAGACTTTAATACGTGTGTTAATTCCTCGCATAAGCCGATATTCGCCAAGTCAACACAATTGTTTGGGTCCAACAAGGTCGACCTAGGCGAGGTTGACTGTAGTTCTAAGGATTAAACACTAAACAATCAACCTTGCAGTATTTGGTATCGCAGTATATGTGGGGGGGGGGTTGTTGCCAAACCCCCGCCCCCCCCCACCCCAAAAAATAAATAAATAATAATAATATGTATGTTGCCCTGTCTTTGAACCATTTTTTTTTTGTGAGAAAATGTCAGATTTTAGTGAAGAATTTCCTACATTTAAAACATAAATAACATTACCTATTTTGATGTTTCCTTGTCATGTTTTGTCATATTTACGGTCTTGACCAGAAATCAAGATTATCTCTTTTAAAAAATATATTAATCCTTGAAGATTGTTCTGTCTTTTCATCCTGCAGCTCTTGGCACCTGAAATCTGCAGGGAGAGAAATATCATACTTCAGTGTGTAAGGCACATCGTCAAAAACAACTTCTTCCAAGACCCACCCCACTGACCTCTATCTACATACTGTATGGAATGTTGAATGGAACAGTGCCAAACAATCTCATGAAACCAGGGCCTTGATCTATTTTCATCGCAGAACTATTATCTTCATCCCAGGGTATGCTTCTCTTATGTTGCATTGATATCAGATAGAAGTGAAGTCCTTGATATTAGAGAAAATTATGTAATTGGTATTCCTTGGCGTCAGAAGTTGTTTTTGTTTTGTTTTTGGTCTAAAAACCTTTTGTCTTATAACCTTATTGGTCTAACACCATATTCCTCACATCCATTTCGTCTGCTATAGGTATGAAATCATTTAATTATCTTTTGGTCTAACAACTATTAAGGCTGATATTCATTTTCGTTTATATCCTTGTGTTCTTATTGCCAATTAGTCTAATTCCAAACTGATTGAATAAACATTTTATCAAGTGGATGGATGGTAGACAAATGTAGACCACATTATATTAGATGAACTGGGAATTAGACCAAATGAACATGATACCAAATGGGAATTGTCCTCTGACAAGTAGATCTAATTACAAATTATTAGACCTTGGATAATAGGCTGGGTGTAAACCAAATGGGAATGAACTACTTTGGAATGAGACCAATTCATTGTACACACAATAGAAGTTCACCATTATCCTTGGTTGTTGATATAGGTTTTCCCGGCCAATTTCACACATTTATCATCCGTTTTCATTTGTCAAATTCGTGTGTTTGATGCGACAGACTGACTTTAGTCAAACAATTTCATGTTCATGCTCTCAAATTCGTTTTTAGGCACACAAAGTAATGGTTGCAAATTTCAAATTCGGATATAGGCATTTAATTTCATTATTTGTGCATTCAAATTAGTGCGAATTTCTGTATAAGGAATGAAATGTCGACAGGATGAAGAGGAATTTGAATGGCTATTGCCGAATGTATATGCTTATTATGTGAGCTAGAATGCGCAAATACAAAATCGATCACAACAATCGTTAATTTTGATGATTGAATACGATTTTGACTGGCAACATTTCGATGCATCAGCATTTTCCCCCGAAAATGAATGCCTCTAATATGCAATTGATTGACAAAACAATGAAATTGACCGGGAAAACCTATATTAATAAAGTAAATTGCCTGGTCCAGAGAACCTCATTATAATGGGAGTGGACTGGAAGGCATTTATACAGTCTGTGTAAAAAAAAATGGTACAGTCGGGGGAAAAATAATTTAGGTGTGAAATATTTTAAATAATGTGTGTATATGGTACCAAATTAAAGCAGAAAGATTTTTCTTGCTGATGCGCTTTGTTCTGTATAATTTGCTTTTGTAAAACAAAAGTTATGCTAAATTTTGTGCGACGAGGAACAAATCGAATTTGCGCACTTCTATTGTTCTGGAGCACTGAATTCATGGCCATTATGCGAAACCTACACAGAGGCATGGGACGGCGTGCGAAAAATGGATTTGTCTTGATTGTAGAAAACTAGTCATATCTCAAAAATTACAGCTCCAAATGTGATGAAAAAAATTGCAGAAGAAAGTCTGATTTTCCTGCTTTATGAAAAAACCAAGCAATACCAGGTTGTGATTAATCTTCTTACTATAAAAATATGTTTTCCACTTGTACCATTTTATTTGACACAGACTGTATAATGGCATCTATCTTGAACATCGATTCCAAAGCATGCAAGAAAAGATGAATGAAAAAGCAAAACAAAAGTGTCCAAAAATTGTTTTTTACTCCTACATGTACATGTACCGAAGTTACATCAGGTCATGCAATGCTTCAGGCAAACATATTTGTAATACCCACATGTATGATTACATTGTCATGTAGCTGACTTTCTTTCTTTCTATTGTATGAACACATGATATGTAAAAATAAATTGGGAGGTATGAACATTATTATGTATTCCAATACAAATATTGGATTAAAGAACGTGCCGTTAAAATTTGGCAAACTTACAAGAAATATGTGGTACTACATATTTCAGAATTTATACAACAGATTAAAATGATGTGTCATTTCCTTTTTTTTCTTCTTCTTCTTTCTTTTTTTTTATCACTTTTATGATCAATAGGTTTTCCATTGTAGTTTCATGAAAGACTAGATAAAGCAATAAAGTCAAATAGCTGACATACATATTTCTTTCTATTGTGTAAACACATGAAATGAAAAAAAAAAGTTGTAAAAATTTTGGTGAACATTCAAATACAAATATGGTATGGAAGAATTTGCTGTTAAATTTGGCAAACTGACAAGAAATATGTGCTACTACACATTCCAAAATGCGTACAAGAGATTAAATAATGTGTCCCCCCCCCCCCCCCCCCCAAATAAAAAAAAAAATCTGCATTATTTTGATCATCAATAGCTTTTTCATTGTACGTGTAGCTTAAAGGGGAAGTTCACCCAGGAATTTTATTGGTCTTAAAAAATGAAGAAAATTAATTTAAAAATATTAGTGAAAGTTTGAAGAAAATCGACCAAAAAATAGCAAAGTTATGAATATTTAAACTTTTGATTGTGTGACGTCACGTGCGAGCAGCTCTCCCATTGGTTGTGTATGTAAATTCCATAAATTTGTCTTTTTGTCATGGTTCTTGATAAAGGAATGGGTCAATTTGATATAGTCATGTATATGAACATATGTTTGATGGTATATCCACCGCACAGGTGACATAATTAATTTCTTTTGAAAAAAATGACATTTTATGGAATTTACACTACATAACACATAGGAGATCTGCTCGCATGTGACGTCACAGAATCAAAACTTTGAATATTCATAACTTCATAATTATCTGGTCGATTTTCTCCAAACCTTCACTCATATTTTTCTTTTGTTTTTCTTCATTTTTTAAGACCAATAAAATTCCAGGGTGAACTTCCCCTTTAAAGAAAGGCACAAAGTCTAGAAATATGCAAAGTAATTTGAAATTGAAAGCTTGTTGAGTTGCTCTGTTTACTTGCATTCAAAAGCGAAAATGAAAAAGCTGTTGGTGTACAGTGCGTCCCATCAAAAGGAGACCCTGACATTCGGTTTGGGGGGGGGGTGGGTTTAACCACTTGACTGCTGCATGGTGCTAATTGCACAGTACGGGTATGACCAGCGTGGCGCTGGCGCTTCAATACAGACGAAGCTCAGACAAGAACATGAGCATGTAATATTACGTGATCTGCGTACAGTGTACAAACGCCAAGCATGTAATATTACGTGGTCCACAGTCAAGTGGTTAAGCAAACAATTTAAAAAATATTATAAATAATGCATTATCATACTTAGATTTCTGTTCTTCATTCTTTTAAGGACGTTGCACAGTTAGGTTCCTGCACATCTTGACCACGTATCCTGGACGCGCAACATTAATACGTCACAATGGAAAAATACTCAGCCCTCATGGGCGATCCAGCGCTCAAAGAATTAAAAGAGATAAACTTTATAAAGACGACATTTATTCCTTCTTTTTGTTCATTATTTGCAAAGATATGTAAAGCATTTATGTTGGTTCGTGTTCGTGTTATTCTACGGATTGCGATGGATATGACATGAATTGTGAATCTTAGGAAGCATGCTTTTGAATCATACGTAATTTAGATAGAGTTTGCATGTTTTTGGCGCGTTTCGGTGGTACTCATTGGGGATGAATTCCTCTACAACTTTGCAAATTTTTATGAAAATGACATAGATTTTGAATGTTCAGGAGCATAATTTTGAAACAACTGAAATTCTGATTGGATTTTCATGCTTTTTGGACGTTTTCGGCGTGCTTTTGTGGTTTTCAAGCCGATTCCCGAGTATTCGTGCGCCCATAGTTCGAAAACGAGCACATGGACCCACCTTTTTTAAAGTTTCTACATATTTATGATGAATCCCTCTATAACTTTGCAAATTTTTATGAGACTGTCATGGATTTTAAAAAAGTGCACTTTAAACTATACTTTTTAATTTTCTTGTAGATTCCAAGCCTCTAAGATATGGTTTTTGCCATTTTACGCACCATTTTCGCCACATGAGGCTCAAAATAAGTACAAATGTGCCAGTTTAAACAATGTCTCCATCTTTGGTATAAACTTTGTCACAAATCGGGAAGGTTTGATAAAGTTTGATCCGGTTTTGACAAAGTAATGACGATCTTAACTCGTTCGTTGTAATCGCAAGGCCTAACAGAGGCCATTTTCTTAAATTATGCGTACTTTACATGCCATCCAAATATGGCAACTTCAAATTCCCGTAGCAAAAAATCCAGCACATGACCCTATATTATTTTTTGCTTTTTTGGCATACATAGATACCAAAGTAACTCTGTGCAAAATTTGGTGAACACTAAACCATGATAAATGTAAGGATTGAAATTTGCTGCCATAGATGACTGAGCACTCAGGCTTGTAAAAACCTCTGTCAAAATCACCTTGTGGCAAGTTGGGCAATAGCAAACTGATATTTATTCATTGTTTGAGGTAAGCCTTCCTTGAGTGCATCCATAAGGGGAAAAGGGATACTTCGAGTGTGTTCAATGTCCACTTTCAAATTTATGCGCCAACATGAATCATGATACAAAACGCTGATATAAAGAGAAACAAAGTGGATGTCCATTGTCCCCCATCTCCGGTCGTAAAAGTAAACATGTTTCAAATCTCGATTCGGAGGAAAATTAAAACGCCGAAAAAGATGCGTTTGGGAACACTATCAGCTTCAATTTTTCGACCTTGAGCATCGCAATTGCAACGAAATGCAACACTGAACAGGAGTGAGTTTTCAAACGTGTTTAAATGTGCTCTCGGAATGGAAGCTTCCGGTGCAAGTGAAAAAAAGGAGAAGATTTTTTTTTTTTTTTTGAGAGCGGGGAATTTAAAGACGATGGAAATATAATCAGCTTTAAATTTTTGACACTGAACGGTGCACCGCTGATCGCATTTGTGTTTTTAATTGTAATTGCGTTTTGTATCATGATTCATGTTGGCGTATAAATTTGAAATTGGACATTGAATACACCCTTAGGCTACTGAAATGCATGTGTTGCTTCTGCCCAAACCTGGGCCAAGGTGATTTTGACTTTGTTTCTTCTTTTTTTTTCAAGCTCTCTGACATATATGACATATGGGCAATTCCATAGAAATCCGGACAAGGGTGCCAGAAATTCAAAATGATATTTGGTTAAAATTATTTTGATTTTCAAAAAATACATGAGTTGAAGTGTTAAGACTCATTAAAATTTTTACCGATGGCGGTCATTTTTACCTTCTAAACAAATGCCGAATTATTACAATAGATTTTTGGTAAAGGAAAGGTATATTTACAAAAAACTCATTTTCATTTTCCCAACTAAAACTTTTCTGTTCCAGATAATCTTTCACATGGATAAAGTTGTTTGAAAGACACTTTATCAAACTGTATTTCAAAAAGTTTGGTTCAATTGTGACTTTGGTAAAAAAATTGAGATTTAAATTACCCTCATTTGGGATGTAACGTCAGTTACCGAAAACATGAACTTGTTAATTTTTTTCCATAACGAAGAAAGTATCAACTATGCCAATAAAGATTTCTAATGTATGGCTGCATCTCATTATTATCAATAGCAAAGATATGGATATTCCACATACAATCAAGTCAAAATTGACAACTGATTTGTGTAACGTCAGTTACCATGACCTAGTGTAACGTCAGTTACCATGATGCAATTATTGTTTCTTTAAAAAAAAATTACAATTTGGACACCTTTATGTATCTGAAGTAATTACCATTGATTAAACTAATTATCTAGAGATAAAAAGACTATGTGTTAAATGGTAACTTTTTCTTTTAATGATTTAAGAATTGGAAAAAGCCATCTCGTGTATTGTACATGTTCATGTAGGCCTAAGCCCCTCCAAATCTACTTTAGATTTTCAGTAATTATATATTGATGTGATCAGGATCCATTGCTATATATTCTGTATTTGGAATGTGAGCCAACAAGTTTATGATAAATGTAAATACAATTTTTGGTTGTATTCAAAAACTTCTCTCTGTATTTTTATAATACATAAATGAAGAAGAAAAAAGAAGTAAAAAATTATAGCTCCTACATGTATGTCTGTGCATCTGCTGAGATGTACTCGATTTTTGATAGAACAAAACACTTTATTTTGACAGGCTTTCATTTTGATGCCAAAGACTAACAGCAATTTTCAACAAATTTCAATACCCAGCTTTGAAATTCAGCATTTTATTACTACTGATCATAACTTTGTAGAAAATGAGTTAAATGGAAATTACTGTTCATACATTGAGTTTGAATTGAGGAAGAAACTGTTAAAAGTGATTATGAAAAGGTTGATAACAATTCACCTAAGAATTGTTGTGTGTTGTGAGGATTTAGAATCAACAAATGATAATAAGTGAACCCAATTCTGCCAAGATTCACATGCACTACACAAAAATACATGTGTGGGACATCCTACGTGTATTAATCATTCAAAAAACTATTTTAGAGTTTCTGATATCTTAATACTAACATATTCCAATATTTATGCGATGGAATAGTAGTAAGAAATAAAATTTTCAAAATATTCTGTACAAACCCTATAGGAAATGTATGTATACCACTGTCATGTTCACAGTAAAGTTTTAGCTAAATAATAGGAAAATGATTACATTACTTCTTATTTGGCCAATCTGTTGCCTAGAACATAGGTATGATATTATATCAAACACATAATTCTCAAAAGCCAGGAAAACAAAATATTTGGATCTGATTCAAAATTGGGATTTTACATGTGTAAAGTCTATGGAAGATGTAAGGGTAACGTCAGTTACCGACATGTCTTCACAAAAGTTTCTCCAGCATAAACAAAAATTATGAAAATCTCTTCTTATTTTGCAAATCTGTTCATAAAGACCTAGGGATGATCTCATATAAGACTTATCATTATAACACGTCGTGGACATGGGATATTGAGATTTGATCAAACACCTCGATTTTGCATGTCCGTTTTCTGTAACGTCAGTTACCGACACGTTTTTGCTTGGCGTTTCAATGGAAATAATATTTGGGTGGAATTTTTTTATACAACGCCTTGCTTTACACTTACATATTTAGGTATATTAATTTGAAGACCCAGGTATTCTTATTTATGTAACTACAACACAAAGAATGAGGAAAATTCTGGTTGTGTGTAACGTCAGTTACCGTGGAATTGCCCATATGTATAAATTTGGTATCATTGAACAGATTATTAGGGGTACACATTTTCAATACAAGGCTCTCAAAGTTGGGTTTACTAGTATGTTGTACTTTATCACTTAAATTGCTATCAAGAGATATATTCATTATAATGATATTGGCATATTTTTGTTTAGATGATCATATGTACAATAAAATAATAATTGATACATGTACCTTCAAAACTGTCTGAATATTATTGTTCTTTTTATTAGTGTTTTGACACAAGTTTATTCCTTGACAAGTACATTTATTGGAATTTTATATCAAGTATTTTAGGAACATGAATGAAAACAGTTTGTAAGGGCTAAGGAATTTATACCTTTTGCTATATTTTGTATGCTCTTTTAGGTTGGAATATTTGAGAAGAAACAAATTTATAATTAATATTATAGAATCTTATGATATAACTATAACCCAGCTTTAATCTGTCTATTGTGTATTCGATCATATGGATGGTAAACGAAATAGGTATTGACCATTAGGTATTGAATTATTTTATACCAAATGGCAAGTAGGTTATTAAGTGGTCGTAGACCTAATTACCCATTAGTTTAGTATAATCAAGTTTGGAACTTATCTTGCTAAAGATATCATAAATATAGATGTGACTGGAAAAGGTTTGTCGTACTCGCAAACTTAAATCAATATTGACTAGATCTGTATCCATAAAAAATACAGTCAAGGTATAAGTTCCATGGCACTAACAAACTTTTCAATTTCAGAGACAGGGTTTGTAAGACCTTTTCAAGATAAAAAGGACTTGATGAAAGGTGCTTATTTCCAATTTATTTGGCCATTATAACTTTATGACATTTAACAGGATTTACAGTCGTTGGAGGCCGTCTTTTGTGGTTTTTAGGGTATTGTATTATATATTAAAGTCCACTCTTCCTTATACACAAACAAAATTTTAAAAGGCATTTTAACCCATTGATTGCCGAATAATCAAATTTACACAGGATTACAAAGCGTTTTTTGTATACATGCGAAAAAGAAGAAATGATTTGATTGATGTGTTTTATGAATAAGTCTGGCATGAAAGCAGGAATATCGATTTGAATCCAGAAAGAATAAAGGAGAGAGGTAGAAAGAGAGCGATAGAGGAAAGACTGAAGAGAAAGTGAGAGACAAAGAAAGAGGGAGAAAGAGAGTGATAGAGGAGAGACTTAAGGGGAGAGACTAAAGAGAGAGAAAGAGAGTGATAGAGGAGAGATAAGAATAGAGACTTAAAAAGAGCGACTGAAGAGAGAGGGAGAAAGAGAGTGATAGAGGAGAGAGAGAAAGAGAGTGATAGAGGAGAGATAAGAAGAGAAACTTAAAAAGAGCGACTGAAGAGAGAGGGAGAAAGAGAGTGATAGAGGAGAGAGAGAAAGAGAGTGATAGAGGAGAGATAAGAAGAGAAACTTAAAAAGAGAGAGAGAGAGAGAGGGAGAAAGAGAGTGATAGAAGAGAGACTGAAAAGGGAGTGATACAGGGGATGATACTGAAGAGAGAGATAGCTCAGAGTCAAGACTGAAGAGAGAGAGGAGCCCGGGGGCGGGGTCACTCGCCACATGATGTGCTTCGCATGCGTGTCCCCAAAAGCGGCGTCGAAAAGGGTCTGTTTTCAGCCTTTCGGCGGCGTCGTGTTTCTGTTTTGTTTTGTTTTTGTTTTTTGTTTTTTTTTTAATTCTAATCGCCATTTTCATAAAAATAGGGATGTTTTCAGCGGAAATTGCTGTTTTGGGGTCAAAATTTCACAGTCTTTACGCCATTAAGGGTATGTTTTTTCCCAGTCTGACGTCGAAAAGGGGTGCAAATTTGACTTCATGCAATGAGACGTTTAGGGTACATTTTCAGGGTGCGGGGACACGCATGGGCAGCACTTTTTTCTTTGGGTGATTCCCCCCCCCCCCCCGGGAGAGGAGTGTGTGATAGAGGTAGAAATAGAGTGACGGAGTAGAAACTGAAAAGAGAGAGTATGTGATAGAGGAGATATTAAAGAGAGAGAGAGAGAGAGACTGAAGAGAGAAAGAGACAGATAAAGGAGAGACTGAAGAGATCGAGAGAGAAAGGACATAGGATACAAATATAGACATGATAGAGAAAAAGGAGAGATAAAAAAAGAACTAGAGAGAGAGTAGTACTTTACTCCCTCAAAGAATATAAACCATTTTAAAAATTATACAAATAAAAACCCAGTGACGTATGAAAAGCAATGAAGGCATAGACTGCTTCAAATAAAAGTGACCTTTAACCGTATACCAACGCTGTTTGCTTTTGATGGAAAAAAAAGTTTATTGCTAACGTATATTCTGCGACTGTGTATACGTGAGCATACACTTGTGGTGTATCCAGAACGGCTGTAGGGGGGGGGGGTTACGGGGCACACGAACGTTTTGCGAATTACGATTTGGGAATGCCCAACAGTCGTTTTTAATGCAACAAAAGCTTTTTTTATGCGGCAAAAGATTGCAAACGACTGTTTGACTTCACAAATCGCAAAACGTTCGCGAGCCCCCCGAAAACCCCCGTTTACGGGACTAACCTTTTTAGGGGAAGGGGCCCTTTTTGCCAATAATCTTCATTTGGTAGTCTTCAACGACTACACACATAGAAATTCATTAAAAAAGATACAAAGAGAAGAAACTGAAAGCCCATTGGTGGTGGATGGTTTGGTGTCTTTTGTACAATCACGGGAGAGAGAGAGAGAGAGGGGGGGGGGGGTAACACATCACCTGATTAATTTAATGATTGCAGGGAAAGGGCGTTGTTGATGTGCTATGATTTCTGTAAAAAAAAATTTTAAAAAGGCCTCGTGTTAAACAAACTGTAAAGGAAATAGACTTAAAGATCTATGATTTTACCGACTCACCAAGAGGTGGCCAAACTCCATACGTATGACATATGACTTGCAAAAATGATTATCTTGTCGGTTTTTTTAGGGTAAATAAAATAACCTACGTAGTTGAAGGACAAATAGCACTTGACAAAAATAAAACTCTTTTGCTTTAGTTTTACTTTCGTTATCACATTTTCTCTTGGCATTGCGCCCGGAATTATTTTGTATTTCAACATCGACAAAAAGGTGATTTGCCCTTTTTCGAAAATAATCTTGTAGGCATATATGTGTAAGAATCAACTCACTTTGTAAGCTAGTGGTGTAATAGTAGCAATAAAAGTAGCAATAGTAGTAGAAGTAGTAGTACTACTACTACTACCACCACTACTGCTACTATTACTACTATTACTACTACTTCAAATATTACTATCATTATACGTCTACTACTACTACAACAATTATAATTACCACTACTACTACGAATCTTACTACTACTACTACTACTACTACTACTACATCTACTTCTATATCAAAGGCAAGGAGCGTTTCGTTAATGCGGCGGTCACAACTCGTCATAGGCTACGGGGGAGGTGCCATCAACGTAGCCTGCGTTGCATGTGCAATGCATGCACAGGTCGTTGGTCAATTTCTGCGATTCCTGCGTTTCTGTAGTAAGGGTATTGGAAAAACTTCCTGCACGTCGTACATGCAACGTGCCTCCGAGGTACCTGCGCTGCACGATTTTTCTACGAAATCCATCGTAGGGAGTTGCACGTCGAAGGTACGGCGAGTTGTGACCGCCGCATTACGGAGCTTTATTACCATCACAATATGTTTTCTCTCTCTTGCGGAAAGGTCCTCCGACCCGGACTAGATCTAGAATCAAATTTGTCCTCTCTCTCTCTCTCTCTCTCTCTCTCTCTCTCTCTCTCTCTCTCTCTTTTTTTTTCTTTTTTTTTTTTCTCTTTTTTGCGAACAATAGGCATATAAGATCTGTCAAAACACAAATCCCGCATACCTAAAATTCCTACTACCGAGGATATTGCTACCCTGGTATAATTATTCAGACGCGCAATCTTTCCATGGCCCAAAGCTATTATGGATAACAATTTCATTGAAATTATCTCAATAGGATATTCATAATAACTTCGTAATACATTACATGACTGATCCATAGAAGGACTTTTTATGAACGAGGAAGCTATATGCCGTAAATGGCGCCACTCGGACGTATCGCGTCTCTGATTGGTTGCACGTACTCACAATGGGGCGTGGCCGTTTTGGTTCATTGACGTTGATTCGGTATACAGGTGTCAGCCGTCATGAATATTCATGAGACATATAATATTGTTGTGCATTCAAACGAACGATTACGTTTTATGATTGCGTGTAATAACAAAATAGTAAATCACCTAGTATATCTGAAGGTGTAGAAAAAAGGTCTTGCCTCAACCTCTCCCCTCCGAGTCTGTCCAACAATAATATGATCAGATATCATCATTATTTTTTTTTTTTCTTTCGAATCAATCTGATATTGTTTGCATACACCACGCCCAATTGAATACGACATTTCGCTTAATAAACAAAAACCACCGATTTCAGGCTGGTGTATATAAGGCATCTAGAGGACATGCATGTGAAATGCTCTTTGCGGAGTTCAGAGTTTGACAGGGTATTCGTCTGGAAAGTTATTATATAACACGATACATCATCACAGGCCTTACAAGAAACGAAGCATGAGGATTGCTGAAGGTAGGAATGATTAATAATTATAACCAGTTTATGATTTTTTTTTTTTGTAAAAGAAAATGCAAAAAAGTTATTTTATTCAAAATATGATATTATAACCGTTTAGATTATTTGAAAAGAAATGTTAGATTGATTTTTATTTCTCAAATGATGTTTCAACCCGTTTAAGATTTATTTCAAATAATTTTCAAGGTTTAAATTTTTTTATATTAAGATTCATGATTTCTACAGAATTTTTATAACTTATATTTTCAAAAAAGATCATATTGCTGGGGTTCGGTTATAACGCTTTTAGCCAATCTTTAAACTCTATATAATAATTGGTATATGTTGAATTATTGATCTGAATGTCAATTTCTTCATTTTTTGTCATGAAGTGGTCTTATTCTTGTTTTAATTTCAAGGTGGAGCGGAAGTAAGTTCAAATGAGTTGATAAATGACTTAACAAAAATCATTTATCTTGATGTTAACTAAGCTATTCCTTTTTTCATTTATCCTTTTATCATTTAATTTGTTCATTCATTGTATTTAGTTATTAATCTCAGTAGTTATTTTGATATCATTTTTTGTTAACTCTTGTTAAACATAAATCATTATCGGAATGCTATTCATTATCAAGGTGCCCCTGGTTACACAATTTTCTAAGAGGGATATGATTATAATATATATATCACAAATAATATATATATATATTAATATATATATATATTTATATAATAATATAATAATAATATACATATATATGGTCATTGCTTATGATTTAAAAAGAAGTCCACGAAATATAAGAAGAAACAAAATTACAGACAAATAGACCAGTCGTTGAATTAAAATACAAAATTTTAACTCAGCATATTTAAAACAAAGTTCTAAAATTAAATCATTTTTTTTAAAAGCTTAAGTTTGAGGATATTGCAAAACAATATATTAAGTTGTCGTTTTGTTTTGTTTTTTTGTTTTTTTTATGAGGCTGATTTACACAGTAGTAGAGTGATGTCTGACATAGTTGTTAGACTTTGCCCCCAAAAAACAAATTTTTTATTTATTTTATTCCTTCTTTTTTGCCGTTTTTTTTATAATTTTTTTTATTGGTTTAATGTTTTATATATATATTAGAAAAGATGAGAAAAACAGTTATATATACAATTCAGAAAATATTACCATAGTATAAAATAGTATATGTATGGATAATGTCAATTTACGAATAATATATCAATCTAAAAGTAAATTTCGATTCTTTTGATAATGATGCCATTTAAAACGACTTTTGACATATATCATTTACTGTTGGTATTGTTGAATAAATAATTTAATTATTCCTCCTTTTATGCCGTTCTTTTCATAATAATTAGAATATGGCAAAAAAAGTTATACAATTTGAATATTAAGTAGTAAATACAAAAATTAGTTATGATGATAATTAATTAGATATATATCACAAAGTATTTCGTTTTGATGAGTCCATTAAAACCCTTTGCATTATCATTTACTGTTGGTATTGTTGAATAAATAACTTATTTATTCCTCCTTTTATGCCGTTCTTTTCATAATGATTAGAATATGGCAAAACAAATTATACAATTTGAATATGAAATAGTAAATACAAAAATTAGTTATGATGATAATTAATTAGATATATATCACTAAGTATTTCGTTTTGATGAGTCCATTAAAACCCTTTACATTATCATTAACTGTTGGTATTGTTGAATAAATAATTAATTTATTCCTCCTTTTATGCCGTTCTTTTCATAATAATTAGAATATGGCAAAAAAATTATACAATTTGAATATGAAATAGTAAATACAAAAATTAGTTAGGATGATAATTAATTAGCTATGTATCACAAAGTATTTCGCTTGATGACTCCATGAAAACCCTTTTCATTATCATTTACTGTTGAAATTGTTCATAACGTTTTCATTTTAATGCATAATTCAGTCCTAAAAAAAAAATCCAATGTCTTTGTTGTTCAAATTATTTGTTTATATAATTTTTAAAAAAACCGCAACTTTTGCACCCTGAATAAAAGATTGTAGCTCCCTTTTTTATACGATAGGCAGCGTCAATGTATTTCATTTTTCAATCTTAATGTTCCTAAAAACTTTTTGTGAGCAACATAATACTTGGAATTATATCACCATGCCTGTATGCCCCCTCAAAAGAACTCACAAAACATACATTTTCCAATAGTGATCCGTCACGTCTGTAATCTATATTTTTTTTTTATCGACTGAATTTTTAATCTCTTCATTTTCCCATAGTTGTTATTGCTTTTATAGCTTCGGGATGCTCTATTAGTACTTCATAAATGGGCACATTTTCACCCCCCCAAAAGCTAACGACACATTTAAATGTGCATAAATAGAATTTTTTGCATCCCATGCCGAAGGAAACAGATTACTTGTAGAATAAGGGTGGGAATTGTACCGTACATTGTCCAAATTGTAACCCATTTCAAGTGTTAAAAATGCATTTACAGGTAGAAAGATGAAACCATAAAAGCATCTGTTGTTGTTTCCTTTTAAGTATGGAAAATTGTACCGTTTTTCTAAGATTGTAA